>JALDNG010000016.1:12985000-13297500 GCA_024349245.1 Neodontobutis hainanensis
GCCATGTGACCATAGTTTCTTTCAGCTAATGCATGCAATAATTGTTCCCATTTTCTGGGAGGTTTAAACAATTTTGAAGCAACTATAGTTCTAGGATCATTGATAGTAAATGATAAGATCTCCGGAGGCCATTCTTTGCATTTAATTAATTCTTTCAAATGAGTGAAGCTCTTTTTCTTTTTAGTTTGTACGTCTCCACCTCTCTGCTGTGCCATAACAACAGTTTGGGAACAACAAATGATGGTGCTCTGCCTATATGACCTCATGGTTACTGGGGCGATGGGGATCCCTGGTGCAGAGAGCATTGTGATTGGCTGAAAAGCGGATAGGAGCTCTTAAATGGGTCAAAGCAGTCAAGAGTCCCAATGGAGGAGGTGTGCGATTGTGCATCTAGACAGAGAGAGAGAACACATGTTGGCTTTAATTGTACAAACAGCACTGAGCAGTAAGGCCTGTGTAAATTATAAACCGTCAGCTGTCCTTGCCTCCGCCCACTGTCTATGTGTTCTGCTTCCTGTCGGCCTCCTATGTCCTTCTTCACATTCTGTATTTCATTAATTTGCTTGTTTTTCTGCATTTCCTCCCAGGTCTCTCTCTCTCTCTCGCTCTGCTATGGATGGACCCATCTGTCTGTTTTCAAAGCGTGGAGGCCAACACTGACCCCCAATGGCTGCCTGATGAAGTGCTCTGCTGTGCTTTGAAAACACATCAGAAAAGATGATGCCACACAAGGCTTACAAGTTGGAGCTGATGCGAAATATTGCACTGGCAGTGGGGCTACAGTCTCACTCTGAAACAACCAGCCATCAAATGGAGGCCATTAAACCCCAATCAGATGAAAGATTTTAGCAGTCTCCAACTCTATGTCAATGTATTGTGTTTTAATATAAAGTCTAACAAAATAGAGCCCATCCCTCAAAACTATGTGTGCAGTATAGTATTCCCTAATGTAATACTGCATTAGTCTAAGTTGGAAAAATTGACATAGAACCAAGTGGGAAGAGCCAGTATTCATGTTCCCACAACTGGCCCAAGCATACAAACTGAGCACTGCTGGAAGAGAAGCGCATTCATGTTTCTTTTCTTACATTAAATTCCTAAGATGTTTATAAACTGACTTTATTTCATAAGGTTTATGGTGATTTTCTGACATGCTTCTACTGGGTTTGTTTGTAGTCATCATTATGTCACCTGCATAGGTGTGTGGTGTTCACAAGCAAATACCGCCAAAACTACACACCCCACCTTTAATCATTTGATTAATTACACATAGGCACTGTAAGCATGGGGTGCACGTGGCAGAGTGGTTAGCACTTCTGCCTTACAGCAAGAAGGTCGTGAGTTCAAAACCTGGCCGACTCAAATATTCTCGGCCGACTTTCTGTGAGGAGTCTGCATGTCCTCCACGTGTTACCGTGGGTTCTCTCCAGGTTCTCCGGCTTCCTCCCACCGTCCAAAAGACATGTATGTACAGGTTAATTGGCAACTCTAAAGTGTCCCTAGTGAATGAATGTGAGAGTGAATGGTTGTCTGTCAATGTTTGTCTCTATATGTTAGCCCTGCGACTAACTGGCCACTGTCCAGGGTGTACCCTGCCTCAGGCCCAAAGCTGCTGGGATAGGCTCCAGCCACCTGCGACCCCTAACGGGACAAAGCGGTAGAAAATGAATGAATGAATGAATGAACGCACTGTAAGCCTATGACTATTATTCTATTAAAATTCAAGCACAAATGGCATTATATAAATTTCATAAAGATCAGGACTACATGTTTTACAATTTTCTGAAATAGAAAAAAAATAATAATTAATTCCAGCGTTAGAAAAGTCTTGACAGCTTAATATATATTGTATAACAGAAAATACAGAAATATCTTGTATGTCCCTTTGTGCCACTAGATGGAGTCAAGAGTTGATTACTTGCCCAATATCATTAGTCTATACCCAAAGACCTTGATATGTTGTTTTGACATCTTCTGTCCAGCAGAGGCTCCCTTCTGTTATCACTTTGCACCACAAGATGGAGTCATGAGCTACATTAGTACTTTGCCACAAACTAATCTTAAAATGTGACTCTAGAGCAAGTTACTTACAATTATATTGTGTTGTTATTTAATGTTATTATACTAATATTAGTGATTGACCTATTAACTGACGTCATATCACAAATCATAGCAGCTGTTGGTAAATATAGCAGAGCAACTCTCTTAGATTTAGTTTGATGGAGAATAATCAGAGAATAATGCCATAAAACCAATTTACTTAAAATATCTTATGCATTGCATGATAGGCTTCTGTTCAACTAATTATTTTGGAGTCAAAATGAAAACTGCACATATTATAGCTCTTACCATTTAGCACAGAAAAGCCTTTTATCCCTACATCTCTGTCATTTAAATAGCAGTCCAATTATTTATGCACTAAACCTTAACCATTTCCAACAAGTGAAATGTCTGCAGCTGCAATGAGTCTGAATACATACACAGCCAAGAAGTCAAAGGTTAAAGGCCAGCCCTGTGACAAAGTGATGTGAAGTGATATTGAGCAGTCTTTTTAGTTGACAAAAGGAAAACCTCAGCTTTGCCACAGCTCTCATCAGTGCAGCTTACAGGTAGGATCAGCACAAAAACTAGGGTCAAAGTCACAGAGGAGCCGCAATGCAGACCACACTCTGCCACGTCTAAATAAGGTGTCAAAAAAGTGTGTGTCAAGCTTGAACAGAGTGGAGCCGAGACACCCAATCCCTGCGGAGAGTGTTACAGCTGCAGCACTCAACGGAGAAGCTCTTAAAAACACAGACACATTCAGAAGTGCCACAGATTTATTATGGGAACGGGACTCGCTGTGACGCCTCTCATGGCACAAAAAAAAACATGTTTTTTTAGTCTGTTCTGACAGCAAATAATAGATCAATTGGTTATCAACATTTTGGGTGGGTATCAGATTTTAGCTTGGATTAGCTCCATGTCTGCTCAAATCTCTGTAGACACATGTAGGTGCAATTTTCCCCCATGGTGCTTAAAAAAAGTCTGTAAAACTACAGACAGGACGGCAGCAGCTGTTAAAATGATTGGATATTATTGTGTTTAGTGTTAGTTTTTAAAACATTTATTTTCTGTGGAAAAAGTCTATGATTTTATATAATTGTTCTGAATGAGTGTCCCATATTGACACTGCATTTTGTAACAGTTCATTGCAGCATTTATTAAAACCAAATCTAAACATTCATTGTTTTAAGACCATACACTTGAAGCCATCTTATCCACAGTGTAATAAAAAAGCTAATTTGTTTTCAAATGCAAACTGTAAGTCTCAAACTCAACCAACATCTTCCCCTTCATCTTGGCCTCTGAATCTATTTCTCGAAGTCTGTGACAAACCCAGTGTGTAAATAAGTGTGGCTCTGGTGTGCTATGAGCATCATTTAGTTTAAAAATGGAAATGTGGAACAGTATCTCATGGAGCTTTACAGGAAGTGTTGAGTCAGTGACTGTATGTTGTTGTCAGGGGTTGTGGTGGAAATGCATTTTACTAGGTCTCTGACAATGCCTGTTGAGTTTGTGTGTGAGTGAGACTGTGTGGTGGGTTTTACTTTAAGTTGTCTGGGTGCTGGCTGAGGGCCAAGCCGATAGTGTCCAGCGCGTGACGGTGGTGCTTCTGGGCGCTGAGCAGCAGGGTCAGCAGATGGAGCGAGTGCAAGTCGTCCCCTCGCAGAGACAGAGCGATCTGAAGTGGCTCCATGGCCGCTGAGACCTAACAGACAGACTTTCATACTCAACATTGCTTCTTGAAGATTATGAGGCCATTGTATGTCTAATTTGTGGGCTTTTACCTGACGAACAAGGGCAAGTTGTAAAGACAGGTACATAGCAATCTGTGGATCCTGAGGGTCTAGTGAGTGAGCTCTGGAAAGAAAGTGGTAAAAATAGTTGACTTAAATTAAAACATTTCGATTTATTATATATTATTATTATTGTTATTATTATTATTATTATTATTAACAAACTCGAAAAAAAAAAACGATTCTCCGTTAATATTACACCAGTCAGTCAGTAGGATATATTAAAGGAATAGATAACACTTACTTGTTTAGAACTTGAAGGGCTTGTTTGTTGAAATCATCACGATCAGCTTTTAAGGAGGCTGTGAAAGAAAACATTATATTAAACACTGTGTACAACTATAAACAAGCAATACAGATATTCTAAGGTCATTCTGTAATATTTATCCAAAAATCAATCAAACCTGTATGGTAGTTATTACAGTTTCAGTTTATATTTTTAATATCATCTCGGTTGTTATTCCTACCCTCAGAGGCTTGTAGACTGCAACAGAGTCCTAAAGCCATATATGCCCTGGGCAGGAACTCCCCGGCCTCCTCTCCCATCAACACCACCCTCTGGGACAGGGCCTGGGCCTCCTCAAACTGGACACAAAGGCGAACTGAGTTAGTCACTGAAGGACATACTGCATGCTAATTTTATACAGGTAGAGTACAATGCTGAGATTGCAAAATGATATACTTTGGGCAAGGGCTGTGTGGGACATTCAATGGATAGTGCACATTATGTAAGGTTGATTTAAGGTTTGAGATGTTAACTTTGATGTTAAATATACAATTTTACAACAGATCTCAGCCACATTGTGCATATCAAAAATCTGCACTTAAAACATCAGACATTAGAGCAGAGAAGTAAAGGGAAACACACTTCTACAGGTGAACATGTCATTGTAAACTTACCTCTCTGCAGTGTAAAATTGGCTACCACCACAAAACAACACAAAACTTAGATTAAATATTAATAAGAATGGGCACAAGTTTAACAGTGATATTAAGGCAGTTGATATAGAGGAAAGCAGACCTCTCCATTCAGAGCTATGCACTGTACCACACATACTGAATTTTTGAAAACAGTAAAGTAACACGGCAAAAAACATGCATTAACGGTTTTCCATTAACGGCACCAATTTATAGACCTGTGCCTGAACCAAACCTTAAACTAAGACTAGGGTCATTTAAAATATGGACTAAAGTGTTATTTCACAGAGAGGTCAGGTGCTCTACGTGACCATAACTGATTTGAGGTCAGCTCTTTTATGCAGTTTGAAATCCCTCTCTTTTTTCTCTGTGTTATCTTCCTGTCTGTGCTGATTTTATGACAATGCTGTTTTGTTAAGCCTTTCTGAGGACAAGCTTAGTAAAGTAGGCTAAGAAATAAATAATGCAGTAATACACACACCGTGGTACACAAAGGAGTAATGCAATGTCATTTTTGTGAGATTTTTAACATTTATTGTGGGAAACGTATTGCGAATTGTATCATATTGGAAAGTCCTCTGTGATTCTGAACCGTGTTTTTTTTTCAACAGGCAAATCCATTGTAACACGACGGGTTGAGGTAACGTAGTGCTGATGTCTGATGTGTGTTTCGTGTGAGAACAGTCAGAGTGGATCAGGCTGAAGGACGGTGCAGAGTTTGCTGAAGGACACACACACACAGACACACACACACACAGTCGCCCACACGCACCGAGCTGCAGAAACAGACCGCTCTGAGCTGAGCAGAAACTGTGCCGGTCCGTTTGAGGTTTGGCAGGTGGGTAGGTGGGCGTTCGGGGGGTAGTGCCTTTGACAGCACGCCAGCCTGTGCTACAGCTCGCCAACTGCTCTCCCACTCTCTCCCTCCTCATCCTCCTCTCTCCGAGTCCTTGTGAGTCCAGCACATAATAGCCTGTCTTTTAAAAAAACATAAGCGGCACTGCACATCCAAGGAGGATTACGTCCCCCCCCCCCCTCTTCTTTCTGCCTTGAATAATGAAAGCACAATGTCGAGTAAAAAAAAAAAACCTCTTGCCCTGCAAACTGCTCTTTAGGAATTTAGAAAAGCCGCTTTGCTTTCACAGCAGCAATCTTGCAGTTTGTGGTTGTGTCATGGGTTTGGAGAGAGAGGTCATGTTTACTTTAGTGATCTGCCACTGATAACTGTTCATATTAAGGTCTTAAACTCAAATCAGAACCACCGCCACCATCAAGACCACAGCTGAATCATTATTTAACCAAGGTGGACATCAAGCATTTGTGGACATAACTATATCACTTATGAGCCATGCCTATCCTTAAAACAAGCACAAATGAGCCCTCCATGAGACTGTCTCCAATAAAGACTGGACTTTAAAGTCTTCCAAACTTTAGATCTGTTTAAGTATTATCATGCATTGGTCTTGGTCTTGACTAGGTCTCCTCTTAAAAATATTGGTCTTGTCTTCTTTTAGAAAATGCGTACTGGACTACACAAGTGTACCTACTCAGTTTGATCTTTATTGCTGTATGGCTTTGAAACTACAGCTTTGCAACCAACTAACTTTCTCAATATTTAAATGAACAAACAAAATAATAAATAAAATAAATAAATAAATAAACCTTTGTGCTAATGTCTGCTTTTGCCTACAAAGGTGATGGACACACATGATAATAACCACTCACAAATAAGCAGTAGTAAAACATTAAAAAATAGTTTATAGACACTTAAATATTAATATATATAATTGTAAATAAACCTTTTATTCCTGAGTAAAACATGAATTACAATGTTTATAACTTAAAGATGAATAATAATGTTGTAGTAGAGCTTTGTAAAGTGCAGTTATGTGTGTAGTGTTGGCGAGTTGGTAAAACAGTATCTGACTGCACAGACGCATACATCAGCCCACAGCACCCAGTGAAGCCTGTGGAGGATAATGGTGGCCCATTTATGATGTAATGCTCCACTGCGCTATGGCCATAGTGTCCCATTGTGATTAAGGCTGTAAGCTCCTTAGTGTCTCTGCAGCCGCTGACAGATGTGCTCCCTGCGCTCGCGTTGTTAGCTTCGCTTTTCTAATCTGTGACCCTTTCTCTCTCCCTTTTCCTCTGTGTGACTCGTTCACGCTCTCACCTCCTAAACACCACTGTTCACGTGACTCCCCCTCTTTCAGTGAACGATTTTGATTTAAAACAGCAATCATCTATAAAACTATCCATGGCGTAACTTTGTTTTGAGCTTATTAGTGACGTCTAAAGATGAGAGTCTGAAGAGGTTGGTCTGAACAAATTGACAGGACTGGTATGGATTACTAAACTGCCTGCGCGTGATGCAGCAGTCGCAGGCAGATTTGTGACAAACTCATTAGCTCCAGATGGGCAATGGATACTTGCCTCATCTGTAATCTGTGAATTATAAAGCTTTACATTAGGGTTTGACATTGTGGGAATTCAATAAACATGAATGGATGATCTCAGTCACTGGCCATTTGAAAGGCTGAATGTAACATAAAAGCAGATTTTCTTTTTCCAACAGGAAAATTCATGTGTATATTGAATGAAAATGGCCACATGTGTAAAAATTGCTGGTCTCTTTTTGCGATTTTCCCAAGAGTCTTTATTAAATTAAATAGAGTCCTTGAAACCTTTATGTTTTCTTTGAAGTGAGCGCTTTACTTTCCAGCCTCATTCCTAGTATTGGTTCATCTTTGTCTGTCATACAGCTTTGTCTGAATGGGAAACATCCACATTGTTTGATTGTTGAGCCTTACCCTTGTTATTTAGAGTTTATATCCGTCTTTGTAAACCACAGTCATTACAGCTGTAGTGCAAACATCTGCTATACATTGATTCATTCTTTAAACAAACGCAGCATTAAAAGTAGAATAGCTCCACCTACAGAGAGTCATCAACTCAGAACCCACACAGTCACAGCAGCAAGTGCAAAATAAAAGATCCTTGTATGTTACTGTGGACAACAATCAGTCATTACATTATGACAAGTGAAAGGAATAAGAGAGATTCTCAGGTTACCACAGCCTCCCATTAGGCAGGAAATCACAGGTTGTCCTTGAGGTTGTTGTGTTGTGTACCCTTCAAAAGTACTCAACTAGCAACAGGACATTGGTGTGTGTCCAACTTTGCAAATTAAGTTACAGTTCAGGAGCATCTTTTAAAAGTTTTTGGCTTTCTGAGAGCTGATTCCAAGATCAATAAAAACACATTAGCGCACCAACCTTAACTCGGCATAAAAGAAGCTTATGTAAAAAAAAGAAACCTCTGAAAAAAACAAATGTTCCAAAGGATTAATGAATTTTAGAGATGAACAGCAGTCATAAAATAGAAAATGCGTTCTTGTCTGGACACTGTAGGGTCAAAATGATCGCTGTTTTGACACAAGTGGACAACAGTGGACTGAGTGGGATGGGATAGTGTTATAACAAATAATGAACTGTGGACACATGGAAGTGTAGCAAAGGTGTCACTAAGCCTTCATAAACATCTCTCCTGATGAGTTCAGCTAACAACCCACCAAACAAGGTGGTTAGACACTTCTTAAGAGGATCACAACTTAATTGAACATGAAACCGGCCTCAGTCACGAGTCCAGGACAACCATTTGGCTGATCTTGGTGCAAAGGATATAATACAATCCTAAAACTGCTAACATTTAGGTCCACAGGCCTTGATTAATCAGTCATTTAAGGAGAAAAGGGCACGACAATTACTGTATTCATAATGGTTTGGCTAATGGATGTATGTTTTTTTTTTTATTATTTACCCAGTGAAGTTGGCTAATGCATATTTTCACAGCCAGCAGCGGTAATGAAGGGTCCTCTGGTCTCATCCTGGCACACTCCTTAAACACAGACACCGCTCCCACCGCCTGAAACACACATACAGTATTCTTAGACATAATGACAGATAGTGATTCATGAGAAACAGCAGTCACAGACCAGTCACAGACCATACCGTAGAGACGTAGCCCTTGTGACTAGTTTGGACTAGTCTTGTAGAGGACTCTGAATTTATTTCTGAAAGACTGGACAAGTCCCTGACTGATTTATTAATGTCATGACACACGATTCTGAGTTATATTCTCAGGTGGGATGGCCTGCTCTGGCAACTTGAAGGATGAGTCACTGCTACACTTTCATATATATGGCAATACTTGGACTTTTGCCTACCTACATTTGTACTTTAATTGCTCAGAACAGTGCTTATTGTTATGCTTTTTGTTCTCAACATCATTTGTTGCTTTCTGTTCAATTTGCCCGTACTATTCTGGGTAAAAGGGCTCTTATTCATTCTGCATTTGTGCTTGGTCCTGTCAAAGGTCGCGGGCGACTGGAGCCTGTCCCAGCAACTTTGGGCCTAAGGCGGGGTACACCCTGAACAATGGCCAGATAGTCATGGTGCATGGAAAATCTTGCAGAAAGACTGGAAATGAACTGAGCTGATTTTTTCATCATTTGTATTTCTCTTCCTGTTATTTTGTCTTTGCGTGTGTAATTATGTAACTGTGATTTGTATTTGCTGCTGTCTATCTTGGCCAGGACTCTTTTGAAAAAGAGGCTTTTAATCACAATGGGATTTTCCATGCATCCATCCATCTTCTACCGCTTAACCATGCCAGGTCGCAGGGGCAGCAGTCTAAGCAGATACACCCAGACTTCCCCAACTCCCCAGACCAGGATTTTCCAGGCTAAATAAATAAAAATGAAATAGAAAAAATAAATATATAAATTCTGAATTGTATATAAACTGGTATTGTGTACCTCATTTACATTACTTATCTGTTGTAATATCTACTAATTCATGGACTACAGGTGGAAATAAACAACCTCGATAAAACCAGTTTGAATGAATAATTTGTACTTGTATAAAATCAAGGTTTTACTGTTCAAAAAGCAATTCAACTTTTGGTTGAAAGGAAAACATTACACTGCATATTGCATGAGATTTTTTATTATATTTATAGATAACTATTGTTTGTTCTTCTTTATAAAACTCCAGCAAACCAGAAGTTTGATGTTAGATTGACTGTGTTTAAATATTATAAATGTCTCGTCCCATGGATCATGCACTGGTCTTGGTCTGGTCTTGGTACACTCTGTCACTCAGTCCTGACTCACTCTGGGTCAGTGTGGTCTCGTCTACAACAAGTGGCTTCCAAGTAACTGTATCAAGCTCACACTTACTGTCCTTACTCAGCCCTAATAGACCCATTTAGACACTCAGTCATTTAATACATGTGGGTCAATCATTAATGTACCGGGGTAGGGTCATGTGCTCACACACCCACAGCGGGACGGCCCTAAATAGAAGCGGATGTGACGACACCGAGGCGGCCCCTGCTCCTTCTAGGGACCAGCCTATTTCCAGATCTCTCCATTGATCTGCAGTGCCACTCTGTCCCGCAGCACGGATCGATTTCTCGACCCCACACACTCGAGCGGACGTACACACAGGGAAACACGAGACAGAGGAGAGCGCTATTACTATTTGAACAATGTCCAGCTTCTGTTTATTTGAAACTAAACACAGAATTGAGATTTTTAAATGGCACATAGTCTTTCCCAGACATTTGTCACGGTTCATGCGTTTGAACGTAAGATTATTTACAGTTGACTGTCTTTGTGAAAGAGACCATAGTAATATATTTCAGCTTGGTGGCACAAATAGGTAAAACTGTAAATACCACATAACTACTAATGATTCCTAGAGGACATATATCTTATTGTGAATTTTATGGAATATAATCATTACTTATTACTTCAGGTCAGAACATGTACCATTATTATTTACACTTCTGCTTAGTTCTTTGCTGTTTACAAGTTTTCCATTTCTTCCAGATGCCCGGCCGGCTGTTAGACGTCCCAGTGGTGACTGAACTCAGCTCTGCCCTCATGCTGCCCTGACCCATGGACCCCTCTGACCCCAGTTCCTTTCACTCAGATGGATGAACTGTTCCTCCTCAGATTATACTATATTCATTTTTTTCGGGGTTTTTGGAGTTTTTCCTCACCCTGATAGAGGGTCTAAGGACAGGAGATGTTGTCTTCAACCTGTTTTTTTATTTGCAGTCTTTTGTTTTCTGGTTCAACCCTTTGAGGGAATTATTATTGTGATACTGGGGTAGATAAATAAAATGGAATTGAACTCAGGATGATTATGGGTCAGCTGCATAAGGCAATTATAACTTAAGTACTATTGTCTTATTACACCACTATTACACAACTTCCATGTCATTTTTTAACTGTAAAATAGAATAAACAGCCTTTATTCATTCACTGCTATTTCCTGTTTTAGACAATGATAATATCTGTATTGCAAAATAAATATGCAAGAAATTTACATTAAATACTATATGTAATGCCATGTTTAGTCATTTCTAAGCATTTCTTGAAAGGTTGGGGCACTGGATGACTTTATGTTTAATTTTGGCAACATCCTAACTTTGTGGCCGTTTCCCCACATTTTACATAATCTTGTTTTGGAGTGATGTCTGGAGTGATTGGATGAGTATTTGTTAATAATATATCAAATAAAAATATAAAGATTTTAGAGCCATGTTGATTTTTTCATGTTTTATCAGTGAAGGAGACTGTGTTGTGCCTCTTCACTTTAACAGAACTTTTTTTGCAGTCTGCTTTATTTTATCATCTTCAATTTCTTTATCATCTAGAAAAAAGGGGAACAGATACTTACACTGTATGTCTAACAGGACAATATACTAATTACTAATAATATACAGTAATAATACAATGCAATTTAAAACCACTGTACATACAAACCTTTGCAGATAGATGGTGTATGCTTCTACCTTCTTACATTTTATTTTTACATATTGGTGGATTAATAATTTGCCTTTGACTGATATATCGTTTGATTGTTATATGAGTTTGAAAGAGGATGGTGTACACAAATGAATACAGCATTGGTTGCATTTCTAGCCCTATGTCTAGAGCGACTTAAATCTACATCATTTCTAAAGTAATGTGGTAAAAAAGGATCTTGTTTCAGCTACAGCCCATGTGCTCCTCCACCAGACTGACACCACATGTGCGAATGTCTGGGTGTGAGGTGACGAACGAATGCCATGGAGGACAGGACAGAGGCACGGCCATGACAGGGATGTCTCCCTTGGGCGTGTTGTGTGAAGGGTCCTGGTGGTATTTAAGGAGGAATGAGCTCACCTTCCCAGACGCCATGAGTGACAGGCCCAGCTGGTGCCAGAGGTGAAACTCGTTGAATGAGAACTTCATGGCTCGCTCCAGACACTGACAAAGAAAGGAGTAGTGTTTAGGTGGAGACCAGGAACAAGATAAGGGTAGCATGAAATATGGACATTGTGTATCACAGTAATTCATCAGTAATGGTAAATAATCAAATTTATATACAACAAGGCAGTTTTAAATTTTAAGATTAGACTTAAGATTTTCTTCCTTTAAAAGAAAAGACAGATAGTTCAGTTCAGTTTATTTGCCATTTGCAATAAAAAACGTTCCAAAGCTGAACATTTGACATGAGTAATTTTAAAACAAAATCAATAAATAGTAGATATAGATGTGCTTATAAGTTTACAGACCCCAGTTCTTAATACCGTGTATTGACACCTTTAACATCAATCACAGCTTGAAGTCTTTTGTGGTAGTTGTGGATAAGACTCTTTATTTTCTCAGATGGTAAAGCTGCCCATTCTTTATGGCAAAAAGCCTCCAGTTCCTGTAAATTCTTGGGTTGTCTTTAATGAACTGCACGTTAAGAGTGGCTCGATGATATTGAGGTCAGGAGACTGAAGCCAGTCCAGAACCTTCACTTTCTACTGCTGTAGCCAATGACAAGTCGACTTGTCCTTGTGCTCTGGATTGTTGTCATGTTGGAACGTTCAAGTACGTCCCATGTGCAGCCACCGGGCAAATCTTTCTCCATTATTTTCTGTATTTTTTGATAACATGCTGCATTCATCTTTTCCTGTGCCTTTGTAACTCACACATCCCCAAAACATCAGAGATCCACCTCCATGTTTTACAGAAGGAATGATGTACCTTTCATCATAGGCCTTGTTGACTCCTCTCCAAATGTAAAATTTATTGTTGCGGCCAAAAAGTAAAATTTTAGTCTCATCACTCCAAATGACTTTGTTTCAGACATTTTGAGGCTAGTCTCTGGGCTGTTTGATGTATTGTAAGCAAGATGCTTTGTGGCATTTGTGTAGTAATGGCTTTCTTCTGGCAACTCAACCTTACAGCCCATTTTACTTTCAGTGCATCTTAAAACAGCCTCACCACCTTTTTTCAGAGAATCCTGTATTTCAGCTGAAGTTATTTGTGTTTTTTTTCTTTGCATCCAGAACAATTTTTCCGGTAGTTTTGGCTGAAATTTTTGTTGGTCTACCTGACCGTGGTTTGGTTTCAACAGAATCCCTAATTTTTCACTTCCTAATTAGAGTTTGAACACTGCTGATTGTTGTTCTCAATTCCTTGGAAATCTTTTTATATCCCTTTCTTGTTTTATACAGTTCAATTACCTTACCCACAGATCCTTTGACATCAGTGCAGCAGTGGTTGAGCGATGCAAGGGTCTGTCAGGAGCCCATAAACACACTGACCTTTTACACACACACTGATTACACAGGTGAGGATGGTACTTGTGCATGTTATCAGGTAAATTACCAGGATTTGTAAACTTTTGATCAGGGTCATTTGGGTTATTTCTGTTGTCATTAGAATTTAAAACACAATTGTTTGACAATGAATGGCTTCATCCAACTACTAGCTATGAGTAAAAAAAAAAGGTTATCATTCATATTCTCTGAAAAATAGCCCAATAATCACACATTCTGCCAAGTTATGTAAACTTATGAGCACAACTGTAGTTGCCTATAAATGGAGTGTATGTGGCAAGAGGAAAGTTATGGCACAAAGGCCTGAGTCGGGACTGAAACAATATTTGTTCCATTTATACTTAACTTCTGCTTATTATTTAAGGTGCTTGTAATATACTCTTATAAATCATTAATTCTGCTTTGAGAAAGACAATACTTCACACTCGCACTTATTGGTATTTCTCCAATTCCCTTTGTTCCAGAACCAAAGAGAAAAGTAATTTGGAGATAATATGTAAACTCCATACAAAAGGCAGATGCCCACAAAGTTATGACACTGTGAGGAGTGCTACTCCAACATTAGCGCTATACACATGTATTGCAAATCTATCATTTTCACAATATTAACATCTGCAATATCCAGATCACTTAGACTCCCTAAAGACTCACTGTTGTCACATATAGAAGTTACTCCAGAGTTGCTTCATTTGATTTTAATTAAATTTAAGAACCTTTACTATGTCCAAGGGTAAATGCAAACACTGCTAGTCTCATCGTCAGTGCAATATCCAATTCTCATGTTGGCTGTATGGTTCCCTTCCTGCCTGAAGTCAGTAGAGGTTTGCTTAGTTTCTCTATTCTTTTGATTTTTATTTATTTTCTACAGTTTTAAAGCTAGCATTTTACTTTAATCCTAATATAGCAGGCCTAACAAAGCAGGCATCACACTTGTGTTTGACCAGTTTTACTTGATCTGTTGTGAAAAGGTGAAAATATTCAGGCACCAAAATTATTTTTTTTCTCTCGGATCTGGTATTATTTATGCTTCGCCTAAACTACCTAGAAATATTTGCTTACCTACCTTTTAAGATGTAAAGTGAATGTTTAAAAAGCATTCGTTAATGTCGCTGAAATGCCATTTAACACTCAGCACTTAACAGAACGGGTCGCTGTTATTATCCACATTTTCGTAGCTTTAAACGCCTGTCAGTCCCCACTCACCACCCACTCTGCGCTGTTCGCCACATAATGACGTGATTGATGTGTGTGCAGACGAGCAGGGGATGGCGTGGAGTGCTGCTCAATCAGAAGCTGTCAGTCAGCCACAATGAGCCAAACCCGGAGAAAAGTCAGCTCCGTTCTCTGATTTGATAATGTGCACTTACTGGGGAAGGCTGCTGACCATTTGGCACCGAGACAAAGATGTCCTACGGCAAACTGCATCAACAACAGTGATCTGATTATCCGGGAGAATATAAATTGAAGTGCATAATGAGTTACAGATATCCTTAAATGAACCCAGCTTTGAACAGGTTTCAGTAATGCTTTTAAGAACTATGCACATCTTAGTCACATTTAAAGGTAATTTTACAATTTTTTTAGGAAGTTACATAAGTGGCATATTTTGATGACAGAAAAGACGCTAAATTAAAGACCCAGTTTTGTACTATTATTTCTCCAATCACAAGAAAAACATCCTTAAATGAACTGTGTAGACTTCAAACTGCTAAAAACTAGCAGCAGGTCAACTATATATTCTTCTTAAATAGCCATATGGATGATAGTGAGCACAGTAAGTTAGGTTGTGTTAGTTTCCTTGAAAAATATTCTTTATTTGCTCCAGCTTTGTGCACATAACATTATTATGTGTGTTCTCAAGGTCAAGCACTTCCAAGGTAAACTTTCACCCTTTTTTTTACAAATTACCTAGCTTTTCTGGAAGAGTCAACAAAATGTCTGAGATTTTGAACTAAAATATGAATAAAATCCATTCATTCTTGATTCTTTTGTGCCTCCTGAACCATTGTTAAGATAATACTCACAATTCACACTCCCATTCATTCACTGTTTGTAACACATGCATGTCGTTGTTGGAGGAACCAAAATGTAGTCTCCAATCTGCCCTTAATATAAATTACAGCCTTGTCCCAGTGTGATCCCTGTATGTTTCTATATGTAGAGTACACAGACACCACTGACTCTTGAACACTGCTAACCCCCCCCCCCTTTACAAATCTCACTATAATCCCTGGGGAGGGGTTAATAGGAGTTTTAAAGGTTCATAAAAAAAATTATCTGCCAGAAGCAAAAGGTCAAAAGTATAGGTCATTTATAAACCTACTTAAACAACTTTTTTCATGAAGTCACCCACTGGTTTTTGAGGTCAGTGTTCCGCCTTCACCAGCTGCATGACTGAAATACCTCACGGCCAAGCACGATGTGGACATTATCCACCTCCTGAACATTACGGTAAAGTTAACTAATCATGTTATTTCTATGAAATCGCTAACATTACAAAACTATGCAAAACCCACAGCCTTTTATTTCAAAGTCATTTCCAAGTGAGTCTTTAATGTCCTGAATAGTTGGCAATATGGTGGTAGCTTCTGGTTAGTAATCAATAATCTGAGCTATTAAACCTGTTTCCAGCTAGTTGAACGGAAATATCAAAACCTGACCAATAAATAATAAATCATAATGATGATAGTATTACCTGTACATTATTATCTTATAGTCAACATCCTGTTTTTGTGGCTGGTTTCTGCTACAAACAAAAAGTACATTGAGCTATGTGCATTTTCTGCAAGTTATAAGGAAATAAAATAAAACTACAACTAAGTAGAAGCAGACACAGACAGACAGGCAAACATTCATTATTAGTTACCTATGTGTATAAATGTCTTTCTCAAAAGCAACCTACACAGGGACACCATGCTAACACCAAACCAAAACTTTAAACCAGCAGCTGACTGTCTACGGGGCAGTAACAGTTTGCACAAAACTGTTATAGACTATAACAATGTTCAATTTTGCAAAGATTTTACTTTATGGCCCTAATAGGACAGATATTTTAAACCTTTAGTTGTATAAATAAATATATTTTTTGTGAAGACAGACAAGAAAGGAGTTTAGAAAGAGGGAAATGACATTAACGATTTCACCTGAGCCGGATTCAAACCAAGAAATGTTTAACCAGCCAAACGTTTAACCAGCCACAGAATATCACTGTCTCATTGTGCTCCAAATCGATCTTTGATGTTGTGATTTTTGATATTTCAATAATGATACATTTACCTTTATTTTGTGCTCTAAACATATAAGTATTTTAAAGTAGCAGTGATTAAAACTGGTTTCAATACACATTAGTTAAAAGGTCAAGAGCTGAGACCTTTCAAACTTATCTTGACTTGAAGGATGTTTGACTTTAACCTTTTTTGAATGTTAGTAATAAGTCTTCCTGTCTTTAAGTATCACTAATGGGGACATACCTGAAGATGTGTGTGCTAACAAGTCTGATAGGAGGAATCAGAGTCTTCTTACGGGGATTGATTTACGACGCAGAGAGTATGTAATCAATCAGCGGAGAGATGGATGGCGCTGACTTGACAACATCTCCTTCTTACTAAGCGGCTTTAACTGGTCACGACTCTGCGGCCCGACGCAGTGGTCTGTGTGCGGTCCACCTCATGAGATGACTGATACTATCTGTGAATCAGTCCGACAGGTGGACAAACCTAATTTGAGACCGACCCGTCCGCCTGCCCGCCTCCCTTACTGCCCACATCCAGCCAGAGGTCGTGTTGTGTGGAGGAGCAGGGAAGATGAGAGGAAGCAAAAGGACAACGGAAGACGAGTAAAAGACAAAACGATTGGGAGAAAAGACACTTAATCCTCGCGTCTCAGTGATAAGGACATTCATTAAAAAGTTTGGCAAAGACAAAGCTGAGATCGCTCACTCTCTTGCTCTCTTTCCATCATGGCCCCAGGATACTTTTGATCAACCGGGATGACAGTGTGTTCACCTGCAGCAGCTCTATTTTTGTACAAGGACAATAAAGGCTCTTATTTGGCTGCGTGGGAGCTTCAGCACAGCAGGTTCTTAATGTATACCGTCTTGATGGAGAATTGCAATTGCAACACCTGAATCACAATCTTTACCACTATTATAATATTTAGGCATGTCCTACCCCTTTTTTTAAGTATGTGTACAATAAAAATAAAACTGAGTACTCACCAATGCCGAGTGCAGATACATTTAATAATTATGGACCAGAGCCATGTTGATTTTTCAGATGTTACAATAAGTGACTTGTTTGGAGACAGTTTAAATTTAACAACACAGCAATGAGTACTTGAAACTCTTATACCGAGTACTGAGTACTATTTTCCATTGTTGATTTTAAAGTTAATATCGATTAATAGAAGACATTAAGCACCTATATTTGATTTGATTGAAGGATGTTCCATTTCTCGGTTACAGTAAAATACTACATTTACAAATCGACTCACACGGTACATGCTCTACAGGTCAGTCACAAGACGCCATGTAATGTGTTCTGTCCTCAAACCGTTTTCTAATTAGGCTGGGATCATTTGTGATTCTACTGAAGACTCTCCACGTTTCTCCAGGACAGTTTGGCATGTCAGAACCGGGTCGTTTTAACGTTTACGACAGAGTTTCCTTTATTGTTAGGTCAAGGTCTAGTTTAAAGTTAAGTTAAAGGTCAGGCATTTCGTCGTCACGCTAAAAACAGCTTAGAAATGCATTATGTCAATGTGTCGATAAAGATAATTCTGTACAGTGACTGGTTTTGAATGCATCACAATAGATTGGTTTGTAATGTATATGAACTCAATAAGCAGCTTATATATATTAGACTGTGCTTATTTATTTAGGATATACATTGGTGTGAAGAAGAGTGGCATTAGGCTGTACCAAAAAACAAGCGGCAGAAAGAAGCACCAGTCGATTTTCATCTAAATTATGAGCACATTGAGTGACAGCTGCAGCCTGATCAAGATAATTTGATTTTTACAAAAGCAAAATCTTTGTAAAAGGCAGTATTAGTATTAGTATTTAGAAAAGCATGAAGTCATTTAACCTCTCTGAATATATTACACTGAGCATATTTAGAATATGAGGAGAAAAAAACACCCATATTTGATCATCTATATTAATGAATTTGTCCAGACCCAGGTACATTGTATCAACTTTGGCATCATTTAAACATCTAAATATTTAATATGACCTACAATACATACTGATTTTGTCATATCAGTTGAAACGTGTTTTATATACAGTTCAAAAACTACTTCAAAACTACTCTAGATATATAGATGTTATTAATATAATATGATAAATATATATACATTTGTGAGTAAAAATTCAAGTTTATTGTTGAGTTAATGGATTTGTAAAAGTATTTGATGTAACGGCTGATGATAATGTGTTCTCTCATCTCAGTGAGTTTCCTCCCAAAGATACTGAGTCATGACAGAGTGTTGTTGGAGTCACCTCAGACAGCATGCTGTACTGCCCCCTCCTGGCCATGCCGATGGTGAGCAGGTCGTACACAGAGGTGGCGTCCTGCAGACTGACCTGACGAGCCTCGGCCTGGTCCGGCATTCGGCTGATCACCGCCTCGCCGCTCGTCTACCGGGACAGAACAGGAAGAGGATAAGGATAAATGATACAGTCACAAGAATAGTGGAACCAAGAGCAATAATCTACACAAACCTCAAGAAAAGTGAAATAAACACAAATATCTGACCTTTGACTGTACTCAGGACAAAACATACTGTATGTGCTTATGTGGAGTTATGGAGTCAATATCTCTTCCTTTTTTGAATCTTTCATTATTTGGAAGTCCATCTGTAGATTATTGTTCTGTTTAACAATATGTTGAGCCAAGTAACAGGCCAATTAATCAGGTTACCCCATGTCGGTGCAACTGAATGACAGCAGGGTACCACAGCTGTTTCTTTATGCATAACAGTGATCTTTTTAAAGATATTATTATTATTATTATTTTATATATTATTGTCTTTGATTAATAAGACTGATGAGACCCTTTTTATGTATTCTTCTGAACTTTTAGCATCACTAGCGAGTAACTCTTTAGATGTCTAACAAACAATGCATTTGCTTAAGATAATTTAAGTTTTATATTTGTGAAAAAGCCTGACACAGTAGGCTTGGTCTGTTGGATTTTTGAACCTAGGGCTACACCATGTCAAAATAATCTGATAATGATTCACATTAGACTGGGACCCATCTCCCAATTTCATCTTTATTGGTAAAATAATGTTCATTTTAGTTCATAAATAAATTACCTGCCCATTCACAATGATATTAAAGAAGATATAGTGTGTGTAGCTGAGTGCGAGTCTCACCATTGATTCTGTGATGAGCAGCAGCAACAAGGCCTCCTCCACCACGTCTTGAGGGCAGAAGCAGCTGCGGAGACACAGGAAACATTTAAGGAACAGGAAGTGGCACACACCTCTGCGTCGTTGTGCTTTTCCACAGGTAGATAGTCAGATTGTCAGGAGGGGACTCGAGTTTCTGCCTCGGCTGTAGCTCTGTAACACAACACGGGCCACCTGCAGTGTATCAGCACACGCTCCTCAGACTCAGGTGTCGCACAAAAAAAGGCTCCTTTGTTTCTCCCTCGTCTTCCTCTTCCTCTCATTCGACACTTTCTACCTCAGTCTACATTGTTTAGCAGAACAAAGAGAAGTCAGAAGCTGTACTCAGGTAAAAGTACAGCTCTTTTAAAATAATATTATTAAAGTAGAAATGAAAGCAGTCAACAAAAGCATTAGTTTCCTACAGCTCAAGTACTGAGTAACTTTTCTTTTCAATTGGACAAATATACATTTACATTTTGTCATTTAGCAGACTCTTTTATCTAAAGCGACTTACATGAAGCTTCCAATCACCAGTGTTACATTTACATTTTTCGTTGACGCTTTCATTCAAAGCGACTTACATTAAGGTTCCATTTACCAGTGTTACAGCCTTAGATTGTAAATAAACATGGATGTAAGCCGCCCATTAGTCCCCTATTTAACGATATTGTCATTACGACAGGGCAATAAAATGGAGGTTACATCCGGGCTTTTCGGCTTTTACCCCAGAGTTGTCAAGTAGTAAAAAGTTAGCTCTAGATACCAGAGGCATCTTTTGTACCAGGCTGTAAACATCATTTTTACACTTGTAAAGTTGTCATTGGGTCTCTCCTTATATTTCTGCTTGGAGCCTGCCCTCTGGTGGACGGCAGTATATCGCTGTATTTACCTGTATTTCGCCATATGGCGGCGCCCCTACTCGAGGACCATTTAGCAGGTTCCATGAGAGACGCCTGGTTACAGCTGGAACACCACTTTAGGCAAGGTGGGTTAAGTGCCTTGCCTAAGGACACAACGACAGTATGAACGGTGGAGAGAGCGGATATCGAACCGCCTCCGGTTGAAGGACGACCGCTCTACCACTGAGCCACTGCGTCCACCTATATATATATATATATATATATATATATATATATATATATATATATATATATATATATATATATATATATATATATATATATAGGACAAATTAAGTATAATATATATATATATATATATATATTATACTTAATTTGTCCTATATATATATATATATATATATATATGACAAATTAAGTTTTTTTTATATAATGTTTTAAATTTTTCTTATGCTTCTAACTCTAAATCTTGTAAGTTGTCTTTTATTCCTGTAAAGCACTTTGAGTTACCCAGTGTATGAATTGTGCTGTATAAGTAAAACTTGCCTAAATAGAATTAAGATTATGACACATTTGCTTCATGCCACTCCCTGCTCTGTTCTACACTTCTACTTACTGAGTTTAAAAACGCACCAAAACAATCTCCAGAAATAGTGCCTGCACCTGAAACAGAAAACACCTGTGACACTCTGGCTGAACTGTCTACAGCGACTGATGACAAAAACTTTAATTCTCCTGTTCCTCGTCTGCGTCTAATCTCAGACATGGATTTAGATCTCACTTCTGATAGTGTGGGCTGCATTAGTCATGTGGCGCTGACTAAATATGGCTCCCGGGGCCTGGGCGACGAGGGATAACGAAGAGATGAAGCAGCGGGATGGAGGTGCTGTTTTAGTGCAAGGTGAGGAGAACAGGAGTGGGCAACGGGTGTTTTTGTGATTGTGAACCCTCTCTAAAGGCCAGGGGAAAGAGTAACATGAACAACAGACTGAACACTTTGAACCAGCTGTGTAGGTTTAGTTTTGAATGATTATATTATACTATACTGCTTCCTCTGAGAGTCACTTAGATTGAGGTCCATAGACAATACTTAAGTCTTAACATTGACATACAGCGGCAGTGTCAGGACTTTTGACATCAGTGTTTTTTCGACACCAGTTCCCTTGGCAACCACAGTTTCAATGACAATAAAGGGAAAGACTTACTTATGTTTGTTCATTTGTTTGCTTGTTCATTGCAACACTCACTCTTTTTCACATCCTCAAAAACACAGAAAAGAATGAAGAAGAATGAGTGGGAAAATAGTTATTAGAGCGATGAGGCTTGTGCACATTAGTATGCCATGAAGACTTTGCCAAGAATTGCCAGGAAATGTGTCACCAAGTGTCTGCAACTGTTACAAAATGCTGTGAATATGATTAAAGATTACATGCTGCAATAATGCAATTAAGCTTGAGAAACTGCAGGTGTCTAAATGTGATTATAGCTTAGTCCAAATATGGTCTTAATTAGTCTTGTGTGTAAACAAAACACTGTTTATGTGGTAATGGTCTTATTCAGGGTACATACCTTGTTTAGCCTAATATAGGAGTATTCCTGCGTATTCTGAGAAGGTAAGATGCAGCTTTTGTCCCTTTCACTTTATCAATCTTTGTGTTACAGCTGCTGATAAAGAGAGACGTGTGACACTCTTGACTTTGAATAACCCACTGTTGCTCACACAGGCCACAGTAAAAAAAACAAACTGTACTGTTTGCTATTGCTATGTAACTTTCCATTAAGGAAGGATGTCCTTTTATTTTTTGCAAAGTCCAGTTTCACATCTCTCTCCCCATGACTCACAGACCTTACATAAAAAGTGGACAACTTGATTTAAGTGCTTAGTGACAAAGGCACTGAAAGGACAACTGAGACCTGCTCTGTGCCCCACAGATCCAGGTCCAGTGGAGGCATTAGCTTCTTAAACACTGAGCTGTGTGAAACAATGGCCCTTAGTTCACTGAGACTGGGGAGGATTTAGTGAAGCAGAATGAAAGAAAGCGTTCAAACCCGTCAGTGCTGTAACGCTGCGGAGGTTTAACCGTGGGGTAGATGGCGTCTTTGGAGGCAGCGGCCCCCTCTCGGTGGAGCCAGGCTGTGGGTGGGGGCCCCAGCGGGGGCCAGTAGCTGTCCTCACTCACAGAGCTCAGCAGCACCTCGGCCAGTTTCCTCGCTGCCGACTGAGAGACAACAATAGTGATGCTACAAAGTTAATAATGTTTTCAGGTCTTGTTAAGAGGTCAAAAGAATAATAATGCTGTTAAAAATATCATGTGGTTTAAAGACTTATAAATGAAATATAAATTATTTCTGTAGGTACATTGTGTGTCTTTGTTTGAGGAGCTCACCTTCCTGAAGCTCTGAGATCCTCGTGACTCCACCACACGCATCACCCTCCGCAGCTGGTGGGCCCCCTGTGCCAGGTGACTAACAGAACACACAGTGGACATATATCAGAGCCGTGTAGAGGCTGTGAAGGTGAAATATGTAGGAAAATATACAGCTTATAGATATATGGACGTTACCAGTTAAACCAAACACTGTGACAATTCAGTGTAAAAGTACTCTACAACTAAGCTTTTTAATCTGAACTACTCTGAGTAGTACATTCAATGACATCAGTAATGTTTTATTGTTATTATTATGTTCTCTAAATCCTTATTGTTATATATAGTGCTGTATAAGATTTACCATGAAACAACACTGAAGACAATAAAACTATGCTGGACTTTATACAAGATATTACAATTTAAATGTACAATACAAAGACATGTTGTATTTTATTGCTTTAGAGTTTAAGAGAGGATAATATTTCTCTAGTGCAGTTTCTGACAGTTTCAAAGGATCTTTCCCGTCACAGTATTTTTCAGACTGTCCTGTAGCGAACCCAAGGGCAACACTGACCTCTAGTGTTTGGAAACAGAATGCACTTCTGCAGCAGATTTCTTCTTCCACATGTCAGTTTTAACAAATCCAAAACTCACCCTCAGTAGGACCACACTCACCCTCTGTGCAGCAGATATAAGTAAGCACTCTGCAGTGCAGCCAGAAGGAAGTAGCCCAGGTCGATGTCCACAGGTGGAGGCAGTGGACTGGCTTTGGCCGTCTTTGTGTGGGGTGTAGTTACCGTCTGACAACAGAACAAAATGACTTATGTTAATGTCAGTCAAGTTCTTCAAAAAAGTGATTATATACTATAATATTAATGAGGAGCTCAGTGGGTAGAGCAGTTGTCTTTCAACAGGAAGGTAGACGGTTCAATTCTCACTCTCACCACAGTTCATACTGCTGTTGTGTCCTTTGGCAAGACACTTAACCCACCTTACCTCCAGTGACTGTAACACTGGTAATTACCTTAGAACAATGTAAGTCGCTTTGGATAAAAGCGTCAGCTAAATGAATAAATGTAGATTGGAAAATCTAAACTCAGCTGTGTTCCACAAACATTTTTTAATGTGTTTAAACTACGCAGAATGTCCACATTATAACATTTTGGTTTTAATGGCATTTCCTGTTGCTGTTAGTTGCTTACTGTGGTTAGCTCTGACGCAACTTGTCATCTTCATTTGTGTCAGTTTCAGGCTCAGATTTATCAAAAGAGTCAAAGAGACCGTTGCTTGTGCTGGAAAGGGAAGGATCGTCTAACAAGTTTACTTCACTAACATCGGGTTTTTGCCCTCAGTTTAATTATACCTTTGAGCACTTTATGTTCTACTGCTCTGTATTAAAATCCACAAAAGTCCACAAAATAACCTGAACAAACAATGAGAAATTAGATTGTTTGCGCCTTTACTTAGACACCTGTCTTTGTATTTTCTCTAAGGCTCACCTTGTCGAGCTCCTGGAGATATGACAGAGCTGCTTCGCAGGCTCTGAGAAAACAGGACAGGCTCTCCTCTTCTCGCTCCGACAGACGAACGCGAGACACTCCAGAAACTGTCTGATGACCCAGAGACAAACCTGAAACAGTGATTCCAACATTTTAGCCAAAAATAACATAACAAAGAACGTAGATTTATACAACATTCAAACACTTCTACAATGAGCTTTCCAACTAGGTTTATAGTTCAAAATTTACTGAGGATTACCATTTCAAGATCATCACCAAAAATGTTTTATTTATTATCTACACATGTTTAGATTTTTACATTGACTTAAATGTTTTTGAGCAGATGCCGAGCTTTCAATCTTAAATCCAGATCCCAAGGACTGTCCAAATAAACAGAGTCATCAGTTTGTTCTCTCAACCACAGGAGTCTCTTGATGGACAGCAGCCAGACGCCAACCGTAATTACATAAACAGAGCTGCCCAAAGACAAGACATCATCAACCAAATATTCACATCTAAATGTATCCCGCAACAATAGACACAATTATAAATCAATGGGAGGTAGCCCTAAGCATTTGTACTGTTCTGTTTGGCTCTGTGTATTTTTTTTAAAAACAATCAGATGAGATCAAAATATGGCAGTTACTGTAATGTGATTCTCCCGAGTTTGATGTGGGGCCTGAGCTCACGTCCGATTATCAGGAAACAGGGAAAGTAATGACATGATGATGATGAGTGTAATGAGATTATCCAAAGCTCGAGGGACTATTACCAGTTTAATGCTCTGTCAAAGTGCCCTCTGATCTTTTATAATGTTGCTGTTTCAAAGTAAAGGAGGAAAAGGCGGCTAAACCAAATCTGATCTGATGAAAGTATTTGTTCATGTATTCATCAATCATGGCTCTCAAACACACTTGTCAAACTCAAGGCCCGGGGGCTAAATGCAGCCCTTTGAAAAGATTTTTGTGGCCCTCCAATACATTTAGTATGTGATGTTTTTGGCAATACTTTTTAGATAGATTTGAACAAGTTTTTAATGTATTTAAATTATATTTATTTTATTTGTTCATTAAATCTTATAGGTTACTTTTAGCTACAAAGAGAATTAAATCTTTTCAAATCTATCTAAAACATGTTCAAATCCAACTAAAACCTGTTCAAATCCATCTAAAATCTGTTCAACTCTTACTAAAACCTGTTCAAATCCATCTAAAACATGTTCAAATCCAAATAAAACCTGTTCAAATCCATCTAAAATCTGTTTAACTCTTACTAAAACCTGTTCAAATCTATCTAAAACATGTTCAAATCCAACTAAAACCTGTTCAAATACATCTAAAATCTGTTCAACTCTTACTAAAACCTGTTCAAATCCATCTAAAACATGTTCAAATCCAACTAAAACCTGTTCAAATCTATCTAAAACAAGTTCAAATCCAACTAAAACCTGTTCAAATACATCTAAAATCTGTTCAACTCTTACTAAAACCTGTTCAAATCTATCTAAAACATGTTCAAATCCAACTAAAACCTGTTCAAATCCATCTAAAACATGTTCAACTCTTACTAAAACCTGTTCAAATCTATCCAAAACATGTTCAAATCCAACTAAAACCTGTTCAAATCCATCTAAAATCTGTTCAACTCTTACTAAAACCTGTTCAAATCCATCTAAACCATGTTCAAATCCAACTAAAACCTGTTCAAATCCATCTAAAATCTGTTAAAATCTAACTAAAACATGTTGAAATCCATCTAAAATCTGTTAAAATCTAACTAAAACATGTTTAAATCTATCTAAAATCTGATCAAATCCAACTAAAACCTGTTCAAATCCATCTAAAACCTGTTCAAATCTAACTAAAACATGTTCAAATCCAACTAAAATCTGTTCAAATCCGACTAAACTATTTTACTCAACTATCACAGACCTCACCACTTTGTGTTTGACACCCTTGCTCTAAAAGATATGTTCTTACAATAGATAAATATAAAGCTGGACAGTGTCAGGTCAGGAGGACGAGGTGCTGTTACAGTTTAGACTTTACTCGGGTTTTGGGTTTAAATGTAAAGTACTAACATAAACTAGTCAGGTCCTTTCTCTCTGACATTAAGGCTGAGCCACTGCCAACCCTTGACACACGGATAACTCAACTCCAGGCTTTACCTCCTTTGGGTAAACAGCTCCCAATATACAAGGCTTTGTCATTTCTTCCTCCAGAAGCAGAGCCAGACTTTAATGGTCAATGCTGTCACACTAAGTTGAGTGTTTACTGTCTCTGCTTCGGTATTGATGGTAAATAAACGTCCAGAGTGTCTCCAGCCTGTCTTTTTTAGTGGGACTCCTCTCTGCTCTCAGGACATTCCCCTACACCGCTGTTGGCTCCTGAACTTGTGCTCTTAATGGAAAAACAAACTATTTTGTGCCACTATTTGTTTGGTAAAACTCTGTTAATGTTGTTTTTTATATATATATATATTATATCGTAAATTACTTAATCTAACCAGTAGCAAGCCGTAATTAATGTAACATAACAGCACTGGGCCTCAAGTAGGCAGACATTTTGACTGAACAGCAAGAAGACTGTTTTTTTAAGGTCTTACACTGGCCAGCCATCCTAAATGAGTTTCCTATTCTATTCAAAGAATGTCCTTGGTTTTAGTTCAAATTTTCTGAAAGAACAAATAGAAACACAAGCCATCAGCATAAAGCTCGACTGGATATTGCAGTAGCTCAGTGGGTTGAGAAGTCGTCTTTCAACCCAAAGGTAGTTGGTTCGATTCCCGCTCTCCCCACAGTTCATACTGTCATTGTGTCCTTGGGCAAGACACTTAACCCACCTTGCCTCCAGTGACTGTAACACTGGTGATTACTGTAGAACAATGTAAGTCGCTTTGGATAAAAGCGTCAGCTAAATGAATAAATGTAAATGTAATTTTAAATAAACAGTTATGATTATGTTACACTAAAAAAGTAAAATTGCTAAAATGGCAACATCCAACATCCAGCAAATCGTAGGCATCATTTCTACATCTTTATTTTAGAATATTATACATATTATTATACATAACAGTTATGACAGATGTGTTTCATTTTTTTCAACAACAGACTACAAACTTTGCACAATACATCTTTTGAATAAGCGTCTATGTTTAGTCTGGAAGTTTACATATTTATATTCTACTTTTGCAAAAGTTTAAAGAGATATTTTGTCTTAGTGAACAACTTCTGTTCCTCATCAACAGGGTTTTAAATGATTAAAGAAATCTGCTGCTGATAATGTATGTTTACAGTGAGTTCCCAAAAGTGGCGTCCCAACCTTCACTGCGACCGGTTTGGACTCAGGCTGTGGTTGAGAGGTTACTGTTCACTCGGCCTGATCTACTCCAGCTGCAGGACATTTATTGTGACAGATTCAGTTTTATCTGCTCTGTCCATTTCCACTTCCAACGCCTTACAAGGTCTTTGTGATTTGAGCTGTGTAATAACTCCGACCAGAGAGATGAGAAAGTAAAGGCTGGGATTGGTTTGCTGAAGTCAGCACTGCATCAGCTGAGAGATTGATAAATGAAACACATTCAATCAGTTTTGACACCACCTAAAGAAAAGGTATTTGTTGTGCTGTCTAAACGAAAAACTGCAGACTATTGTGTCAAAAAGTGTAAATGCCCCAAAACGTCCCAATCAATAATTTTTTGTGCAACATGCCATCACAAAAATCACGTTCTCCCCACACTGAGAACTAAAGTTCTCTGAATATGTTCGTGCTGGGGATTTTTTACTTTTGGCTTTTTAAATAGTTTAAAAATGTTTTAAGGTAATAACAAATCTAACAAAACTCTGACTTAAATATGCTCCTAATTAATGATAACCTTGCTTTTGGAGCTAATTTATTCCTGGAAGAGGATAGTACTACTGGTTTGGAGAAGCAAATAGGAGCAAGGCCACAGAGACTAAACCACTGCTGTAAAAAAGGGCCACACTGAACTTTGATGTTTGTTTAAAAGTGCGGTTCATATAGTTTATTTCCATAATTCATGAAGCTGAGAAATTTGGTTCAGACAGAGGCCACAGTGAGGAGCTTGTCCTGAGGAGGGCTAAGTTCTGAGGTTGTACTAAAAGGGAAGAAGGTAAATAGAAGAAATATGATGAATAAAATGCTTGGACAGTATTTTTTCTTGTCTTGTTAGTTGATATAAACGTTTTTTATCACTGGCCCAATTAACAGCTATACGGCAAACAAATCCTGATTCTGTCTGCTTTTCCAAACTGGGGCTGTACTGACATTAACTGTATGTTATATAACGTCTGTGTATGTCATTGATCTCCTTTTACAAAATACAGAACTATTTTTAACCCTTTTTCAGAAGGCCACACTCACACTTAGTGCCATTTAAATCATTGTGTTGAACATAATAGCAACAAAAATAACAAAAAATAAGTGTGTGATACACTTACTTAATCCATTAACAGACATTTAGTAATAAGAGCTGAGGCAATGTGTTTTGGTAAGTGTGTAAGCAAGCTGCAACAGTTAAAACAAATATTTGAACCACCTTAAAACATTACTAATTGTGTTATCATGGGCGTGTTAACATCTGCCCTCAAGAGAGACATAAACATGGAAGGTGACTGTTGGCATCTCCTTATGTGGGTGTCTGTTGGAGACAATACGGTTTTTCCTTATTTGTTTGTTACCTATGAGAAGCTCCTCCAACTGCTCTTTAATGTGGCTGCTACTGCAAATGGAAACTGCAGGGAGATCATCATTTACCTTTAATGACGAAAGCCTCAGCCAACAGGCGCAGGTGGTAGACAGGCTGGTCTTCCTGGGTCAGCTCATCCAGTCCCACTCTGGCACACATCCCCTGAGCGTCCCGGTATCGACCCTGAACGTAGTGCACTTTGGCCATGAGCAGCAGCGCCTCGTTCAAGTATCTGGGCTGGAGAACAAGAGGGTTTCCTTTTTATTTCAATAAAGGAAGTGAATAGTAGAAGTAAATAGGAAACTCCATTAATCTTCAGTGACTGACTGTGAGAAGGCCTCGGCTCAGGATGGTGTTCAGCAGTCCTTTGGCCCGGTTCAGTTTGGGATGGGACTTGTCCTCTAAAGGTGTACATCTTCGCAGCAGGTCCATGTTTTCCTGTAGGCACTCCTCCAGCAGCGCCTCGGCCAACAGCAGCGTCCCATAATCATCTACAACACAGCACTTCAAATAAACAAAACACTTTAACTACAGAAGAAAAATTATTTATAATTGCATGATTGATAATTCTGCAAAGCCCAGACTTGTGGCAATTTGGCATCGAGTCAGAAAATTCTGAAGAAAAAAATTTAAATAGAGTAAAGTGTGTTTTGACATTAAAACTACAGCTGACTCATGAAGTAGTTAAGTTAAAAGTGTAAACATAGCATATGATGTCATCCCTCCGCTAGCCCATCACTTCATCCTCTCCAATTTTCCTCTGCCCAACACCTGTCTACTCCTTACTGGCATGGACTTTACCTCAAAGTGCTTTACATTAGGCTTTCATTCACACACACATTCATGCACCAGTGTCACAGCTGGAACACCACTGGAGGCAAGGAGGGTTAAGTGTCTACCACTGAGCCCTGCGACCCTCCTTCTGCCCATCTTTCCACCATCTCTGGAAGCCTCTCCCAGAGAGACCTCCACTCCATGAACTCTGTCACCATATTTAAAATGAAACTAAAAACCCACCTCTTCAGGCCTATTCTAATACTGAACCAATACTGTTTTTATCTTGTTGTATATTGTTGTTTATTATAACTATGTTGCTTTAACATTACCGTTGTTTTATTGGGTATTTCTTATTTTACTGTTTTATATTCTGTATGTAAGGTGACCTTGAGAGCTCTGAAAGATGCCCAAAAATAAAATGTTTAAATATTATTATTGATGTTGTTGTTATTGTTATTTTATCATTATTATCATTATTATCATTATTATTATTATTATTATTATTATTATTATTATTATTATTATTATTATTATTATATCCACTGGGATGGATTATAGACAACAGCTTGTCCCTGCAGGGCTTCCGTAGATGATCACAGAAAGACTGGGCGAGAGGTGAGGGATATTGATACAATGCCATTTGACAAGACACACATTTTCAAGTAAGATCAGAAACCAATAAAACACAGACTGTTAAATTAAAATCTAGAATGTTACAGTCAAATCGGAGCTCATTTTATTCAATACATGTATTTTCTTTTGTTAAAATGCAATTTCAGATTGAGAGTTGTGTGATTGTTATTGTCATTAAATAAACTAACTCCATCTTTGAGGCAGTGTCTTCAAATTTAATACCTGCAACAAATCTTAATTCAAGACTATTTTATTAACCTTTTGAAAGAATCCTAATAGTTGTTGTTGTTGTTTTTTTCATCGAATAGTGTAGATTTGTGAGACAGAGGGAAAAGGTACAAGCATTTGTCCAAAATAAGAAAACGATATCATTACTATTGAGGGCTGTTTCTATAAATATTGTGTTTTCACTCATTTTCACAACCAGATTAGAACTAAACATGCACTAATGCCTCTTTAAAACTAACAGGCTCAGGGTCAGAGGTCATCTGTATCTGAGGCCAAAGCAAACTCCTCTCAACATTTCCCACCAGCTCAAGTTCAAATCAGTGGAGGTCTGCTGGGAGGCTACAGTTTCCATTTTGCGGACACTTTCCTTAAATAGCCCTAACAGAGCCCGGCCTTCCTCGTGTCCGAATTAAATCAAATCAAGACGTTTAAGTCAAACACAGGCCGTGGCTCTGGTCGAACGGTCAGTGTCCAGTTGTAAATCTCACTTTTGTGTACACACCCCGTTGATTAAAGACTTCCTGTTTGGCTTTTTGATGTTGTTGTTTACGTCTGTTCTTACGCCAGGACCCTGAGCCATGTTTCCGTCTACATTCACTTCACATTTCTTCAGAACTGCTTTTATCGGAGTTGCTACTATCAGCAAAGGGAGGGATACACTGTAGACAAGTGCCAGCTTCAACATGAATTTAATCCCTTAAAAGGAAATGCTCAATAAGTTCCTTATTTATTGTCATGTTTTGAAAAGTTTTGTAAAGTCTATTATTCATTCAGTCCACAGTCACACACCGGTGACGGTAAACTACATCTGTGGTCAAAACTGCCCTCCGACCACCTCCAACCATACTCACACACAGACAACAAAGACAAGGTGGGTCAAGCGTCTTGCTCAAGGACACAATGACAACATGAACTGAGGAGAGCAGGGATCAAACCACCAACCTACCTCCTAAGCCACGGGTGTTCTTTATCTTTTTTCAATTTAAAAAGTGAGGTAATAGACATTAGCTTTGATAAATTGGATGTGTGACAGTTTACTTCGACTGAAAACTGATCTGGAAGAATTGGTTTTATTTTCAAAGAATGATGAGCAGCTGTGTCATTGTTTGTCAAATAGATAAATGTACATTAATTTATGAATCACCAAAGTGCCACCAAAGGAAATTTTACTATGATATAATTAATGACTGAGCGGCAGACAGAACCCCAATATAGTATGTATACATAAAAGATATATCTCTAACAGTCTGGCAGGCCATTGCGTCTAAATCTCTGATCTCTAATGTCTTGTGGTATTTTTCTGAATACTTCCCCCAGTCTTTTGTTATTGATGTTTGATACTTAACGTCACTCACATGCAAGCTACTTTAAGCACAAACCTATTTTCAATAAGTGTTTTTTTTACAAAGGAGAATATGTTGTCAGTCAGGGAATTACTAAAATGCTACATAACTTCATGTCTTACAATATATGTTTAAATAAGCTGTTATTTAGCTGCTGGCTTTGCAACTGGCTGCTATTCAAAAGATGCCAGGTCTGAAATATTGTGAAATAAAGTAGAAGAAAGTGGGACAAAGCCTTGAAAATAACACTGTCTCTGCATTTCTCTATTTAAAGCTCCACTGAACACTGTGTAAAAAGCTATACGTTTTAATACGTCCTGTTCCTACAGCTGCTCAGAGGACTGCTGACAGAAAAGCGCATTTATTTTTCTCACAATCTTACATCTACGCTTACACATGGAGAGTGTGTGCCTGGACCTGCTGCTGGTCTCTCTGTGACCATCGCCTGTGGTTCAGCACCAACACTGGAGATGAAGTGTTTCTAGCCCACATCTTCCTGTTCCCACTGTTACACGGTGGATGTGGCCTCTGCGTTTATTGCTTCACCTGACATGAACGTTCCTCTATCACTAATCTAAAATACACAGGTGCATCGGGCTCTGCAGACTCATCACGAGACCTGCTAATGTGGGCGGAGAGCACGCAGTGATAGAGATTGATTTTACACTCGGGTGCGTGTGTGCGCTCAGGAGGAAACGGCACCAGAGTCACCTGAGACTGTATTTACTTTCCAAAGGTGAGAGGTGGTGACAGGTGCATTAGCCACTTTACAGAGTGGATCTATACAGGCTAAGGATAACTGTGTTTGCACTCGTTTAAGTACGGCACATGTACAATGTTGAGTACTTCCAGTTATTACATATACTGTATAACTGTTCTCTAATCACACAACTGGAATGAGCACATCTGTTTTTGATGGTTGTGTCACAGTCATTGTCTCAACAAATCTTTATAAAAGAGTTTACACCAGGTCTTCTATATAGTTAAAATTGTGACTTATGAGTTTAACTTTTAAAGCAAACAAACCAATTACACTTTATGATCCTTGTACCACATTTATCTTTATCTTTTATTTTTTATTCTGCATTAAGAAAACTGCTTTTATCAAAAAGGTAGGAAGAATAACTTCTGTTTCAACTCGTCCGACCCTTCACTTTGTAACTCTAAATAATTAAACACACCAGACATATCTCACCAGATCAACACGACTCTTCAAACATTATGTACATGAGAGTCGTAGCAGGGTCATTCCAGTCTTTTACTGAGTACAAATCAGATAGCATAGTGTCGCTTGCAGCAGTTTCCAACTTGGCTAACACTTAAACTGCCTTGATAAATTTATATATGGTTGAGACACGTTGAGAATCGCATTGAGTTAGAGTCATGGCCATTTTTATTTCTTCCTTTTATGTTCTCTTTTTGTAAACGGCAGTACATTGCATAAATGTGGCTGCTGTTGCATAAACAAACATGTTACAGAGGAATGAACTACTGGAAAGTCTTTCATTCATCTGCATTTTATCTCAGGGTAAGTCCAAAGTTCAACTCAACTGAAGGTTAGTGAAGCTTCAAAAACGTCTGAAACACTTCCCTGTTTCTATGGCTTTTGTACATTTAAATGTCACCAGAAAGGATTAATCAGGACACAACTGCATCAGTAAAATTATAATAAAGACCGACAGTATATCTGACACACTTTCAACACTTAATTGTCCGAGAGATTTAACTTAAAGGCATAATATGTAGGGTTTCCAGGTGAGTGTAAAGAACCCTTTAACCTTTAACCCTATGCCCCACGGTCTTTTCTACAGTTTTAGTTTGTAAAGGTCAAAGAAACACAGTGAGATGGAAGTAGGTTTATGAACTCATTTACCTCCACGTTGTTCCAGAGATCCATAGAAGCAGCATAAACGTGATTTCCACTGTGCACAAGGTATAATACTACTATAGTAATATAAAATATACTTTTCCATGGAAATCCTGCATGTTGTGAATGAACTTGGCTAAAAAGAAATCAGTCTATGTGGGCCTTCAGGAGAGTTTCCAAAGCAGTTGGACTGGACTAAATGTTGGGTGACAAAGGGGAGTAGTATAGTTATATAACATTTTAATAGTCATGTGTGTATTATATCTAATGTTGTGATTCAGACTGAGAAGATTCTAGAGGCTGGAAACCTTACTTGCAACATTATGAGAAACTGATCAGATATTCTTTATATAACACGAACGAACAAACAAGAGCTAAACAGTGCAGTATTTCCTATTGGCTATAGGCTACATCCAGGTTATAGATTTAATACAATGTACTGTTACTGCAAAACAACATTAGTATATGTAACTAGCCTCCATTTCTGTAGATTTTACATAAAAATAACTTTTGGTAACACTTTCTCTGAAGACTGTGTGTAAGGATCTGAACACACATGCATGATGTAATCCTAGGTAAAAGTGTCAATGCCTCACGTGCACTGGTATGCACTTTATAAATCCCCAAGGGTAATATAAAACATCTAAATGTATAGGCTACTGTGAAAGCTATAGGCTACCTAATGTAAATGTGTGCTTTTGAGTCAAATGTTCCAGTTTTTGTTGTTGAATACTCATCTTGAAACACTTGGTTTAACTCATTAATGCCATTCATATAACTTTAATAACACCAAAACTTGAGCAATGCGTCTGTTTTTAAGTTTGACTCAAGTCAGTCGCAAGTTAAAATTCTGACTTTTGATTATGCGTCGGTAAAAGCTTAGCACTGCATGAGTCTCTGCAGAGTTTGACAGCTACAGGACGCTTCCACGTGACTTTAGCCCGACTCCTCCAGGTGCAGGCTGCAGTCCACTCACCGTCCTCGTGGATCCGCGCCGCCTGCATGTGCTCCACCGCTGCCGGGATCTTGTCCCACTGACACTCGGCCCGGGACCGCTCCAGCTCGACCTCGATGCGGAGTTGAGTGAAGGAAGCGCGTGCTGCCATAGACGGTCTGTCCCGCTGATGGAGCGCGTGGAGGTGTCCGTGGTGGTGAGAGTAGTCCCCGGACACGATGGGAGTAACTGCGGACTGACACGGAGCTAAGTGTGAGAGCAGCAGGAGGAAGAGGAGGAAGAGGAGGAAGAGGAGAAGGAGGAGGGAGACTGGAGTGTACACACACGAGCATGAGTCAGTGTTCACAGGCTGTTCAACAAGATAAAACAACTGCAGCACTATCTCCTTAGAAATAAACTACTTACTACTACAAAAAGATGAGGGAGATACTTAGGTTTAGATGATAGACCTACTGCATTGTTTTTATTTGGGTTTATGGTCTGTTGGATAGAAACTAGAGACACTAGAGGTTGCTGGGTAGTAAGCAACCTCTAGTGTTTTAAATCATTGTAGAAAAAGTTGAAATATTGCCATTTCTCCTGTCACAATCTGACTTCAGTTATTCTGTGGCATTCACTTTTGTTGTAGCCTGTTGCTATAGTTCATCAATCAAAGGAAGTGACCCCAAAGCAGAAAAGTGTAACAAACTCAATTTCTTATTCAGTCTTAATTGCATTATTCAACGATCAGCATATATTACTTATATTGTATAGCTCTAATAGTAGCTTTTGTACCGGTGCCACAGTGGAGTCATCTGCTTGAGTAGCTTGTTAAACCGGGCTTGGGACCAGCACAGAGACTGTAACTGGAGTTGATAGAGAAAAAGAAAAATCTAGTCTGGATGTTTTCCATAAAGACTAGTTTATGGTCAGTCTCAAGATGCCAGGCTGATTATTTTGCTGAGTGTGTTGTAATAAACCAACTACTACTAGGACTCTTACTGTATGAGGCGAGGCACGACAAGGGAACAATTATGCCCAAACTCTGTTGGATGGAGGAAGAATTTAAGGGGCAAATAATCCAGCAAATATATATTTAAGTTGTGATATTTTCCAAAAAATGGTAGCATGCAATTTGTTTTTGTTTTTTTCTTCTTCTTGGTTTATATCAAGAAACTCTTTATTGACTTTGAAGCTATTATAATTATTGTTACATATTTTTTGCAATGGTGATGTGTTCAAGTCTGCTTCTTGTCCTAAACCTAAAACATGTTGTAATCTAGACTCCAAATAATAGGCTTAATGCAGGCTCACACCCCAGCCTTCTGTAATGATCCTAACCCTTATTCAAATCAGGCAACAATGCTCCACTTTTTACGATGTGCCTTTATGAAAATAAGGCCCTATAAATAAAAAGTATTCCGCTGTCAGTCAGTGTTTATGTGCATTTACATTTTACACTTTGAGCAAGCTTGAGGATGTTTGAAATACTTCCTGTTACAGCAATGCACTGCAGAAAGAAAGTGCTCACTGAAAGGTGAAAATGTAATGTAGGCTATGAAAAGAACTTGGTCAGAAGAACTTTAAAATAGAAGTCTTGTCTAAGCATTTTGTTGTGTGAACACTTAAACTGCCTGCCGCCTGTTTGCGTTAGAGACTTCAGTCAGCTTCAAGGTCACTGTTTGAAAAGCGTGTGGCATTTTGAGAGGGCTTGATCTGCTGCTGCCATCGGGAGTAAAAGGAAGCGTGTCTTTCCTCTTAAGAGCCACACCGTTAATCTGTTAACACTTTAACAGGATCAGGTAGGGCTTCAGAGGCAACAGTGCAAAAGAGAAGAGAGAGCCACTGCTGTAGCTTACAATAAATATTTAAATCACATTGTTACAGCCAGTTTGGTGAGTGTGTATTATGTGTGTGTGTGTGTGGTTGCGTGAGTGTGGGTCTTTTGTTGTTGTCAGCTGGCACATAGCGGAAGTCACAGGGCTATATAGGAAGGGCACACTGGGTCACAGGTGAGCAGGTACAGAGAGCACACAGGTTTTTAACCGTCCGTGTGTGTGTGTGTGTGAATAAATTATAACAAAGCTTCTACCAGCAGTGCGTCTTTTGGCTGATACACATCTATATAGTGAACTCCAACACAGAGTGACTGCAACACTACAAAACATTATTTTGAATCAGTTTACAATATTGTGCAGCACTGTTACAATTGCTTCATTTGTGGGGAACACAAATATTCCCCCACCTCTAAAATTGGGACCTTTTTTCAGGAGGTTTCTTAAAATAAAAGTTAAGTTAGGATAACTCATCCTGTAGAAATTCAGTCAGTTAAAATGGAATCATTTAGCTACAAAAAGCTATAATGCAGTCTTAATAACAACAAATTTACCTTTTTTTGCTTCTCGATGCTGGGGCAATACTTCCCCTAAATATCTCTCTGAGTTGTCCCACTCAGGGCCACTGACACACTGGATGGGGCCCCAGACAAACCCAAATTTAGTTTGTTTTACTAAAGCATAGGAAGGTTTAGTTTTGTGCCCCAAGACCCTGGTTGCCGCCCAAACAAAAACAACCTCTCCATCAGCCCCCCTGCACCCACCCCCAGATTTACAAATGAAGCACTGTCAAACACTGTCGATATTAATTGGACTAAGTACAAATATTAGTTAGCATTTTCCATTTACCCTCCACATGTATACATTCAATAAACTACAACACTGTAAAAGGTCCATAGTAAAGAAAAAACGTGTGGTTTAACATAAGGGAAGGACTGATGTAAAAAGGGGAAGCTACCTGACTGACTCTGGTTCATTTGACAGGAGGCTACAGGCCATAGGAGATTGTCTAGGGGCTACTCGGACACTACTGTACTTAAAAAAAGATGAATAAAACCTCCAGCCTTTTGAACAGAGACATGGGAGCATCATATTCTCGCTGGGAACTTGACATCGGTTCATAAATGGATGGTGTGCCTCGCTCAGAAAGAACCGCAACAACAACACGCTGAGATCCTCCTGAGTCTGTGACGTGAACGTTTTCAGCTGAGACACTGGGCCACGCCCCCTCTGTTGACGTAGCAGAGACGTCACAACAAAGATAGTGTATTGTCCAAGAGAAGTCAAACAATGTGTTAGCGTCGTGAGTTAGCTCAAATGAATGCCAGTTCTTTCTCTTAAAAAATAAAAATAATTTTATTATTTTTTGTTATAAAGTACAATAAATATTCAGAACTAGGATGTCACCCCTAAAGTAAAAAAAACAGCCAAAAAGTCCACAAACTATGATTTTTGCTTATGGTGTAAATAAGGAATAATTTAATTTGACATATATTAACCTGTTTCTTGTATTAGGGGTCAGTTGAACACATACATTTAGAAAACTTTCCACGTCTGGTTTAAAGTCCTGAATAGCTTTCCAAGTATTTATTTCATGTAAGGTGCTTTTAAATTTTAAATGCCTTAGAATGTAAATACATAAGGGTTATCTGCTTTGGAGGACATTGGGGTTAAAAGAAAAATAAGTATCAGGGTAGAAACCTAAACTTGTATTTTGTTTATTGTACCTTTTATACAATGTTTAACTCCACATATATTCTCATGATTATGTTTGACACAGTATATGACGACTGTTGCACAACACACACACATACTATATGGAATTAGTATACTATTATATTATTACCGTATGTAATATGCTGCTAAGGACTGTCAAAACAAAGAGGTAAGAGGAACACGTTAACCTTTTGATAAAACTCTACTTTAGCCACAGCTTTTAAACGACGAGACACAACATGGTTATAATATATGTTTTCAGGTTCACTCTCTGATGACTTTGACCAATCACACTCAGCTGTCGTGTCCAAGTTCCCTACGGCAAGGCACGAAGTCCATAAGAGGTCATTTCGATCTTCGTCTCCTGCTTCTAATTCAACAACATAACTGTCTTCTGACTCAGGTAAAACACTCATGAATTTAGGATATTTACCCTCCTTTTCAGACATGATATCAGTCAGTCGTGTACACCTTTGAGAAAAACAAACGCACGAAGTGAATGATGACGTTCAAACGAAGATTTGAGCAAACAAAAACCGTTAAACACGCTTCAGGCTAATCCTCGACGCAGTTATTTCTAATTCACAGCGATCTATTGTTGTTTCTCAAATTAATAACTTTGTCCACCATGTTTTGTTGCATTTAAGACAAAAACAGATCTAGATAACAATTAAATGCATGTTTTTTATTTATTTTTTTTATCACGCTTTGATTTGATGTATGTACGTTAACTGTAATAATGACTTACAAACTCTAGTAACAGTGGCTCTAATGCGTTATCTATGATGTGACAGCTGTATATAACAGCTAAAGCAGATATAAAGGGTTAAGTTATTGGCAGAAGAAGGATTTGTGTTAACGTGTTAAAAGCTAAATGTGTTTCAAAGTCAACACTGTGAGATGATGGCTGGTAATGTCCTCTGATAAGAATAAGAAGTGTCTAGACAATAATCTCCTCTAAGCCATAATGTGGTACTCCCATACAAAGATTTGTATTCGACCGCATTTTGTTGTTTGGGGGAGTTTAGGTAGCAATAATTAATGCTACAATGGGACACTTTATGTCCAAAGTAGCCTACTGGCCACTTGACATTTAGCCTTATTAGGACGTTTTAGGCAGGGCTTCTTTGTGTCTCAGAGTCCAAACCATACATAGGAAGGTGCTGTTTAAAACACGTGTTTAAATTATCTTTCTTGGCTTGCTTGTAAGTTATTCAGAATTTGTACACTGCATGTTTTTATTAAACTTTGAACTTTCTAATTCCACCGTCTGCTTTGTGTTTCGCAGAATGAGGAGTAGCAGGTCTTGTTCACAGTTTGGGGGTCTGTTTTTGGTCCTGTCCTGTTGTCTGTTGAGCGTCCACTCTCATGGGGCACATCATCATCAACAGCAGCCGCCGGACGTTGAGAATGCAGCACACGTTATGGGTCACGCTCACTTCGACAAAAACATGGTGCAGGACCAAGAGTGAGTGACCTACAACACTTTACTCAGGCTTTAATTCAAACAAATAAGTGAACTTTGTAACGTAGTGGTGTAAGTTTAGAAGTTTTGGGTTACCTGGTTGAACGTGGACCTTCAGGCATAAATATTGTGTTTTTATTTTATTTTTTTTCACTGTTTTATTCCTCAGTCACATCATGGAGCATTTGGAAGGAGTGATAGACAAACCGGAGACTGACATGACGCCTCAGGAGTTACAGCTGCACTATTTTAAAATGCACGATTATGACGGTAACAACCTGCTGGATGGACTGGAGCTGGCCACAGCCATCTCCCACGTGCACAAAGAGGTGAGGTGCACATAATCCCTGTTTACCTCCAGTCTCGTAACGTTGTTGTCCCACGGTGGTCTTTGTTTTGGTTGCAGCCTCTTGACTAAACACCAAAAATCTAGGCTTTAAAGGTTTAGTCAGTGTTGTTTTGCTGTGTGAAGTCATGAGGTAATTATAGCAACTAATGGTCAGAGGAAGGTGTTTTTCACGACATAAAGCTCTGGAAAACATGCAATATGAAATAATATTGAATATTGCAATAACAATACTCTTTTCAACATAGTCAATTTTCAATTCAACATTCACATTTATGGTGCTAAATCAAAACTAAACAAGGACTGAACCAGAACATTCTTTTTTTATTATTTAGTCACAAAACGGTTGGATTTAAGGTTTTGATTGGACAATTATTTTGACACCAGCACAGTGTTGATCACATAGATTGCCCAAATGTTTTGGCAATACAAGAAGTTTCTTGCGTTATAGATATTGCATTGTTGACATTGTGATGACAATAAATTTTATAAATATTGTGCAGCCCTAGTTCAAGGAGAGCAAAGCTGTGTTAACGTATGTAGGCTGTATTTGGGATTACTGAAAAATATCCAAAGACCTTTGATTGTTATTTGACAAGTTATTATTATGTGTCTGCTGCCAGGCACCAGAGCCACTCATTTTAATTTATTATTATTTATTACCCCAGCGTAACTCTGTCATCTCTGTTTATTCTTGCTATTAAGATTGTGTTTTTGATCATCAAATAATTCATCTTTTCCTCATTAAAATGTTTTCTTACAGGAGCGAGGAGAGGACAGCCAGCCGATGAAAGAGGAGGATCTTATAAGTCTCATAGATGACGTGCTTAAAGACGACGACAAAAATAATGACGGTTACATTGACTACGCAGAGTTTGCCAAGTCTCTGGAGTAAGAGCGTTGTCTCTGGAAAAACGCTGCGATAACTACAGGAAGTGCACTGACAGCCGGGCAGCGACGGACGGTCAGTGAGCACAAAGAGACGAACCAAACTGTCGGCACAAAGTATGATCCAGTCAGGAATAATGAAGCCTTTACTGAACCTTTGTGAATCTCCGGGTGAGGTTTAGGTTAGTGTACACATGACCGCATCAATCACTCAAATAAAGAGTTCAATGACAGAAAATATAGTAATGAAAGTTGAAATGGATGAAAAGATATGTCAGAGGAAGTGCACTTTCAGTTTGTTCATTACAAATTTAAATAAAAGTCAAACCAAGACGGCCAATCACGCTTCAGCATTTGTATTAAAATATATCCCTTTGGGAAGCTGCCTCTGACCAAAACATAAGAAGTTTTGTTTGATTTAGATTGAATGCTTTAATTTGATAGAGTGCTGCAGTTTATTTCCAGCACTGTTTCTCTTTCAGTGGTGCCACATTTAAAACAATAGATGGCCTTGACTGAGAACCTTCACAGACAATAATGGCCATGTAAACCAATTCTAATGACCTAAAATAGTATGTTAAGAAAAGTGTACATGGTTAGTATCTAATGTGGATTCACTAATATGCTCATACATGTAGCTTAATTTGAACATTTTGTCCATTATTTTAAAACCAAAAACCCGACCAATAAAAAAAAAAAAAACTTATTACATCAAAAAGCTTACCTCATTAAACTTTTTAGCTCTGAGTTCAGCATTAGAGCATTGTGAGCCCTCAAGTGTGTGTGTGTGTGTGTGTGTGTGTGTGTGTGTGTGTGTGTGTGTGTGTGTGTGTGTGTGTGTGTGTGTGTGTGTGTGTGTGTGTGTGTGTGTGTGTGTGTGTGTGTGTGTGTGTGTGTGTGTGTGTGTGTGTGTGTGTGTGTGTGTGTGTGTGTGTGTGTGTGTGTGTGTGTGTCGTTCTTTTCCAGCCTCTGACCTGTGTAGGCTAACAACCTTATTCAGATGAGAGTTGAGGCACTTGTGTGTGAGACTGTGATTGAACACAATGGACATTCTGATCTATTTAAATCCTTGCGTGGATATAAAGCCTAGAAGAATATTCTTATTACAATATGCTATTAGATGAATAAACTAAAACTTCAGTATTTCATTATAGGTCTATAATGAACTTTAAATTGTGCACAGGAATCAGTTTGAGTGTATACAATCTGTCCCTAAAGTGTTATTGTGATCAACCAATGATTGTCCAGAGTGTCCCTCGACTCAATGGCTCCAGTGAAAGCATAAGTAGTAAAAGATAAATTAATGTTTCTACCTCAAACTAAAATAATTATGTGGCTTTTCTTCATAACATACTAAAATAGTTGCTGTTTTTATTAGCTGCTCATTAATGGTTTCATTATGCAATAGCCTAATAAATGATTAAATGGAACTACATCACTTTAGTTTGACTGGACCGTAGTTTAACTGTGCAGAGATCTAACACACGCACTTCCCATGGAAATGCACTGTGGCTCAGCTTCATGGACCAAACAATACTTGTGTGAATGCCTCTTTAGCTGTTTGTAGTGAGGATGGCTTGAGAAATAAATTAATGCCAGTGAAAAGTGGCCTTGCCTTTGTGTTTAGACCTGAGACATAGTGTCTTATTTTTTTTTGTTTGTTTGAAATTACTGTCATCTGCTGAGACTCATGCAGCATTTCAGACTTGCTCATCAGGGTATACATACATAAAAATACAACACGTGCGTTGTCTTTGACTGAATGTACTCTTATTTCCCACTGGATAAGCTCAAGTGGTTGTGTGGTAAGAAATAAACATACCACGTACTGTAGAGCTCTATGGTTACATAATACAACCACATTGTGTTCAAAATACTGCTTTTGCATCTGCAGTTTTATAAAATCTGATTTGCTTCATGAGACATTTGCTGCCTTTAGCACAGATTGTTATAAAATGTGACATCTGTGTGTGAGTCATAGAGTTAGATATATCTAATTATTTCTAGTCATGTCCATATTTGTGTGGATGAGGTCTCTTCTTTTCCCATTAGTGTTTATTCTTAGATTTATTCAGAATGCTGAATGTTGGTATTTAAAAAAAAAAATTAAATGAAAAGCAAAACAGGAACAACTGTGTTGTCTCTGTAATGTGAAATATATATTGTAAAATAAATAGACTTTACAATTTCCTTTTTGAGCTGTTTTTTATTTCAAATGTTACTTGTATTAGTGACTCTATGCTTTGGGTGATGATGACATTTACAATTAAAACTCTAAAATACAAAAGAGATTCAAATGCAGTTCATTTTACTCTTTCTACAGTTCAGTGTATATACAGAAGGACAAGTTTAGAAGACGGGCTTATCGCTGCTGTCCAATTCAGTGTGGACGCAGCACAAGTTCTATTTTTTTTTAGTATAACGTAAACTTGGCATTACATCTACTCATTCATCAATCTTTTTCTTTGGAGTGGTTTGTCTTCTCACAAACCTATATCATGCCATTTTTCTTACAAGCCACTGTCTGATAATTCATAATAGCAATACAAGAGTCTGTGTAATGACAAAGGAGGACAGTCTGTGCAATTATTGAACAGTTGGGCTGGCTATCTGGATCATCAGGGGGCAGTACCAATGGACACAGACTAAACTGCCTCTGGATCCAACTTGAAAAATGTATAACCAGAGAAAAGATACATCTGATGTAATCGGGAAACAGCAGGCGCATATACAATGGACAAAACTAAATAGAATTCAAAACCCTCTAAATGCTTTTATAAAATGGCAATCTAAACCTTTAATTGATAACAAAGTGGTGTGCCCTTTAGCTCCAGTGGGCAGCAGGGTCCAGTGGCTGCATTGAGGCCAGTGAAAACACAGGTGTGGACAGGTTGCTCCGGAGCGACCCGTACCAGTCGTCGTGCTGCAGCTGGGACGAGGGCTGAGGCCCCACACTGGGACAAGGGCACTGGCTGACAGAGCCCGGGTGTCGGGGGTACGGCCCTGTGGGGAGCATGGGGGGCAGGCGGGGGAGGTGGGCCAGAGGCTGGGGGTAGTACTGACGGCTGATGCTGCCCTGCTGGACGTGGACACCCCCCAGCAGCGCCCTGTGGCCCCCCATCACAGACAGCACCTTCTGAGACGCGCGCTCCTTTTTACGCTGTTTGGCCCGTCTGTTCTGAAACCACACCTAAAGGAGAATGACATGTGATGACCATAGCACTTTATTAAACATCACCAAATAAAAAGTTATTTTGTAAAGAATTTTCAGAAAACCGTTTGGAAATCAGTCAAAGTCACATATGAAGATGATGTAACATAATGTTACATCATCTTCATCATCTGTAACATAAAAGGGGAAAGGTATTAACTCTGCAGGGTGCCCAAACTTTTGCAGACACCATTTATTTGTTTTCTGTTATTTTGAAAGTGTAAATGATGGAAATAAAATCTACTTTCGACCCCCACTGTATTTCCCCAAGCAACTGTAAAGTCCATAGTCGTTGTAAATCGAGTTCTGTAGCATACAGGGTTGATGTGGTGTATTTACATTCTTGCACAAATACATATACAAATACAAACACTTAAAAACACCAGGATGAACCCCAGGCCAAAGTTTTTTTGCTGTTGTTGCACCTGAATGCGAGCCTCGTTGAGTTTGGTGACCCGGGCCAGCTCCTCTCTGTAGTAAATATCTGGATACTGGTTCTGTCCAAAGGCGACCTCCAGCTGCTCCAGCTGTTTGTGGTTGAAGGTGGTGCGGTGGCGTCTCCTGGCAGGGGATGGGTACACCCTGCCCCGTCGACCCAGTCCCGCAGACACGGAGGTCCCACACAGATGCCCCTTCCTCAGAGAGTCTCCAATATCTGTTTTCAGGACAGAGAAAACACACAACAGTGGCATTAACTGCTCTTCTCAAAAAAGAGGGATTACACCATCGTTGAGTGTTCCTCTGCGAACAGGACACCTGAGAGCCACAGAGCTTTAGCTGCAAAGACAAACCCGTGAGAAAAAGACACCAGAAACGACTGGATTTAGCTGAGATTATCACCACAAAGTGACTAATCTGGAAGATTGGTTGAGACACTGAGCAGCGGCACAAGAGCTCATCAAATTAATGGAATTAAGTCTGCGGTTTTTAAACAACCAGAAAGTGTAAGTGCAATCTATGTGGGTACAAGTTTTATAGGCTCTATCTATGGAATTTTACCAGCACAAATACCAGAGCCCGCCAAGTATAATTATTTTTGATTAAATTGCTGTTGCTGAAACGGCACAAAACAAATCTCCAGGTTGTTTTGTCAATCTGTTTTTTGTTGTTTGACAGCCTTCTTTTGGCTTTTTTGAAAAGAACATCCGGAAACAGTTCAAGCTTCAACCAAACTGCAGCAGCCAGTGTGTCCATTTGGTGCTCTTCAGTTTAGGAACCCCAGGTTACAATTGAAATTACATTTATGTTTGTCTGTTAAACAAGGTCTTTAGCATAATATTAGAATTTCCATTCAATGAATAAAATTTATGATTAACATAAACGTACTATGTGAGTCTGCATCTTTTTTAATTTTTTATTTAAGGCAAGTCATTTTATAATACAATATAACATCACTAAAATTAGAATCCCGAATAACCTGTGAACTATTAAAGTACAAATATACAAAGATTATGGATAAATCTTATTCTTGTGATGTTCTTGTTATGTTGTTTCATAAATATTTATGCATATGAAGTTTTTTTTTTCTCACATACCTGCAGAGGAGCTGACGGTGGCCATGTCCGAGTAAAGGTCACAGTCCTGGTTCCTCTCTGTGTCCTTCACCTGAGCCATCACTGCTGCTCTGGTCTCAGTCTGACCAACACAGGTCAGGACACTCACCTGCCGCCCCGTTCCCAGTCCCACCCACTACATCTTTACTGTCCCACAGCAAGCCCATAACCAACATTATATAATCAATTCTTTAACTTACACACAGCTCTATTTTGAGATTTTAATGATTGATCTTGGAACATAGAGGCCTTTGTCTTTGATGCCATTTTGTCTGCAACATATTAGCCACATAATAGTTAAGATTCTCATTGGAATTTACCAAGCACCGTTTTTTTAATCCACAAAACTAATCAACAAATAACAAACGTCTTTTTAATGTTACAATAACAAAGCCGTCCTACACTGGTTTGTTTAATGAGTATTTTTCAGTATGATCTTCTCAATTGTTCTGTTTTTTTAAGATATTAAGTTATATAACACCTCATTCAGCCTGTGATTTAAACTGAACTTAAATGGACTGGGACAGACTGGGACCAATGATTGATGTTTGTTTTAATTATTCTACAATTCTACTGCAAATTCACCAATTCTATTAACTTAGTTGAGCAATTTAAAAGAAAATTTTACTTTTTTGCATTTTTATATTTTTAATTTATGAACAGAAATCTTTTTTTTCACATTGAAGTTAGTATATAACCTTGTCAAAGACTCAAATCAATGTTATGACCAATCATTTGTGAAAATTCAGGAGACTTGGACAGTTTCACAGCTGAGATTTTTGCAGCTAATAAATAGACACGAAAGTGTAAAATGGGCAAGTAATAAAACATTATCTGTACCCCTATGCTTTTTTTGGGACCCTGGGGGCATAGTCAATTTTTCTTATTATTTATCCAGCAGATGGCCCTGTTGTGTAAAGCTATGTTTCCATCTGAGCCAAACTGAAAACAGTCTGAGCAGCTAAAGGAGGGCTCCTCTCTCCTGTTTCTTTTTTGACACAGGGTCCGCGGGTGTGGACCCTCCCCGGTCGTCCACAAACACAGTCCTCTGAGGTCAGCATGGTGTTTGCTTTGACTGACACATTGCCTCGTTTGCCCCTTTAACTCGGCTTAACTCGTGTGTTGCCTCTGTTGACCTCCGGGCCGCTATCAGCAGCAGTTCCCATTCTGATAAACCCGTCCCGCGCCGGACAGTGTGACGACAACAGGGAGACACGAGGCGGCTCACATAACGGGACAGCAGCTCAGAAAAGACACTAACTCATCTCAAACTATAGCTGTCAGACAAAGCTATTTAGGAGGTATCTCTTTGTGAATGCTTAGAATCCTTGAAGAGACAGTTTAGTTTTTATGAGGTGGGCTCCTGTAATGGACAGCTGGGACGACATCTACAGTGGATAATACTCCCCAATTACAGCAATTAAATACAGTTTAATGATGGTATTGTTGCTCTTATCTTCTTTTCCAAACTGGGTGAAGAACTGGGACAACTATCTGTTGCTTCTATTTTATTAATTTCCCCAAATGACCCCATTGAACCTTATTCAGTCTTATTTGTAACACAGTCCATACTGTGGACAGTTCAAAGTGCTACATCGATTTCAAGACTGGAAAAAAAAAAAAAAAACATGAAACAAAAGTAAAGAACCACAAAGAAAACAAAGAGTGCATGTCAAAGTCATTACAGAGATGTGATGGTCTTAATTTAAGTTTAGATAGTGCCAGAGACGCAGTTTGTTAAATATTATCTTGAGGTTATGCCAGTTTTTTGATTGAATCTATAGCCCTGCTTCCCCAATGTCGGGACAAGCAGAGTTCTTTTGAGTTACTCTGACTTCCTCACATTATCTAAAAAGCAAAGGAAGGTGTACTGGTTACTTTAAATTGAAATCCTGTAAATAACCTCACCCTGAACTGAAAGAAGGGTTGTAGGCGCCACTAATTTACAAAGAAAGAGTGGAAGAAAATGAATAAACAAGTGACTAAATATTTTTATTAGTGCCTTTTCTCTTCATTTAAGTTACAATGCCTTCTCCGTCCGTACAAAAGGTCTGTATTGTCCCAAAGTCCAACACTATAGCCTGGTGGAGCACTGTTTCTGCCACAGATTTCAGTTCCCTCTGCTGCTTGCTACAGATTAGTGAAGAGGACTTTTGAGATTTTATGAGGTCACAACCCAGATATTTATTGGGAAATCATTTGGTTGGCCAAAGCAAATATTAGTATATAACATGTGACCTGTATAGAAATTACACAAAACAAAGCTCTGCTATCATCCCCCATTGTGCCTGAAGAGCATACTAAATATACAAAAGCCTATTTCGATTGCTTTTGAAACAAAAACCTTCCCTTTTGTGATTCATTTGCAGTTAAAACACTCTGAAGTTTATGTTGAAGTATTTATTTCCACTGTCCACAAACTAACTGAGTCACTCTTTTTTGATTGAAAGTTTATTTAAAAAAAAATAAAAATACAACACAAATACAATGAGAAAGAAAACAACAAACAGACATGAAGAATATAAATTCTGTGTTGTTCAAAAATCTTATCTCACAGCTGGCCTTCTCTGACCCTGCTCCACCCCAGTGACAGTCCATCCTCTCCATTCATCCCGGGACAGAGGTCTCTCTATCTTCTGTATTCCTCATCATCACTATTGTGTTGTTTCGAGGGAAGTCCTGTCATTCCCGAGTCACCTATTTCTTACAAATGCCTTGCTTGACGACTCACTTCCTGCCAGGGTCTTTGTGCTAAAGAACTATCAGTTAACAATTGTTCTCATGATTGGCTAATTCATTATTTCTTTTGACTCACTTTGACTCACTTCAATATACTGGAATAAATTGGCTCTTACGTAACATTCTCAGTCCCACTCTTGAATAGACCCACAAAATCCTGCCATTGCCTGAATCATAACTTAACCATTCAGGCTGTAGCCCACTGTAGAACACTCTCAACTTGAATATGTTCCCTGCTGATGTTATTCCCATTTTTCCTAGAGTCTCTAAGCTCCCGTAATATTTTACTGGATTTTCAGACTGGCTTCGTGTTCCATTGTGATGTAGATAAACACAGTGGGGCCCTAAAACGGATAAGTTCAATCCAAACCCCTGCTTGGACAGGACTTATGTTTGCCTGAGCAGTGACAGACTTTCTGACCAATCAGGGCAGACTGGGCTTAAAGGGAGGGACTTGAAGACACATGTCCTTTGAAATGAACAGTTTAGAAAGCGGGAAAAACAAGTGTGAACTTTACAAATGTGTGCAATTGTTTTGTCTCTCTATTCCATTCCTTTCTTAAAGGTGTAGTTTGCATTTTGGTTTGAACTGAGCCTGCGAGCGCCCCTTGTCACATGTGTAGTACAAAACTGTGTCACTTGAGGGCACCTTCTTATGTTTGTAATTTGTACTAGAAGTCTACGCTTTAGTTTTACGTTTGCACTGCTCTAATCAACCGTCAGTAATGAGTGGCATTTACGCTTCATACTGAACTCGGCTTTTCCTGTATCAAATGTAGACTTAACTTAGACTGAAGCCCATGTTACTTAGCCTCTGTTAGTCTCCGAGTTATATTGCAGTCCTCAACTTTTCTGCAAGATTGTGTTCAAATACAAAACATGAATGTGCTTCTCCTCCAGCTGTGATCAGTTTGTCCTCTCTGTGCTGTTTTAGGAACAGTCATGGCTCCTTCCACTGGGATCTCTGGAGCTTTAAATGTCTTTCTCCAAGACGGGCAAATCCAAAGAGTATTATTTTGAATACGGACTATTGAATCCATTTTGATCATCTGTAATCTGCCGAAATTGACAAAATGCTTCAGTAAACTGTCAAAGTCATGCTCAAACAGTCTCTGAAACTGTGTATTGTGAGCAGCTGCAGTCAATGTTCACAACTTGGGTCCTTCACAACAAAGATTCACCTTAACGTGAACTTAGAAAACCCCGCATATGTTTCCCACATGCCCCTTTATTTAAGAGAGGTCCAGACACTAGAGAGATCTTTTTTCTCAGTAGTGTGGGTGTATCAGACACTAAAACATTGTGAGAAGCCCCTCTGCAGCAGGTTCAACTGTCAGAAGCCATTTGACTCCCACAAACCACTAAATCAAGAGTTCAAAAAGCGACCGGAGGTGCTTTACAGTAATGTAATCGACTCACGCTCCATGGTTTTTGCCATGAAATACAAGTGGACATAACGCAGTGACTGAGCGGCCTGCTGCCGGCTCATCCTCGACTCGTGAAGTGCATTTCGAAGATTATATATGGCCTTCGAAGTTGAGCCTGTTGTCTGAAGATTCTTTGAGAAAGTCCCTTGCTTTGTCTTGGGCTCGGCACGCAGGAACATCTAATTTGATTTCTTGTGACACGTCAGCAGCAAGGGCCAAGGCTGCCAAGTCCTCCACAGATCCCTTATTCACAAGTTTCCTGTCCCAGAAAGTGACTCAGCCAAAGCCATAGTCATTGACTCAACAAAATGAAGCAGGTCTGTTTTTCATTCCTCTTTAGCAACTGCCAAAATGACAAACAACAAGAAAGGACTATTAAATAAAACATTTTACAAAGGTTGGGACGTAATTATTGTTAAAAATATTTTTTAAATGTTGTTGTGTGTTCAAGCTATAACAACTTACAGAGCTATCAGACAAACTGCTATATGAGAAAATTGTGGTATGAATATTTAATTAATATGTCAGCCCTGCGACGAACTGGCCACTGTCCAGGGTGTACCCCGCCTCAGGCTCAAAGCTGCTGGGATAGGCTCCAGTCACCGTGACCCCTAACCGGACAAAACGGTAGAAAATGAATGAAAATGAATGAATATTTAATTACATGTCCGAGCAACTGTCTTTATGATTTTTCTAGAAAATCTTTAGTCATACGCCATGACATTGCTCATCTTTGTCACTTACCACCTTCAAATTAAAGCCATGAGGTGTGATATTACAATGAATGTGTCATTTTTCAGTGTAGTTGACAGGAGCTTAAGATGGTTTAAAATATGTGCCACCAAGGTTAATTTTGAAAAATAACTCTGCCTGACTCTATTAAAAATCTCCATTCATCAATGATCAGGGAAAAGTTTGGGTCCCAAAATGCCACTGTAAGTAGGTCATATGAATGTCAAAATAAAAGACTCTAAATTGCTGAAAGCAGCATTTATAGATACAGTTAATTGTAAACTTTAGTGACTAAAACAAATAACTGTTAAAAAGACAGTTTGTAAAGTTTGGAGAAATTTTGAGCAACATATACATATGTGTCCCCCTCGAACCATTCATGAGCCTTAGAAATCTGTAGAAATCCAACAAAGGTTCCTCTGATACTAGATGTACTTTCCATTGCAACACAAGACAGAGACCTTCCCTTTTCTTCTTCCTGTAAGTTAATCTCTTTATCTTTCTATTATTAGGCCAGAGTCAGCGCCAGAAGCCCAGCAGACTTCTGGAGGCATTTAAACTGCAGCAGTCGTGTGTAACGTCTGTGAATGTTGGACAAAGAAGTGTAAATATACATGTACATTTCTTCACATATATTTCCTCAAATTTAATGTATCTATGTAATGTTTCCAAATACAAGGACACACCTGGTTGAGGCTAGTCCAAGGCACAGGGTTTTGTGTGATACGTAGAGAAACTTAACATAAATGACGGGTCGAACGTAGGGTTGTATGAGGTAAAAAGTACATGTGTTAGTACTTTGGGGTGAAAAAGTATTTATTTTAAACACAAAGCTTTGCCTGAACAAATGAATATCAGTTCAAGAGAATGGGTCTGGTCTCCCTTGTTCCAAAAGATAAAACTACAGCCAGTGGCAGCACCAGCATATGCAGGCAATTTAAGAAACCTACAGCCAATGAGAGAAACGGAGCATCGCCTAAAGCCCAGCCCATTTTGGATAAACGGCTGTGATTGGTCGTGTTAAACTAAGAGAAGTTGCGGTCAATAAAAAGGGGTCTGGCTGGACAGGCTAGGTCTACTTCTAAATCTCAAAAAGAAACACAAGTGTGCTTCTCTTCCTGTAGTGCTCAGTTTGTCCACTCTGAGAAGCTGGAGAAACAGAAAGTAATTGCTTTTTTAGTGACAAGTCTACAATTCTCAGATAAAAAAATGCATGTGTGCTTTTATATACAATTGAAAACACAGACTGAGTAAATGTTGTTGTGCAACTGTACGCAATTACTTTTACACAATGCAACTTCATGGTTAAAAAAGATCTTGGGGACTTTTAAAAATAGTCTATAAAATATAAATCATACTTGCTATTCTTTCATTAAAACCAAAACAAGTGATACATCTCTGACTAATGTGAGCACAGCAACTTAACTTGGGTTCTCACATGAAAGGGTTTTGTGTAGCACTACATTAAAAGCTCACAAATCAACAAAGTCACAGAAAAACAAGCAAAAATGTGGTATGTCAAGCATTTTCAAATATTCATATTGTACATAGTTTTGGGCTGGAAACATCAGTGGAGTGTGTCTCGGGGAACACTTAAACGGTTAAATTGGTTGCTGAGAAAACAGCTCAAAATACGGCCTGTGAGTGGCTGTGGCTGTGTCCATTATGGTGGACACTTAGAGGAAATTCCTCCCTCCCTGTTTCCTGGGACTGAACTGGGAGTGACCTGGTTGGCAGACACACAGCCCCGATGGAAGGAATGTAACTCAACTCCCCTCGCCTCACCCCGACCCCTTCTCCCTGCTCCATCTTCAGCAGCAGCAGTGTTGTCCTGGGCCAGTTGTGTGAGGGGGTGAGGGGATGGCTCTAATCTCCCGTCCAAATTCATAGAAGGCTCCATTTTTACCTCTGTGGGGATTTATTTTAGAGGACTTGGATGATACTTGTGGCCATTTTAATAAAGATAGATTATGGCAAAGGCTTGATGCACACTTCATACACAACTGCATTTTTGCACTACTGTCTGTATTGTATTGATTTTATTTTTATACAGTATATTGTAATTGTTGTGTTTAAGTCTATATTTAGTCTATTTCCAATTGTAATTTTTCTAGAACCAAACAGTTGCCAGAAACCAAATTCCATGTATGTGCTGCATACTTGGTCAATACAGCTACTTCAGATTATTATTATGAGGTGAGAAAAGGAGCAGCTGTGATAGTGAAGCTTCGAGCCTTACTGTCCTCCAGTAGATGAACAGTCTGTGGAGCAAACTGTAGAGACTGAAGAAGCCGATCAGGAAGACAAACATCTGTCATTGGATTGAAACTGGACGGTTCAGAGGCTGTGGCAAATAAGTTGGTAAATGTCCTTAACAACATAAACTATAGTTTATTTACCAGTATGTCATCCCAAGTTTTTTTTAACACGGATGTGTTTGCTAGTTCCTCCCTCAGGTGCAATATTCAGTCCAGAATAAACCTCTTTGACCTATGCCCTATACTTTACCAAAATGAACATAAAACTCATTGTAAAACACATAACATTAACAATGAGGTGGGCCGAACTTTATTATGTGTAACACACTGTGGCTGCATTTTGTTCATCTTTATTAAAGACATTTCGACTCTGATTGCCACTTTCTTGGAGACTATTTGGAGAGTTAACTGCTACGAAGACAAATATAGCATTCATTACATGACACTTCGGTTGTGGGGCTTGTCTCTGACCGCAGGACCAGTTTGCCCGGTTCTTTGGGAACCACCGAGCCCACTGTGACTCAGCAGAGCCAGGGTTCCTGCCATGTGCCGCGCGGTACTCAATGTTCTCATCTGACCTTTAATTCATCTTGGCCATCATATTACCCTGCGCCCGGGGAATCTCATCTTTCAGGCTGCACACACAAAGCCAAGAATGCCAATTTTGAACTGGACAGTTTGTTCTGTGCTCTCTTAAAAGGTCCCATTTAGAGAAACAAAGCACAATCTTTACCTCAAGTATCTTAAAAATGACCTACTTCTACATGCCTTAAATAATCTAAGAATAATAGCAGACTGTTTGGAAGTCAACGCTGTTTTCTTTAACTGTTGCTAATTTTGGGACATTTAAATGGTGCAATTTAGAAGAACTGGCATCATGGGTTTCCCATTACTCTTTTTCTGGTGTATTTGCTCTTCTCCTTGAGATAAAAAGGTCTGTCAGTGTCTCAAAGCCACAGTCCAAAAGGAGCAGTTTGTTTTAAGAGTGTTCCTCTAAACTTCTTGAAATAAACTTTCTTGATGTCCAGATTTAGATATTGACATAACTGAGTTAAGTAATTAAGCTGGGTTGAGTCCAATAAGTGAAACTAAGGTCTGACAAAAGAGGAACTAGATTCTGATTAAACTGCGTATATTAGTCTCTATGAGAAAGATACTTTTAAACCAATCAAAACAACAAGCATTGTCCGTGTTCAATGTGAACAGAAATAGTTACTGGAAACACAAACTGAGGACCAATCCGACCATCAGTGCTGACTGGTCTTAGAAGTAGCCTAAAGAAACTGATGAGAGACTGAGAGCATTGTATAAACTCTCTGAAGTCTAAAATTTACACAAAAAATACACACAGTTTAATGGGTTTGGAGGACAGCTAAACAAATGGTATGTGCTGATTTGTGCAGTTACGCACAAAAAATAACCCTAAATTGTCCAGTTTTGAGAGAGTTACAGCAGTTTACCTCATGTTTATCACTTTCTTGTTTGTGATTTTTCTCTAATGAATTCTGTCCTTGATGTCAACACTTCATTAATAACCACACATTTTGTGCAGACATAAATGTTTCACTGATGTGCTTTTATTAATCCTAATAAATATTTCCATATTTCACAGTTTGCATAAAGTCAGGCCAGATTAGATCGGCTCACTCGGTCCGATCTTTGGGGCCAGGTCTGAAGTACCCACAGGAGCTAAAGAGCTACTGTGGTATAATTACCTTCTCAGTACATCTCCTTCCACACCTCGGCTTCCTTTCCTCATGCTCTCAGGCTCAATTTCCCACAATTAACAGCTCTATGTCTTCTCATTAAAACCTGAGCTATGGCTGTAAGTATCACTTCAAAACACTTATATCAGGTTCCCATCTGAAGACAAATCGAAGCAATGACTGATTGTACTGAACGAGTACTTAACGCTGTAGTTATAATTAGACGTGTGGCAGTGATAAATGAAACCTGCTCCTCAACTTTTCCTCAGTGTCACTCGGTTTTTGACAATTTATTCATTCATTTATACTTTACAAACTATACTATACATTTATACTGTACAAATGGATGCAGTTAACTGGACAAAAGCTTCCCTATTTTGGACAGTTACGATTGGTCCAATAGCGTAAGTTTAGTTAAACTGAGTATATTTTTAAAGATTACAAACCCAGCTGCTCCCTCTTTACCAAATGACAGTAACAAGCACTGTTATGTTGGCATTTTAATGTATTGTTAAACAATTAGATATTTATTCATTCATTCATTTTCTACCGCTTTGTCCCGTTGGGGGTTGCGGGTGACTGGAGCCTATCCCAGCAGCTTTGGGCCAGAGGCGGGGTACACCCTGGACAGTGGCCAGTTAGTCGCATGGCTGACACAACACAATTAGATATGTTAACGTAAAATGTGTATTTTTAATGTTATTATATTTTGTGGAAGATACTAGAACATAGTTTTTATAGTTTTGATGGCACTAATATGTCTAAATTGCCACAAAACTTATTATAATATTTTATTTAATTTTATTTTTTGCAGCCCAAGCACAACTTGACCCCAGAACCAATCATCTTCCTCATTTGGTGATTGACAGGAGTAAAAGCCCGCCCCTTGAATAACCAGCTAATGAGGCTAAATTTATTCAGCCCAGTGACTTAGATTTGGTTTGAGAAAAAGATTTTATCTCAAGGGACTTTCTGGTAAAATAAACATTAAATAAATTCCTTCATTCATTCATTCATTCATTCATTCATTCCTTCATGTCCCAAATGTGATTAGCCCACCCAACAAATATCATAACCAGCTGCCACAAGAATTTTTGACATTATATATTATATATTATAATATTGTACTTCTAGCCTGAACTGTAGAGCAGGGCCATAGACTGAAGAAAGTCTATGGCCCATATGGCAACATATAATTCCCTAAATTTTCTTATAGTATTTCAAAAAAACTTTTTTCATTTACTAAACCATCTTTAATACTTAGACTTTGAGAAAAAATGCTTTGAAAATCTTTTACACATTCCTAATTTTTTCTTTAAATAATAGACTTACACATTTTGTGGTAACCCAACATTTAAATACAGTTTTGAAAATGAACAATGAACTCACTGAAGTTATACATTTCAAAGGCTTTAACTGTTTGAAAGTAGAAAAGTAGTACAACGTGAACGTAACATCACACACAGGAACATTTCCTGAACGAGTGTGACTTTGTGAGATTAGTAACTCTATTGTGAGTTAGTTGTGGTGTTGTTGGCTGTAAGGTCCATCCAGACACTGACAAGTTCATTTAACTTTTTGGTAAATAATGGGATTAATTTCACTTAATAACTGTAATGCACAATTGTAATTTAATGCATGTACAGGTATGTGACAAAAATTGATGTCATTCTAAACTTACTTAATACTGTATTGGATTTCAGACTAACACAATATAACAACAGCCCTCCAACACTGAACATGTAAACCGACTGACTGAACATATTAAGTATCAGAGCTAATTAGCAATTTGCCGACGTGTTATTCAATATGGACATGCTAATATTAGCCACTGAAGCAATGTAACACATTCAATGCCTATGTTGAATTAAACATGGCTACATCTCACACCAGGGAGATTCAATTATTTAATTTAATCAAAAAGCTAATGTTTTTACTCATTTAAAGCAAACTAAGCACCACCTGGACCCCTGCATAAAGGAAAACAGTGTAGGTACATGTACCCCTGACTCTTAATGTCACTACACAGGAGAGTTTAGTCACTTCTAGAGATATTAAATGCACAAAATCCACTTTTTTTCCCCTTTAAGTTTGTTCTCTCAAATGAAAATTCCACTGACAACTAAAAGTTGATCCAATGACTAAGTCTCTGAACACCTCTCAGACCATGTTAGTGTTTTGTTCTGTTCGTTTCCATAGTGACAGCTGCTGACCCATTATCTGTCGTTGGTCTGTGTTGCACTGCGCTGACCGCTGAACCTCAAGCTGTAGGCCACAAGCTCTCAACGTGTCCACAGCCTGCTGCTCACTTCACAGACAGGGCTATATTCTGTCTTGTAAATTCTGGCGCTGCTTGCTCTGCGCGACTTCTTGACCCGTATAGGATTTCTGCTGCTATTACGGAGCATATTGTAGTCTAGTCTGGAGGCTATTCTTAGCCCTGCGTGAATTAAAAACACGAGGAGCTGCAGATCAGATGTATAGGTTGAATGCTTCAACAAGACGTGACATTAAGTATTCTTCCAGACTGGTCATTCTAATTAACACTTTTGTACTAAATTGAATATCTTCCAGAACCAGAAGAATAATGTGGTTGGTAGTCAAGTTATTGCTGAATACAGGCCCATTGTGCTTCACTTTTCACTGCAACATGCTAATAAGACAGAAAATGAGGTGAACAAATGAATAAAGAAGACAAAGATGGCCAGAGCTGTATTTTGTGTTTTCTCAGCAATTTTTCTCACAACCCAAATTTCAAAAATTCAATTGAGTCAGGTTGAGCTGATGTCTTTCTTAAGCCCAGTCAAATTCTACCCCTCAGTTTTGTGTGTTCACAAGAGACAAGACGAGTGCCCCAATACTAATTTGTATCTCGGGGAAGGGGTAAGAAAAAGGGCTGTACACCCCTCTAAACGGAGATTTGCGTGGAGCACCCTTAAAAATAAAGTGGTAAGAGAAATTCGCAGCATGCGGTGCGTTCACCGGCACCACGGCTGCGAGAAAAGTGCAAAATGTAACTAATTGCAGCAACAATTAATTCAATTAATTTCAACTTCATTTTGGACTCATGGTCCAAGAATTAAAAGCAAACATAAACGCAAAAAAGAGATTTTAAAAAGACATCACTACCAGTGTCTCTGCAACCTGGACTAGTAACATAATGCACTAAACTCATCAGACTCATCAGAATCAGGTTTACAGAGTCATTTAACCAACAGACACAGATTGATTGTGCAGTCACAAACTTTTCACTTGCACTGGTCCATCTACGCCTCCTCAACAAAACTCTCAGAGCATCATTAGATGCCACTTGCAGGCTCTGTGAACGGGCTTTCTTGTAGTTAGTCCATAAATGTGCAGTGTCCTACAATGGACTACAGTATGTTTGGAACAAAGTCAGCTTCACTTCATCTGTGCATGACCCAAACCTATGTGAGAGAACAAAGAGAATAAAGATTTAAAATTACGACAGGGCTGTTTTAAGTTCCTTTCATCTTGAACCTGTGAAGGCACTAATCCGTTTCCTTGTCGTAAAGTTTCCGAAAAATGTAGGTTCGTTAACGTTAGCGTCACATTGACAGGTTAGTCTCGTACTTGCAGAATGTTTTTAACTTTTTATTATCTAAAGCATAACACCGATATCTGTTTTTTCAATATAAATTGATTTGTTGTAAACTAACAGTCCTTCATGTTTTTGTGGATGTTGCAGCATTTTGGAGATTTGAACTTTGGCCTTAATGTCATATTTTTTATGGTTGTCACTCCTGGCCTTTTACATGCTTCTGAAAGTTTGTTTTTGTTTGATAAAAGAAAAAAATATATATAGCTATTCATTTAAAATCCTGGAGAATTTGTCTAAAATGTATTACTCTATATTTACAGCCTTTATATACACCTCACTGTAAATGTTGATCCTAATTTACCAGCCTGTTTTAGCCTTATCAATAAAAATAGAGAGACCTTTTTGGAAAACACAACCATTTGTTTTGTCTGTAATGTAAAAGGTCAGCCATGCAGTAAACTGAGTCTCTCTGGTGCCTGTAGACTGGCACAAGGACAGCAGCCCAATTAAATGGCCTCATCAACAATAACACAACTTCTGTGTAACCATAATGTGTTTAAGTTTTCACCCCAAGTCGGGAAAACCACACCCTACTGCTATTATTATAGAGCCATACAACTATATAGTAATATAAATTGTGATGTAGATGTTGAGACTAATAATAACAGCAGATAGTTATAACCTGAATGTACAGAAAATGAAATCTAAAATGCGTTGTTATGTAGAGTTAATGGGCCGTTCCAGAGGGCAGTCAGTCTGAGCAGTGGACTATTTCTGCAAATGTAAAGAAAAACATGTGCCTTGTCAAATTTAAGATCTTTACAGCCTTTTACAAAACTATTTTGGATGCATTATTCACATCTGAAGTTATAGGTATTTTTTACATGAAATATAAAACTTTATCTCATTTTATTATATAATTTTTATATGGCTGGACTAAGCCTTAATGACATGCTGAGGTCTGTAGACAAATGAATAGTGTACAGAAAAAGCAGCAACAGATAAAAATACACTGTCAACACTTACTGAATGTCCATATGTGCATAATTTATTTGTTACACAACAGAACTCTGAATTACATTTCCTTGAGGGGTTCAAACTCCCCCCAGAGAACCTGACAAAATGTTCTAATAGGCCTTGTGACAAAGGAAGATGCAGTTTGTAAAATCACAAGGACTTTTAAGATCTATTCCTAACCTACTGAATTATCATAAACCCTCTGACTATATGAGCCTGAGTGCAACTGGAAGAGCCCCACTGCATCTGATAGGATAACATGACATTGGTAACTGCACTTAGATCTGTCACTATCTGATACTATTCTATTATCCAATAGTACTATTGGATAATGTATGGTATAAAACATTACCTGTTGCTTTAGGGGGCTTTTTAAACAGCACAAACGTATATAAATACAGTGTATGTTCCTCCCTCTCGCGGCCTCCTCCACAACAGCCCATTAATGAGTACTACTTCCCGGGTTTGTGGAGGTTTTCCTGGTGCCAACAGCAGCTACGCCCAAACAGCTGGAACAGGGACAAGAGCTCACAGCTGTAAAGACTGTACTAACTCTGCTAACACCACCAACAGAACAACACTGAGAGAAACACAGTCTGTCTGGATTCTCAGCAGCAGATCTGAGGACACATTAAGAGTGATTGGGAATAGTTACGGCACAAATAGCCCCGCTGTATGCGCCAGTGTGTGTGTGTGAACAATAACAATGTGGCCATTTATGGGGTGAATACCGCAGCTTTAACAAGGGCCCTTAACATATTAATCATGTGACCTGCTTGAGCTCTGAAAATCTCTGCTCTGCTCTGACAGACTCTCACCCCTCTCCAAAAAGCCACATTTGATTACCACACTGTAGTATTTTCCCACAGATTCATTTCACCATAAAAGTAGCTGTTAACTTTAAATTATCTGTGATTCAGGGAAAATGGCATTACTCAGTGGAAATAGGTTTAATAAAATGCCACATAATGCAAACCGAGGTGGGTACAGAAGTTAAAATATCATTGTTTAGGATGTACACCCCCAAAATCAGGCTTGTTCATTTACTTAGTACCACTAGATGGAGTCATGAGCTGCTGGCACAGTCCGGCGTTGAAATGTAACTTTAGTAAAAGTACATTTTTTTCCCATAAAATCCTTAAATAAAGTCTAACCAGTTGCCACCCAGCTCTGTTCATTTTGTTATAAAAGTAGCAGTTAACCTTAAATGATCTAGTATTCAGTGGAAACGTGTTTATTAAAAAAGGGATTAAGTGTTTGTGACGCACTGGGAGCAGCCGTGATCTTTGACCTACACAGGACGAGCCTCTGCCCCGTCAAGGCTCATGTGATGTCATCCTGAGTACAGAACAGGCAGTGCAGGAAAAAAAATCCCCAAAATAAAATAAAAAAACACAGCAGCCAAGCAGAATAATTATACGAAAGAGGGAGTGAATCAGGAAATAGCTCTCGGTTTGGGAAACTTCGGAGTTTGAGGGAGCGCTGCCATGAGCTAAATGAAAACAGCATTTGAAAAAGAGAAGTGCTGCACAGGGAGGTGAAGGCCAAAATGTGCTTTGTTCCTGGAGAGTTGTGGCAGGGGATCCAGTGGTCAGCCAGCAACATATCCCTCCTCCACAGAACTTATACTAGATTTGTTCAAAGTCTGGTCCAGGGGCCAATCAAGGCTTGGGTTTTGTATTTTACACAAAATTCTGATCTTTCTAGGCTAAAGTATGGAAGGAATTATGACATTTTAAAATTTTTATTCATTGAGAAAAAAAACTACGGAGAGTTGCAGTTGCCAAGCAACAACATCAAAGTTAGCAGTGTGTTTTAACCATTTGAGCACACTATATTAATTAAAGTAAAATGCAATGATGCCAGATGAAATGTAGCTATTTAAAATTCCACTAAACATTTGTAATAAGCCACATAACTAACCTTTTTAGTATGTGCACCAATCAGCACCTTTGTTTTTAACATTAACTGCGCCCACCTTGACCACCCAGTGGCTTGAACGATAAAGGTACAGCTAAATGAGTTGGTCTGAAAACCTGGTCCTTACCGACTGATATTTGGTCACAATTTGAACAGTTTTGTGGTTTTAAAAACTGTCACTATGTCACATTAAACCCTTTTGACCCAAGACTTTAACTGACCCGCTGCCTGCCACCTTAAACCTGGCAAACTCTTCATTCCCTCACTCTCCCCCCTCACGTTTTAACAGGTATCTTCCCAATCATGTTTTTATTGCAGGAAATTTCAGCGCACCGCATCGCGTGAGCTGAGGGACTGCTCCATTCTTAGCTCGGCTGCGCTCGGTGCCAGGACGACTGCAGTGTGCCAGACTGAGCTCAAGTGTGTTAGTGAGGGGGGAGGTGAACTGCAGCGGTGTGAGTCTGGTGCCAACATAAGAGCTCACAGCACCCTGTCTCGTTCGCAGTAAGCTTAAATATTGAAGAGGTAAAAGTCAGGTTTGAAAACAGTCTACTTTTCTTTACAGATATTTAGCAAAAACCGTGACCAGACCAGATTTCCTTCTATAGAAGAGAAAATTTATTGTTTGGCAAGGATATAGTGTAATTCTTTCCTGCTATTGTCATATTGTTACAGCTTTCATTTAAATTTTTTAAATTTTTCTTTTGTAAAACATTTTTATTCCCCCACTTTTCAAGAAACTCTACAGATACAGTATATTTAGGAGATGTGACATATTCCATGCTCAACAATGAAGTGAAAGGAGACAGAAAAAGGAGGAGGCGCTGCTGTCGTCTGAGTCACTGTGGCAGAACTTCACAGGCTTCTTTACTCAGAAACACTTAGTCCTGCGCCAGTGCCATCACCAACACTCAACCTCTGACAGCTCATGTGCGTGAGGCTTCGACTTTGTACCCTCCCTCCTCTGGCAGCCACCTGGGTTTTTTTTTTCTAGGTCCCAAATGAGGCTGTGGTTTGGGGCCTAAGGTTTAATTGAAATAATATTTGCTGTAGCTGCCTCCCAGACTTTATTCTCCCTCAACAACAGACATTATTTTTAGTCTCTGCACTTCTGTCATTTCCTGCTCAGCTAACTGTGGTCTCAAAGACTACCTCTGTTTTACTCCCACCACAACGCCGTCCTCAAGCTCACCTGACAGGAAGCCCACCCTTATGACAAATAATGACACACTCCGGCTCAGTGTGCTATGCTGTTTTGATTATATATGGAAAAGTCCAGCTATAACCCTCTGCAGTTGCATTCTTTGTTTTGGTGTAACGTTAAACTGCACTGTGATTTTTCCAAAATAACCAAACCATTTAATAAATCTTCTCGTTAAGGCAAAATTTTATTCTTTAATTACTCTTGCAGACAAATGTAAATACAAATTATATAAAACTGAGAATTAATTTAGGCTTAATATCTAATTACAGAAAGTACAGTAAAATGAAGAAAGGTATGTTTCATGTTTTGTATTCGAACAAAGGGGTGCTAAAAGTGGTAGTGGTACAGTAAACTTATTTAACAGTTTAACTTATTTAACTCTTAAGATAAGTCAAATAAAGCCATACCTGTGTTCTGATTGGGGAAACAGGGTTTATGATAACAGTTTATTTAGGACACAATTAACACTAGGACAGACGAGATAACTAAACATAGACACAGCTAAAGTAAGTGACCTGACTGTCTTTATCATCTTAATCAGCCATAAGTCCCATGAGTCTCTGTCTATTGTTCATATGTAGCCTCCCACGCCACACTGACTATTATAAAAGTCCCTGAGGATCTCCTGGTTCAGTGAACAGGCCAGAGCGCCGATGCCATAGCTCTTCAGTTGTGTGCTGTATATTTGTGGAGTGGTCTGTATAGTCTACGGTGAAAACTTTGTCTTGCACTGGTTTTGCTGAACTGTATAAAGTCTTTAGGTCATTACCTAATGTGGAAAAGCTGTGAAGTCTTAGAAATGTGTCACTGTCACAACAAGATATAGCCTACTTCTGTCATGAGAACAATTCATTAACAATAACAATAACATTTTTTCATTATTTCCTTATTAATTAATTTTTTTTAACAGACACTAATTTTTGTATCACCCAGTTTGTAACCATCACCTGGAATTGTACTGACTATTTCTATACTCACAAAGTTTAGCAGCCTCAGAAGGTCAGAACTCAAACTACGGAAGCCTTAGGGAGTTAAAACTCAAACTACAGCTGCCCCAAAGGAACTAAACTCAAAACTACGGCAACCTCAGAGGATGTAAACTCAAACTACAGCAGCCTGAAATGATCAAATCTCAAACTACCTCAAGAAGCCTCAAAACCTTAAAACATAAACCCCAAATACAAGTAACTTACATTCTTGATCAATAGACATTATTTTCAAGACATTTGGTCATTTTCCAGATCATTTCTATCACTGAAAAACACATTTCCAAGTTTTCCAGGTTGCATAGAAGCAACACAGTCTTGGGCATTCACATCCAAGCAACATAATAGTTGTCTTTGTCTGGTTTCATCTATGGTCACACAGTGATATATGGCCAATATGGAAAGCCTAAAGGAAAAGTTAAAAATAACACTCTAAATATGTGTTCTGCTTGCCTTTGTACTTTAGCTAGGCTCAACACAATAGGAGGTCTGTCCAAAGAAGAAATATGGCCCCCACGAAGTGTCCTGGAGGGGTCAGTCATGGGTTTTCAATCACACAACATTTCGATTAAATGTCTGCATGAGCATATTGTGGAGAATTTAAAGAAGCGGCTGGTATAAGAGGTTTATATCCTGTTGACAGAATTACACATCATCATTGCCAGAGGCTAATAAAACATGTCAACAGTGTGTAAACAGAGTCAGGGGACGTGAAACCAGATGTGCCAGAGAAAATAAAGTACGTCCACGCGTTTGGACCATAGGTTTGGACAAGGGGGTCTTCATCGACATGGGTGGGTTATGGCTGTCTATCTGGCACCTTGTGATGAGACAAATGCTGTGTGGACAGAGACAGGGGCTGGGGGCCTGGAGTAGGGTCCGGCCTGGTCAGATCTGGTCTTGAGACAGGTTCTTAGACTTTCTTTTTTTCTGAAGTTTTTTCTTTTTAGGTTAGTCTTATGTTTCACTGGCAATTAGTTTGAAATATACCAAATAGCATGACACAAAGAAAAGTGCAACAAACAGATGGTTGAAATAAACTAGATTTTAAAGTATAAAGACAATGTTGGGAAATCTTACAAAGTAAATAGTTACCCTTCCCAACTTTAGGGTCAACTATGGCTCAACTTAATGGATCCTATTTCTAACATCTCAAATAACGGATGTCATATAACAATAAGGTTGGTAGTTTGATTCCCCCTCTCCCCAGTTTATACTGCTGTTGTGTACTTGTATGACTCCAGTGTCTGTGGCACTGGTGTGTGACTGTGGAAGGAATGAATAATGGACTCTGTAAAGAGCTTTGAGAACCTTGAAAAGTGCTTTATACAGGAAATCCAATCTATTATTATTATTATCGCAAGGCTAAAACTTAAAGACAGACACTCACATTCATTGTCTATCAGTGTCTGAATTTTCATGTATTATGTTCTTGCATTGGTCCAGTATTCTACAGAGGTTTTGTTAATCAGAAATTACTCGATAATATTTTCTGTTGTGGTTTTGGCTAAAATTCACAATCCTGAGACCAAGAATAAAAAAGATTGTGAAGTTATGTATCAGGCTCAATTATTGCAACACTAAACAAGGATTCAGAGATGGACCACAAGAACATTGATTTTTTATGTCTGAATAATAAAAGGATTGTCTCAGACCTCCAGCTGGTTTCTGAAGAGACCTCAGAGCTCATTCACAGCATTGGTTTGAAGTCTTCCCTGTCTCCTCTTGATCCTTTATTATTGTTGTTTGACTATGCAGCACTGATGCTTGTCTTTGCCTTGGCTTCTCTGGGTCCATGTGGGGAGCATTATTAACAAAAAATAGTTTTTATAATTGAGGAAACCACAGCATTTTGTTGAGTATATAACTCCAAAGGCTTTGCATTTTACAAAGTGGGCTATTTTCTAGAATTTCACAACGATGTAAACCAATCCCACTCCAATGTTTTTCCCATCAGTGTTAATACTTTACTGATCCAGTTTATGAACATGACATGCTTTTCCATTTGAGCCCCACAGCAAGGGGTATCAGCTCAGGGTCCTCCAGAGGAACTTAAAAATAAGTTAATAGCCTACAGCCACAAGTGAGTAAAAGAGTCTACATAAGTCCACTAAAATGATTTTTTATGATATAAATAATGATTCAGTTTTGAGACAATTAAATGAGAGTATTTAGTATCATCTTTTCTTAAAGATTGTATTTTCTAAAATGTTATATATGTATTTTATCATCTTATGTATTATTTTCATGTATAAATTGTCATTCATTTTTATTATTTATTATCACCATTTATTTCCTGCTTTTATTATTATTTATTTATTTTCCATTGTTATTTTTTCTTATTTTTCATTAGTGATGTTGTGGTGGATAGTGCGTCACAGAATGGTGTTTCACTTGGATGTAATTGTCTGCATTTAATTTAAATGTCACGTGACAGAGCCAACAATTAGACCAATTAGTTTTGAAATACACCAGAATAGATGCTGTAAAACAGTAGAAGGTAGAAATAAAAGTAATTCAAATTTAAAGTAAAAGGCATAGTCAGGAATTCTACTCCATTTTCAATCCGAACCGACTCTTTTTGTTGCCCATTTTGAAAAAAAACGGTAAAAGCAATTAATATCCCTGTTTTTAGTAAATAGTTTCTATGATAAATCAATAAAAAAAATAGTAAAGAGTAGTAAAGCCATCCATTTCCCCCTTGTACTTTGAGTCGTCAGGGGCAGGAGCTGCTTTGGGCATAAGTTGGGGTATACCTTGGACAATATAATGTATATTGGCAATGTATCTTTTGCAAGAATCAATCACACTTCCTTCTTTTTGGAAGGCCAAACACAAAAACAAAAGAATTAGAGAGAAAAATGACATAGGATCATATAACTCTTATTTCCCAATAAGAAAAGGAAAAAAAAGTGTGTCAAGACAAATGTGGTATAAATATGAATTATTTTTTGATTTGGAACAGCAGCTTGAAAAAAATATTTAAATAAAAGCAGCTTGTTTCCCAGTTTAGTGGGCGATAGGTTTTTGGGAGTCAGTTAAAGATACCCAGATCAGTGCCAATACTTCCATGTTTAGCTGTGAATAAGAAGCTTTCCATTTTTATTTATGGTACCCCGATTCCTGTTGGAAATCTTGAGATGAGCCAATGGGGAGCTTTTCAGGAGGTTTTGGCACCAAACCTATGTAATTTTTAGCCCCAGAGGTTACCATCTGGTCACGATACAGTTTTGCTTTACTTTAAATGGGCTTGGTGCAAACAGGTCATGTAAATGCAAAAACAGAACGTTTTTTCCAGACGCTATTTGAGAAGCCTTGTGTATTCAAACGTAATTAATAAGAGACTGACCAGTATTCCCATCGCCAATTACCAAGGCATTATCCAGGCATAAGAAAAAACAGCCCTGCCGCAGATCCCAGGGCCCCACCACACTGCTGCCTCCGTAAATGGTGCACCCAGGCCCCAGCACTGCCCCACCACAGCCGCGGCCTGCGCTGGGAACCAGAGATTATATATAATGCTTGCATGTCAAGTCGACAACGACACAGAGACAGCGAGGAGAAGGGAATTTGTCAGAAGTCCATAAAGCATAAGGATTTGGGAGAACTTTCTGTATAGGCCGCAGGGATTTTGTATTCAACATTGTGTCTTTGCCTTGCATTCTGGCTAATCATGTACTATGTCTTCAATGCTTTTCAGCTAACTATACCTTAAGCCAATGTAGAAAGTTATTAGATCACTTTAAAGTTGTCAAGTCACTGCACAACACTCGTGTGATTGAGAGTCTTACGCGATGTTGCGCCCCCAAATGGTCCATCAGGTCTGCAAATACAATAAAGGCTACTTTTGCAAAAAAGGGACACAGTGGTTCAGTGGTACCGGAAGGTTGGCGGTTCGATTCCCTCTCTCCCCTGTTCCTACTGTCGTTGTTCCTTGGGGAAGAAACGTAACCCACCTTGCTTCCAGTGTCCGTAGCTCTGGAGTATGAATGTGTTTGACTGTAGAGGTGAGTTTGGTGGTAGTCGGAGAAGCCCCCCTCTCTGCCCCAGGTGTGAATGGAAGCACTATGTAAACCACTTTGGGTTCCTGAGAAGGGTGCAAAAGAGAGCAATATAAAGGCACACCATTTACATCACCATTTTTTTGACCATGTAATCATTGGAATTTCAATATCGGCCTTAAACTTCTGTAAAAATGCTAATTTAGAGGCCGATAAAACCTTGTAGTAGCCACCAGGTAAAGTTACTAGCATTTCAAAAGCTAGTGACTTTACCATCTGGACAAGAAATACTCCGAAAGAGAAAAACTATTTGTAATAAACGGTATGTGTCCTGAGAGTGAGGTGGACTATATGAGCAAGACTTGGAGAATGATGGCAAAGGAGGAAGGGCTCAGAGAAATTAAAAGGACATACCCAATTCAATTTGCCAGGGTCGCTGCCAGACAAAAAAATGAATTGAAAGAGGTTGGTCCAGATGCCCCTCACTGAAGGTTCACATGTGGTTCACAGCAAATGCACAAGTCCCATGGTACAGATATAGGCTGTGTCTTCTTTGGCCTGCAGATGTTACAGGTCTGAGTCTAAAGAAGGGCAAAGGTCACAACGAGGAGCTTCAAATTTCGATTTAATTTAATTTCTATTAAATTAAGTTCTTTCTAAATACACATATCATTTATTTATTTAGCTGGGACTTTGGCATTTCTTGTATTAAATCAGTTCAAGTGTAAACTAATCTACTGTAGATGCTGGATTTGCTGATAGTAAAATGTAAAATGCAGCTTCTGTCAAAGCTGTATTGTCTTTGCAACATGCATAAATACAACTACAGCTACACAAAAAGCAGACAAGAAAGATCAGATTTGCTTTTCTTCCTGGCGTATATTGGAAAAGCAACTTTTTGCAACATTCCTAAATTGTGCTTCAAATTTATTTTAGTTTTGAACTGACCTGGGCCATTTTAAACTAGAGTATGAACAAAGATGAGTTACTGATCATTAAACTTGAGCTAAAGGAGATCTATAAAGCACTGATGGATATTTTGTCCTTCAGCTCCTCAAACACTCCTGCCCCAGATTAAACTGACCTGATTGGCTTTAAGTCTTGGACAAAGCCCTGCCCCCACAGCTCGTCAGCCACTGAGAAGTGAGCTTCGCAGTGGGTCTAAATACTGTCGGTCAGATATACGTATCTGCTATGAAATATGGATGCAAGTCTTGAGTGAGCCTTATGCGCACTGCTCAAGAAAGGTAAACTGGAGGTCAGTGCTGTCTTTACCGCCGCAGACTTGGCTGCAGACCAGACCAAGAAAATCATCCAAGTCCCATCCCTTCTGCTCGCCTTCCATCCTGGTCTTCCTCCTGCCAGTCTGTGTGGAGATAAAACAGGAGCAAGAGTCTGTATCGGTGCAGAGCTACACGCTGTGAGTGAAATGTAGTTCAGGAGTAAAGCAGGAGTCAGAGCAGCCCAGGAGAACCAAACAGGGCCAAAGTCTTCCCCCGAAACGCTGATTATTTCAGAAAATGTGGCTGTAAAACAAGCCTCCCAGCTAATATGGGTGTAGTAAAACCTAAAAATAATATCAAAACTTGCCAGCTAAATACCCAAAGCAGCCCTCATGAAGAATTACTGCAGTGAAGGTCTCACACTCAGTCAGTGCCTTAATTTGGAAATAAACGTCTCCAAGAATAGAGGCTTGTGTGGCCAACTGAGAAAGAAGTGACAAGTAAAATAAAACTCTTTAAAACCCGTTTAGCACATTAAGTTAGAGACCAGTAAGATTTCAGACTCATTCTTACTTTTCTCGTGACTCAGTGTGGTTCAAAAACTATTTAAATGCAGCCTGCTTGTTCATTTCTTTTTCTTACATTCCAGTGTTTCATGAAATGCATCATTAGAGCAAGCATTTCCCTCAAAAACATCCTGTAATAGTTCTGTTTGAATTATTAAATAACAGAAAACAGAAAACTCCAGGCGAGGAGCTCCAGACTTAAAGAACTCTGATCTTGATGCAGAGTGATGGTTCTCGCCCTCGACACATCTTTGATGCTGTTGCCAACTGCAGCTGCCTCTTATAGCAGCTCAATGTGGCCGCCACAGATAGAGCCTGTCCTACAGTGGGACCAGAGCTCGCTTACAGACGGAGACAGTGACGCCCCGGGACGAGCCGATGGAGAGGCGACATCTGGGTTTGGATAAGACTTTTTGTCATTTTAGTCAGAAAGGATCCAACTATAGATTAGACAGAGTGTGTTTTGGTATTAGGTTTAGGGTTTTTGAGTGCATTTTGGCCAATCATGAAGGATTCAACAAACTAAAGATTGGAAAAAGTCTGTTTGATGATTAGCCTGGTTTATTGTTGCCAGTGATGTAGGAAAATAACAGAATGAGAAACAATAAAAAAAAGCCAATGTGTTGCTGAGAAGGGACAATGATAATAATTTTGACAAATCACAAAAAGTAAGCAAGCTGACCAATAGGAGCAGATTTAGGGCTTAAAGACACAGAATTATTCATTTATTTTTCTTTTTTTGTTCAGAGACACATGGGGCAGCACAGATTCTCAAGATGTCAGGAACTGACTTCCAAATATATCAATGAAAGAGATTCACATTAGTTCCACTCTCCCTGGGGTAAAAAAAAAAAGATATATTTTTATAAATTATCAGGTTTTTAAAGCATATTAATGTTCTCAGTTCGTATTATGTCACCACTTGTTCCGACTTAATGGTGCAGTTTAAGTTGCCTGCCCTCTGTTTAAACCCTACTTTTCCATTAAACTCTGGTTTACCCCTCCTCTGGGGCAGCGTCAATTATTCATAAGCCTTGGTTTAACAAACTTGAAACTGATAACCCACATGCTATTTATACTTCATCTGAAGAGCAAATCCTAAACTGTGAAGCTCCTGGGAGAGCGCTCATATCTCTGCTCGGCCGCTGCCAGGGGCTCAGCCAGAGGAACCGTCCCAAAGAGGGGATGGAGTCAGAATTATGCAAACAGGGCCAAGGCTGAGTTTACAACAATTTACAATGCTATGCTCAAACTTTCTAAATACATACCCATAAGTTAAAATTTGATAAAGTAGTGTGAAATGTCACTAGAAACAGTCTCCATTGAGCTCAGCAGCGATTGATTTAAATGAAACAATGTTAACAGCACGGTTTTACGCAGTCTGTTTAAAAAAAGTCATAAAGTCATAACAAAACAAGACAAACATGTGTTTTAATATTGTCTTATGTCTTCGTACTAAGTTTTCTTAACATATTACCAAAGACAATAAGCATTATTGTTACACATTATAAATCATAATATTAAAGTATTGTAACATAAAATTGATTTGTGTGGACGTTAAATATTGTTTGTCCAAGTGGTGTAGCCGTACTCAATATGGCAGTTTTTACAAATCGAGGAGTGAAAGTTACAATTGTTGTAATGAAGCAAGAAATTCACCCACAGTCAAATAATTAAGAGAAAATGGTTGAGGAAGATATTGCTGCATGTGTTTCCACCACTGGCATTTCAGAAACAATCAACCAGGTGCAGACATCCTTTTAGTTCATATGTGGGCCAAGTTCTCAGATTCATTTTGTTGAAAAAGTTCATTTTTTTTAAATCAAGGGAAAAAAACATTTTAGCCTTATTCAGACTCATGGACTGACATTGATAAATCCCCTGTGTAGACTACTATTTACTCTTATTATAGAATACCTTAATCTACTAAAAACACAATTTTACTCTGTCTTTGGTTTCTTTTTTTGTATTTTGCTGGTGTAATGAAATAAAGACTGGAATAAAAAAGCGGAAACAGGATGATGTCACGGGCCAGTGTAGATCACACTTAACAGTTTTATTTGGAATATTAAGACAATGAAGCATAAGCCAAGCACCAACGAGTGACAGCTACAAGTGTTGCATCATACGGCTCTTAAAAATGAACAGGTTATACTTGAAAACAACTGTATTTCTCATTGAACCGTAAAGCAGATGCACAGAACAGACAGTGAAATGTGACCATGATTATGCCATATACACGCTCCGATCCTATCTGACAGCAGAGAAAGAGAGGGATAAAAAGGGAACAAAAAAAAAAAAGCAGAAGTGTCCTGTTGCCTCGGCACCACATCCACACAGCAACTTTTGTGCACATACAGCATTAAAGTGACTGGATTGCAATTGTTACACCACACTCCGTTGCATATTAGGGAGAAGTAATAGTGAAAAATAAGAACTCTTTCATACATCTTTTTCCTGTTTGCATAAAGCACTTAAATCAACTTTCTGAAATATATATATATGGGAAACATGAAAACAGTCTAAAATATATTTTTTAAATTTTTCCTCTTGGAGCTAAAACCATGAGTCGTACCTTGTAAAATGTTGTGGTTAAATGGGACAGACCAGACCCAGTGGTTTCTCGCCACAATTGAGGCTCTTATAGTGCAGCTAAATAGTGTCATACCAATGACATCATAAAGGTCAAGATTCACGGCATATTTTCTCTTTACGTACACAGAATATACATGTAAACACCTTTTTGTTACATCCCTTTTCCATCGAGAGTTTGTGGCTGGTTCAGAGCAGTTCTTTGCTTTAAGACATTGAAATAAGTGACTCCCAGATTTATAACAATAACATTGCCAAAGATTTAGCAACACTTTTTAGCCAAGCCATACCTAGTTTTTTTTTTCTATAAAAGCAATTAGTCTGGTCTTTTTGGATTTGTGTTTAATTTCTAGGGGGCAGTACCATGAATGCAGAAAAAAAACAGCATCAGGACACAACCAATCAGAAATACTAAGCATCACATTATGTCCCATTTTAGATAAAACAACCAACTGGAAGTGGCTGTGATTTGACTCTGAAGTAACAAGGGCTAAAACAAAGAACTGCTCACAGGGGGGCAAAGGTCTTCTACAATCCTGGCAACTTGTAGAGACTTGGAGGAAGTTGTGCTGATTGCTAACCAGTGTAGCACCTTGGACGATTACCATTAGATTTTAAACATTGCTATTTGGTTTACAATATAGTTTAGCAAAATTTTGGCTTCACAAACACTGATTATGTAAAAATTGCATCATTTTTGTGAAAGGCCAGGTTGTTTCCGAATGAACTGTGAAGAGAGTTCTGAAACATGCTGGTTTATTACTTTGTAGAATTAAATTTGGTATGGATGGAATGTAAAACAAAAATATCCCTTTAAAACTTAAGTCGCAATTGAGGATGGTATAAAAAGTTGCCAGGAAAGTCACTAATGACATAGATGTAGCCCCAGAACAAGCACTTGGTTAATCTCAGTGGAAAAGTGGCAACAGAGAGGGGGGTGCGGGCTAAATGTGGTCCATTTGTACACATCCCTGGGTATGGGTTGGGCTAGTGACAGTGGAAATGCAGGTGTCAGAAGTCAGAAGCGTGACAGTGTGTGCAAATGTGTGTTCAAGACAGTTAATGCACCACAAAAGAGAAAAAAAAAAGTCTTTATCAGGCTTCTATTACATATAACTCATCATTCATCATACATACAATGCCTTTTTCATTCCTAATCCTAGGGGTTTAATGGCAAGCACTTGCTACGGTTAATGTCAGATATTTCCCATGGGGAAAACGGGGCTTGAGGGTCCGGGGGAAGGACTCTCTTGTTGCAAAGGGGCCTGCCTGAGTTTAATGGGGTAGGACAGGTAGAGGTATCGTTCATAGGAGTCACCATCATCACCCCTCACAGTGCCCTCTGTGTCCTGGGACCCTCTGTGGCTCTGTCCATACACCTCCCACACACACACCGGACAAACAAGCACCAGTCTGCAGCACGACGACTCTACAAGACTCGAATAAAACTGAAAACGTGAGGACCAACAGCAATCAACACTCGAACAGGTCTCAATTCAGCGACAGAGCCGTCCACAAGTATTCCGACAGATGTGTTTTGGATAAAAGCATTGAGTATGGCAAATAAAGTGCTGAGTTCAAGTGTTTAAAACGTGAATACTGGACAACGCTAACCTAGATTCTAGGTTAACAACTTAACGGATACAAGAGCCTTTGTTCAACATAACACTGCTGACAATTGTACTCTGAACTGTGAAATACAAAGGTGTTCATTAAAATCATCACATGGCTGGGTGGGTGACAAATTTAGGAGTAATTTTGATGTTAAAGTCACAATTAAGAGTATTGAAATAGCGTCTTCAGAAGGCATTGCTGCAACTCATGACTCTTAAACAGCTTATGAGTGGCATTTTGACTATTATTGGCAATGCTTACACCTTTCAAAATCTAAAATATTTCAGCAGTGAGGCCATATCAGTTCAACCTGTCTGACTGAAGAGCCGCATACAACAAAAATTACCAAGAAGAAATACAATTAACAAAGCTTCCATTGCTTAAGGGATGGTAGAGTGATTACCAACAGCAATGAATGTTTATTTCCACAACCTTTTAGCCAAAAATCTAATATATTACATTTTTTGTCTTCATTAAAAAAAATTTGATCACGTATTCTAGCAGCTTTTGGGCATGAGGAGGGATCAACAGTTTATCGCTGGGCTTAACTCTTAGCAACAGACACTGACAAGACTACTCATTCTTACACTGATTCTCTTTAGGCAATTTTGAGTCAAAACTTTCACATTTTCATGCATTTATTTGGACAAATGGAAGAAGCCGGACCTGCAGAAGAGAATCCATTATAGCACATAGCTACTGTGACCAGGACCTTCCAATAATAATTAAAGAGAATAAATTTCCCTTTGTCTTTAGACAATGTAAATGACTTATTTGTGGGTTTTTGAAAATGCAGACAACCAAAAGTCTCTTTTCTAACAAGCCCTCAACCCATTTCTAAGCGTGTTATAAACTGGGCCTTTGCTTTCTATTATAATTTTATTTGACACAAAATATTTTCTTAAATGTGCCACCCATCTGTTAATAACCTTAAATAAAAACTAAAAATCTCTTAAAGAGTGTTTTAAAAGCTAACCATGTCCGAATACTTGCAGACTGCACTGTAAAAAACCCTGTAAAGTGCTTTTCCCTGCACATCCCGAGTGCCCTGTGCAGACACACTGTTACCACAACAGGAAGCCAACAGCACCCAGAGAGCTCTTAACTACAACTCTCATCATCCAAATGCAGGCCTGACAGTTGTCCCAGAAGTTTGGGATCGGGGGCACGGCGGGACAACTCGCTCCAAATCTCATCAAACTCTATATCGATGAAGACGTGGATAAATGGAGCAAAAACATGTGGGTAGTATTCAAACGGCCTCCCACAGTCACACAGCAGCCTTCAGTAAATTTATGTCTCCACTCGGGAGAATTGAGCCTGTGATTAGGGCCTAGAGTCTGTGGGGTGGGGCACTGGGACAAGGCTAATGCTGGGTTCAAGCTACATGATCTCTTTCTGTTTTAACAGGTAATTGTGCCAGGTTAGGTCAGTCTAGAGTCCATGGAGTTTTAAAGTTAGAGATCTTTTTGACAATGGGGACATTTGAAATTGTTATATTAAAGTGCAGACGTAAGTGAAAATAGTCAAGGGCTAAAAAGAATTAGTGATTTAAAGTAATGGAAATAAAAAAAAAAATACAAATGTAGTAAGATAGAAAGACGTGGGTTCAACTCTTAAACCTTGGTTCAAGATTTTGTGGCTTTCTTGACTGCCATTATTCATTTTAAATTGACTTGTTAATGAAGCTAGCCGCATTTCAAATGTGAAAAATGTTTTTCCAACAAAAAGTGTGATTAATTATGTCTACTCTAAGCAAAAGGGAAGGTTTCATGCTTTACATCTTGTATGTTTGGTAACATTGTTCTCTGTAAAAAAGGTGTAGTCCAAGTGCAGCTGAGGGCTTGTAGCACTGAACACAACAGAGACATTCACGGAGCCTGCTGTAGATTCGGACACAGGCTTTGAATTTATCCAAGGGGAAATAAGATCACGATTAATGTCTCTTGTAATGCATCTTTGAATATTCAATCTGGTGTATGCATAACCTTTAGACACATATGAGAGAACTATGAACTAGTCTGAGAACTCAGGATGAACTTTTTCCGGTTTGTGATCTCATGCATAGTTTAGTTTTACGGCATTACCTGCAGGGCTCTCAACCGTCGCATGTGCTTTTAGAAAGTCAGTCTCAATGCCCTGAACGAGTCCTACTGCGTGTCCCTGAATACTCACACATCTGGTTTTTGAATGTTTCAATTAAACGATAAATGTATATACACAAGCAAGGAATAAGGGGAACGTTTGGATTTTCCAATGACCTTCCGATAACGCTGGCTAGCAATGAGCCCGTTCATGAGTCCAAAAACATGTGAGGGCAAAGAACACAAAAATGTAACTACAGTTGACTACTGTATGTTCATATACGCAGCACCAGAAATAAGGTTTTTTAGTGCACCATTTAAAATGAAGTTTCTCTTACGGCATTTAACGTCTACAGCTTTAGATGTAATTTAATCCTGAGTCCAATACATAACGCACCAATGCATTGGCCACTAAACACACCCCTTGAGAGTTTTAATTACTAAAAATTACAATTCAGCGGTCTGGCCAATAAAAAATATCATGTGATGACCATTTGCACGCGATAAACATGGAAACGTACTTTAGTTAATTTTACAAACTGGGATTGCAAAATAGCACCGTATGTACACTGTGCAGTAAAGTTGTGTTATTATTAAATGACAGTAGGTGTACACTGTCTACCCCGCTGACCTTTAGACTGAGATTTTGAATTGTTAGATTATTATTTTCAAAAGATAGAAGTTTGCAAGAGTAGAGCAATGTAGACGCTTTATTCATGAAGTGGAGCTTATGGAATCTACTTTCTATATTCATCGGTCAGACAATGTACTGCTGTCTTTCTGAGGCTGGGTCTTGGGTCATCAATGCCAGAAACCTGTTGGCTATATTCATGTGATGTATTTTGGATTTACTGGATGCAATAAAAACTCAAGTCTAGCAGAATCTCGAGGGAGCAGTGTTGAACAGCCCTATAAAACTATTACTCGATAAAGACACAGAAGCACATTGAAGTGAATGGACCAGCTGCCTAACAACTAAAGCTTTTCCTCAATCGGCCCCTCTACTCTCCAAAGAAAAGCTGTAGAGTTGAAAAGATTAGCTTATTGTAAGTAGGACACTGCAGGCTGATTCATTAATTATCACAATTAAAGAGGCAACTTCTCTGAAATGTTTTTTTTTCTCTTTTTTTACAGAGCATTTCTTTTCCCTGAAGCACTGCCTTGAACTCTCTAGACCTTATCAGCACCAAATATAAAACACTGCAAAGAGGCAAAGGGTTGAGCAATTGCTGGAGGGGTTTTACTGCTTTAAAACTGCAAGATTAATAATATTAATTTTAAAATTTAAAACCATTAAAATTTAATTCAAGATAAATGTGAAAAACTGACCATTTCACAGTCTTTAAAGCAATTTTACATCATCTCAAAAATGTGTTAATATTTTATAACTAAAATTCATGATTGCTATTATTTTAATAATTATTTATGAGGCCTGATAAACCCCTCCATCGTTTGTTAAACCATTAGAGATGCCTCTTATCAGTGGGACTGTGGTACAACAACAGGCCCTTCTGAGCCTCTGATGGACCTGGTGCTTTGAGCAAAAGGACCAGACAATGAAGAAGTGCACTGTACAACATGGCCACAAGGGTCTGTCAGCCACCGGGACAGGGGAGGCATGCAGGCAGGTCACAGGCAGGTGACATGGTGGGTTCAGGCAGACAATTAGCACAAAATGAAAGAGAAAAAACACAAAGTGTTGATATTTGTGCCTTCCCTCTCTTTCGAAGAAAACCTGTTCAGCACAAACCATGTTATACTGAATATAATCATATGTACTTTCTGTGATGTAAGTATAACTAAAAGATTAGAATGCATCTTGTATAGCTTGTTACATTTTAATTCCCACCAAGGTGAGAGCCGTACGTCTCATGATTAGGAATATCTCTAGTTTAGTAAATCTCCTGAAATGTGTGGAGCAATGCCTATTTGAGCTTGAGCGGTGGCTCCCTCTCCAGCCAACGAACTCGTACTTTCTGTTTGTAATGATACTCCTTTAAGAAGTCCAGCAGCGCGGGCGGCAGCGGTAGAGAGCCAATACCGTCGTACGTGGTCCAGCGACAGATGGCTGCCCGCGCCAGGTGCTGCAGGGAAAAAGGAAAGGTCCGATGAAGAGGGGCTGTGAGCAGCGGTTCGAAAAACATGCAGGCGCTGGGGTCCTTGTAGTGCTCGAGCAGCCCCGTGACAGTGGAGGAGTGAAACACACAGGGATCGTGAGCGTCGAAGCTGAAGTTGTGGTTCCACTGCTCGATGCGAGCATGCAGCGAGCGGTTGTAGCGCCTGAAACTAACAGAGAACAGATAGTCTTCCTGGGCCGAGTCCCGCAGCAGGAAAGTGCCTTCGGGTCTCCCGTCCAGCAGTGCCTCAGCCTCGTATCGGTCCATGACACCCCAGTAACAGGGCAGAGCAGTGATCTGCAGCAGGTCTGGCACCAGGCAGTGGATGTAGTCGATCTGAGTGTGCACTTTCCAGGGCCCGGGCTGCTGTCGACTGTGGCCCTCCCCCGATGCGTGCCTCTGTTTTGGCCGCCGCGCCTGGAGGCACAGCGTGGTTGAGTCCTCCTCAGAGTCACAGTCCTGAATCAAGCCCCCCAGCACCGAGCCACAGGCTCCAGAGGAGGTCCCTGAAGAGCGGCCCTCAGAGGCGTCTGTCAGGCCAGGGGCCATCTTTGGTCCCAGTTTGTAGAGGGAGGAGCTCGGCATTGAAGCCTCCAGAGTGTGGATCTGTGCGTTGGGCGGAGGGTCAACACCCTCCTCGATGCTGAGCCTGCGGCGCTCGCGCAGTCGCTCCTCTTCGTCTTCAGGTGAGGACTGGGCTGGGTCAAAGGCGTCCAGCAGAGCTGTGGACGAGTGAGGGCTGACGGGTGCAGTGTGCTGCTTGATCAGGTGCCACTTGTGAGCCAGGTCCGAGCCCGGGGGGAAGGGGCAGGTTTCCAACATGAGCTCCGTCAGGTGGATCTTACGCTTGGTGGAGATGGGGCTCTTGGCCGAGCGGGAGCGCCTGTGAGTGGGCAACGGTAAACAGAGGCCCATGGTGTCACTGAGGCGTTGTCGCAGTGACCTGCTGTTCACACCACATCCTGTCACAGAGTCAATCATATCTGGGGCCGAGCTCACCCCATAACGCCTCTCCCTGCGGCTCCCTCGCAGGCGCCCGGAACGACGGTCCGCCTCCAGAGAGCTCTGTGTTTTGGTGGAACACGAGTGTTTTTTCTTGCCACCCCATGGAGCGTGACGGGAGTAAGAGTCTCTGCGTGCCAGAGGAACCCCCGCTCCCCCGCGCATGTCCTCTGTGTCCTTATCGATGGTGATCTCTACAATCTGAGGGATGTCCGATACACAGTTGTGATGGCGTCGCCCTGTTGTTGCCATTGGAACTGGCAAAAGGCTCCTAGAGGGGCTGGAGGACCCCGACGGCTGAGACTCAGAGGGTCCCTGTACCAGCTCCACCACACAGTGGACAGCATCAGCATCGGTCCGAGCCTCGCCTGGACCACTGCTGCTGTTGTGGAAAAGTGTTTGGCATTTGCTCTTCAGGTTGCTCCACATGGTGCCCACTTTGTTCTTCAGTCAGAGCCACTGGGACCTGCAGAAAACATACAAATGGCCAATTTTAGAGCAGTACTGGTAAAGTGGCCATATTAGCTGTTGAGGCAGTTTAAGTGGAGCATTCTTTAGTCACAGCCTCTGAGCAACTGAATCGACAAATTCAAAGACTATAGTTTAATTCTTACAAAGACCTTCAATATAAAACACCCTAAAGATCAGGGAAATAGTTAATTTGTAACAATGAAATTTGAGATAATTTCCTTCCAAACTCACAGCTGAAGCTGCAAGGAGGCCCCCTTTTCCCCGAGGTTTGGGCTGCAACAAGAATGTTCTACATTTAAATTCCCCAGACTAGTGTGTATCTAGTAATTAGACATGGTGAGAGTGTAACGGGCCAACGTGTCTGAGAGAGCGCTGGGTGAGTTGAGCAGTTGGAACAGCAGCTTTAGGAGTTGCCAGGCAGACGTGCAGAGACACAAGGCCACAGCTATAAATGAACCGGGATCTGCTCACAGCTGATCTGCTGGTATGTACTGTATTACAGAGCCAGTCTAGACCTGACCAAAAGCCTTCGTTGTAACGGCAGCAGACAGGGCACATACACACCCTGCTGATTTATTGCTGAAACAGAAGTTGACGTGGAATTGGAAGTGTAGCACCTATCAGTGTGTTGACACATGAAGCATATTATACAACAGGCCAAGCCACCATGAAGATGGTTTACCAGGCAAAGTATTTAGGTTTTTACATTCTGTTCTTTGACAATTGTTATAATAAAAAGCAAATCATAGCACATTTTCAAAATTAGAACAATACTTAGTACATTTCATTCTGAATTGGGGGATGGAAATTTCAGTGCAATTCACAAAGCCACAACTTGTGCTAATGCAAAGAGCAATAAAACTCCCACCTCCAAACAATAGAGTTTCCCACAAACATAGGTGGGTTTACAGCGGAGTTGTTGGGAGTTATGCCGTACCAGTCATCTTGACAGATACAGGGCTCACTGAAGCACCCCTTTCCAAGGACAGAGGCATGATAGAACTGACTAAGTATCACTTTAGAACTGTGTCCTCGGTTTGTAAAGGCAAGGATTAAACCTGGATACTAGGGACGTATCTGTATAGTGTTCCATTAAAGAAAAGGGTGGTTTTAAAGGGGAAGACTTTTTAAGAGACTCAATTTGAAACTCTGAATTGAAAAAATTAAGAATAGGAAAAAGTCTCTGGGAATTAGAGACGAAACATCTTCACGTTTAAAACCAGGTCCAGATGCCTTTGCTTTAATCTTTTGTTTAAGATGACCTAAATGACAGAGAACCTCCACAGACTAATACCCTGAAAGTTATGATTAGCTTCAGTGAACTTAGGTAGATTTACAGGGTTAACTGCAGGTTAATATCCTTCAAACTGACGAGGTAAAGACCGTCAGTATGTGTTCTTTAAGTATTTGATAGATCAATGAAAAAGAAAAAAAAAAACTACACAAACTCAGAGTTCTAGTGTTATGGGCTTTTACTCAATTATTTACCACTGAAGGCCCAAAAGCGACCTATACTTTGTGAATCACCAAAGCTTAGGATAAATTACCCCTGGTTTGTGCTGTATTTCACACATTGTTTTTCTCTTTTTTTCCCACTGGTGATCCATTTGACAAACCAAGCCAGCAAAATAAGTCACCATTTAGGTAAACTTTCCCAAACTAACCTGTCTTGCTTCATACTGGAGGACGTTTGTCTCTTTTTAAGCAAATATCTGATATCTTTGATTAAAGCTAAGATTTTATGCAATGGTTGCAGGAACAGCTATCACTAACTAAACTTCCTGTATCGAGCCCCGCACCAATTCAGAAATAACTCATTTAAGAAATTGCCTCATCTTTCAGCTGAAAAGGCAGGAAGCTGTTGCCACTTAATGATCAATAACTGTGCATTATCTCTTACCTACACAACTGAATATCATCCTTTGTCCATTTTAGAAAAAAACTAATGCCAACTAATCAATTAAAGTATACCATTGTTACCATAATGGCCTTAATTCTATTATATCCTATTTTGCTTCTTTACACTAATACACATCCTGTAAATGTTATAATCACAAACACCGGTTTACCATATTTTTTTATTTTTATTAATAATATTAATAATTAATTATTATTATTAATATCATCATTATCATTATTAAGCTGCCTCCTGGATTATTTAACTAAGCAAGTAGTTAAGAGCCTCCTATTACTGATATTACTGATTGGATGATTATGTTTCAGTTGGCAACAAGTTATTTTACCCTAACTGATGCAGTGAGTAGTTTCTCATTTCCTAAGAAGACATGTGGAACAACACATCCTGTGGTTGTGGAAAAGATGTTAATCTGTTTCAGAAGGGTAACATTATTGACAAAGCTCAAGCAAAGAAAAAAAAGGAGATGCTGAAACTAGTGAAATCAAGTTAAGAACTGTCCAACGTTTTATTCAAAACTGGAAGGATAGTGAGGAACTATTATCTTCAAGGAAGAAATGTGGTTGAAAAAAAAAAAATTGAAAGATCATGATTGCCAATTAGACTTTTGGCAAAATAAAATAAATAAAATATAATCTACAGTAGAACTCACAGCTATGTTTTAATAGTAACAGTAAGAGCTAAGAGCGTTTCCACAAATCCACAATGTGAGGGGAACTGAAGGGATTGGCAATAAACAGCTGTGTAGCCTTAAGAAAACCATTTGTCAGTGAGGCTTATGGTGAAACAAAAGCTTCAAAATTGCTAATGAGCATAAGGATTGGACTCCGGAGCAATAGAAGGAGGTCACTTTTCCAGAGTGAGAGGCGGATGAAGTGATGCTCCCATCATGCCTTGTGCCTAGCCTGTAAGGGCAGTGCTAGGATCTGGGGTTTCTTCAGTTGGTCAGGTCTTTGTTCAGGAACGTTATGTCCCCAAAGAATGAGGTCAGCTGACCTGAATATACTGAATAACTGGCATGGGCTCAAATGTCAAAATGTCCTTCTTGTGTCTGTGTCTGCAAATTGGCGAATAGAATTTTTTGCCCAGTGGGGGAACCTATAAATTTGATTGGATATATGCTACATGTAAGTTGGTTTGCTAAGCTGAAATCAAGTTTGACTAATCAAGTTTTGATTTTTGGTTATTCCCTTTTAAAACCAAATCACAAAAAAAACAAAAAAAAAACACATGAACTGGTTTTAGTGTTTGTCTATTGTAACAACAAAAATGGAAATAAGTGCTTTAATGGTTCCTGTTTAATGCAGGCAACACGGAATTTGCGTTTGTCTTTTTTTTTTTTGTGGACTAGCCAAAGAACTAACCATATACCGATTGAATTGTAGGACATATTAAGTCTTTGGCAAGCTACTTGGAAAGTGACGTGTTGGAGACCCTTGTCATAGACGCTTTAGAAAACACACACAAGACTGAAAACAAGCACAAACATACAAGGCTATGAAGGGCTTATTTGTGAATGATTGAAGTCTGTGTTTTAAATAAAGTAGGTATGAAGGGAGTTATGGCAGGTACAACTTAATCTTAACAGTCAATAGTAAATCTCTCCCATTTTGTCCTCTTTTTAATTCAACCATTAACAAGTCAAACAGAGTTAAGAGTCTTGTTTCTCTCCTCAGGTCCTGACAGTACATCACAGTAGTCAGCACCTGAGGGGATTCTGCCAAAATGAAAATGCTGATCCCCAAACTCATATTGTAACCAAACACCTTGCTGTGCTGTGTCTAATTCAAACTGGAAACCTAAGGCACCTTTTATCAGCTAAATCTTGAAAGCCAGGATTTTCCATTGAGGTTAGCATTTTTGCTTTTGCTCACCATTCTCCCAAGAATACAAAAGAACAAGTTTCCTGTTTATTTATTCACAAGAGCTAGAGTTAAACCTGAATGCGCACAAGCAGTTCTACCAATGTTTTATTTGGCTCAAACGTAGTCTAGAAAGTAAACCAAAACTACAAGGTATTCTAATTAAATTGAATAGTTGCGTGCATTATTCAACACTACTATTAATGTCTGTAGAAGTTCTCAGTCATCCAGGACATATTGAAGAAAAGGTTAAAACAAAAAGGGTTGATTTAACTTTTTCTTCTACTCCTATTGATGACACAAACTGACTGGATTATTGCAACCTACAGAAAAACACAGTGATTTTACGTCGTAATGGTTTTATTAATAACAATTTAGCAGAATACAGTGCTACAGAAAAAACGTGTGCATCCAACTTGTTTCATTAAAACCTGTTGCATACAGTTGCAAGTCCTATCGTGGTCGCACTGCTCTGGCTGCTCTCCTCCAACAATTTTGCAAAGCATTATGGTCTATTTTGACCATCTAATGACCATTGCTGCTCACTTCTTTTATTAATGCATTGTGGAAAACTTTGAGTGCACTACATTTTAGTTACTAGACATTTGGACACCACTACAAATCGGCATAGTCACCCTATAGTGCACTAGTTCTTTTGTAACCAGCTATTTTACCAGCTACGGTCTTGACAAAGGCCTGTTCCCACGTTTACCACAGCTCATCAAATCTCTCATCATAGAAACCAAAAAAAAAACAAAACAAAACAAAACAAAATACAATAAAGAAAGCCGTCAATCACCCCTCATTTTAGCTAACAGAAAAGCTGACTGGCCTCTTATTCACAAACTGACAGAAAGGACCTTCAAGAAATGTCTAATTCTAAATTGTCTAATAAAGATTAATAGACCAAAGTGCAAAATGTAAAATAAAAAATGATGCTAAACTCCTTGTCTACGGACTTTACATTTTATCTAAACTACACCTTTCCTGTTAATTACAGAGATAAAAAGATCTCACTATGACTTGGAGCACACAGCAACTACGAGTCATGTCTTGAATGAGGAACAAATTTGTAAAACTTGTAACCAAGGGCATCAGACCAATACAACTGAAAAATGCATTACAACATTCAAATGCATAGTCTGTGATTTGATCTGGTCACTGGAAAACTTCAGTTATCTTTTTGATTCAATTTAGACCAATGTCAAATAACTAAAAAAAAAAGCAAAAAATTATTAATATTACTGTAGAGGTAAAATTGAGCCACAAATCACAAGAAACCACGGCAAACCGAAATAATTTCAGAGCCATTCAAATGAATACTTGGAAAAAGGCAATACTAATTTTGTAGGCATTAAAAACCTATTCAATAAATCTTTATTTGATCAAATTTCTCCTCTATTCCATTTATTTTACACTACAGAGTCTTGAACCATCTCAGAAAAGTCAAGATTAATAATTCAAACAATGCCTATCCTGTATAATCCTCCCTGTTTTTGGTTTTGACAAAGCAGGCCACACCAGCAGAGTGACCCAGTCTGCACGCATTAAAAGCCGACTGCAAAAGAAATTGTTGTAGTCTAAGTCCTGCTCTCCGGCAGTTCAACACACCCATCCTCCTGGGATAACCCTGATCTAAGCAAAGGCTGGAGAGAAGACAAGATTAAGGGAGGACGCATTCTCTGCTCAGACCAGAGTTGATGAGATATCTGCAGTCTTGCATTCACAAAGATATGCAGGACAGCAGCGAGCAGTGTATGCGATTGCTTAATTCAAAATGATTCAGTAACCGATTTAAATGTCAAGATAAACCAATCCTTCAACCAATAGCAGTCTTACAAAATGTGCTGCAAAAGAAAGCCGACAATGCAATTTCTCACATCAACAATCCTACTCGAGTTTTAGCAGTGTTTAGTATTATTAGGTTAGATAATAAGAATAAACTCTGATTAAAAGGAATTAAAGTAAATGGAAGTACGCTGGTCCAGACCACAAAATCCATTTGTACTACTGCCTTTGTTCAAGTAATCCGATTAAAATACATGTCAACAATAACAATTACAATACTATAAAGAAAGCCCTAAATGTGTTTCTGGAGTAATATTTATTCCAAAAGGCTTTAAAGACACATTTTCACTTAGCTCTTTTCCTTCAAATTCTTGTTGATTTCATCATCAACTTTTTTACTGTTATCATCTTAAAATGCACATAAGTTAGGTGTATCAAGAGACCATAACCACAAACCCATCAGGCAAGAGGTTTTTTTTCTAAAATAAAATTTTGTCCAAGAATATGAATTTGATAGGTTTACCAGATGAAATCAGGAACATAACTTTAGGCAGTGCAGACAAGACTAGTGACAGGAGCCCAAGAGGTCAAAGGGCCAATGTAAAGTGCACTTAGACTGACTCTTACAGAATGTAAACATTCAACTTGAAAAAACGACACTAAAACACAACCAAAAAATATGTGGTCATTACAGACAACCAAGAAGCAACTCTATACATAAAAACCGACTAAAATTGAATGTGAGCGTACAAAAGGCGAGCAGGACACCAATCTGGACAATCCTAACTGTAAAAAAGTAGTAAGGAGAGTAGTGTTAAGTGCCGCTTAGACAGTGTATAGTTTGCTCAGTGGCTCTTAGTGATTACCTTACCACACAGAAAACCATCTATTATGATAAACTTTGTTATTCGGGGTATTTGATAGCGGTAACAAGGCCCTTTGAGGCCTCATAATATCCACAGTCAATCCCTGTGCACCGTTAAATGTAGCACAGTCGCATCAAACGGATAGCTACCAAGTTATATATTTCCCACATTTTGGCAAATTAACAGAGTATGGTTTTACATTTTCCGGTGAAAAATAGAACAATGGTCAATGACCGAATATACCGTTTAAAACCCATCTGCTTCTGAAGCTGTCGAAAATGCTAAAAAGGAGAATGGGACTGTATCCACCCAATTCGCGTCGCTACCCAATTTGCTTCAAAAAGTACTTTGCGCATGCGTGAGTCGCTTTGCCATCTCGAGTACGGAAACACCACTTGGACAAACCAGTTTAGATTGTATATCACCACCAATCGATCTTTTTAATATTTGCAATAATTGAACTGTTTAACAAAGGGATTTTTTATACTTGCTGTGTATATGAAACCAAGATAAAACGTATAATAAAATGACACAAGAGGATAGTTTCCTTCTTGCATTCTCATTTTCACACATAATTTTGACAAATTGTGGTGAATTAGCATGTATTGGTTTTGATTGATAGCTGCTAGAAGCTACTGCATGTTGATAAACATTTTAAAGTATTTTAAAGTTGTTACACCTTTGTAAATGCATTTTGTCCAAGCGAACAGCACGCCTGACGCAAATCGGGTAGTGACAGGGATATTAGCATTTTAGCTTGTGAAAAATCGACAGAGAAAATTACACTATTAACTTAGCGCCGGTGCAATGCTGAGATAGGCTGACTAGACAAACTTGACATGCGGCATAAGTAAAGGATTCTTCTTCAAAATGATGCCTTACCCGTGTGCCTGTTTGAAAGCACTATTCAACAGCTCTCTTTGTCTGCAAAAAATGGCTATTAAGAGAAGTCAGGCTTATATCCCCCTTACGGACCACGGCGTTGGATGAAAGCGCTAAATCTTCACGGGAACTTGACGGTAACATCCCGAATCCTTTATAATGTTTGTTTAATAAAACTTAAGTCCTTTGGAAGTGTATATTGTTGTTTTAGAGCGACTAAAAGCATTTCTTCGTCATGGTGGGGGTCTTCTTTTCTCCCGTGGTACTAGCAGCCAATATGACGGAGGACTGAGCGGACACAGAGGCGGACTGAGAGGGAGGCGACTGACAGTGGCGCAGTCCAATGGAGGAGGCGGAAAGGACGGCCACTTCCGACGGCCAACGCGGATAGGGACGAGCCCGAAGCTGGATCCCCGTGATAGGCGTCTTCCAGCGCCAATGAGCGGGGCAGAAACAGACGAGGCTCTCCGCTGGCAGCTGCTTGGAAACGTGGAGAGGTAAAGGGATGATAGTGGTTCATAAAGGCCAGTCACACACACTGATGTCATCTAGGTCTAATAAAAAGGAGACTATCAGCCAGAGATGCTATCAGCTGATTTCCTAAACTCGATGTTGAGAGAATTCGCTTTAAGTCAATTTGATGTAGCCTAAGCTTCCACTATTCACAAAAAAACACTTTCCTGGTTTAGTCTAGGACAAAACACAATTTGATGTGTCTTTGCGTACAACTAGATTTACATTTAGTCTTAACATCTAACCAGTTCGAGGTCTAAATGTGTTTGTAGGGCATTATTGCTGCAAAGGCTTTGAAGAAACCTTAAGGTTAGATTAAATTATTGCTGTTTCTTGGCAGTATTTTGAGACTTCAAGTTTTTATCTGTGACTTTCTGCTCTTATGCTAAAATTCTTAAATTTGTTGTGGATATGTTATGGCCACTGCTTGAAAATCTGCAGACTATTTAGACTAGGTTTATGATAAAGAAAAATTGAAATGACAGAGTAGTTAGCACTCCTGCCTCACAGCAAGAAGGTTGTGAGTTCAAAACCCAGCCGACTCAATCTTTCTAGGCCGGATCTGGTCTTTCTGTGAGGAGTCTGCATGTCCTCCACATGTTACCGTGGGTTCTTTCCGGGTACTCCGGCTTCCTCCCACCGTCCAAAGACATGCATGTACAGGTTAATTGGCTTGAATGAATGAATGTAAGAGTGAATGGTTGTCTGTCACTGTCTGTCTCTAAATGTCAGCCCTGCGACTAACTGGCCACTGTCCAGGGTGTACCCCGCCTCAGGCCCAAAGCTGCTGCGATAGGCTCCAGTCACCGTGACCCCTAACGGGAATAAGCTGTAGAAAATGAATGAATGAAATGATGCCCCACCTTAGATTGGATGGTGTTTTAGAAGCTAACCAATAGACCTATGTGTCATATATTCAACAGTGGTGGGAATCGTGAGTATCTTACAATATGATGTGATTAGTAATAATTTTACACTGCATCAATTCTGTAAAAGCCTACACATACTGTAAGAGATTAGTTGCATACACTGGCCTATACCATATTGCATGATATATGGAAAACTTAATTGTAATGATACGTTTAAAATTTGTTTAAATTATGGTTTAAGTCCATACAGTGTTGCAATAGTTTTACACATTTTGTCTGAAAAGACTTACTTTGTACCTGACGACTTTCGAAATCCACCAGTCTACAGTGAGGCAAACAATCTACAAATGGAGACACTTTGGGACTGTTGCTACTCTGAAATGGACGCCCAGTCAAAATGACACCAAGAGCACAGCAAAGACTCAACAATGAGGTAAAGAAACAACCCCGAATAACATCCAAATATTAGAAGGCATCATTGGAACTTGCTAACATCTCTGTTCATGGGTCTACAATACTTTAAACACTGAACAAGCAGGGTTTCCACAGCAGGACAACACGAAGGAAGCCACTGCTTACTAAAAAGAACATTGATGTGCGCCTGAAGTTTGCAAAAGAGCACAATGACACTCCACAGTGGAATTGGCAAAATGTTTTCTGGATTGAAACTAAGATTGATGAAGGATTTGTAAAAACACACAGCTCTACATCTGGCGTAGAAAGGGCACAACATATCATCATATCATCATGTCGTTTCATCAACATCCTCCCAACTGTAAAGTTGTGTGTGTGTGTGTGTGTGTGTGTGTGTGTGTGTGTGTGTGTGTGTGTGTGTGTGTGTGTGTGTGTGTGTCTGTGTGTGGAGGAAACATTTGGTCCTGCTTTGCTGCATCAGGGCCTTGCCAGCTTCAATCACTGAGGGGAAGATGAATTCCCAAGTGTATCAGACAATTCTTCAGGATATTGTGAGGATGTCTGTACATCAGCTGAAACTGTGTAGAAGGTGGGAGATGCAACAGGACAACGACCCAAAAGACAAAGTCCACAACAGAGTGGCTTCAGAAAAACAAAATCCGCCTTTTGGAGTGGCCAAGTCCGAGGGCAGACCTGAACCCAATAGAGATGCTATGGATTGAATTGAAGAGGGCCAAACACATGGGACGTCCAAAGAATAGGACAGAGCTAAGAATGTTTTTGTGTAATTATTTTTGGACAAAATTAAGTTTGTCAATACCCTTGACTTAGATAAGACATTTTAAGACAAATTTATTCAGAAATTTGTCAGTAGCTCAGTGGGTAGAGTGGTCAGCCTTCAACCGGAAGGTAGGCGGTTTGATTCCCACTCTCCCCACAGTTCATACTGTCGTTGTGTCCTTGGGCAAGACACTTAACCCACCTTGCCTCCAGTGGCTGTAACACTGGTAATTAATGTAGCACAATGTAAGTCGCTTTGGATAAAAGTGTCAGCTAAATGAATAAATGTAAAGGTTCACATACTTTTTATTGCCACTACATATTGTTAACCCTAACCCTTTATTATCTGGTAGCAACAAAGCTGAACTGCCAATCAAACTTGAAAACTTAAACTTTCTTTATATATTCTACTGTATTTAGGTGGTGTGAAAAACATATTTGAACACACTGAGGTCAGAAGAATGAAGAAGAAGTTGTAAGTACATTTTCTGTTATGTAGACAAATGTTGAAATATTTTCTCAAATGCGAGATATCTTTTCACATTTAAAGAGATTTCACAATGTAGAGGCAAAACTACCACTATGCCGTGAGTCCATTCAATTCAAACACTAAATATAACCCTCAGAGTTGCATAATTGTGTGTCATTATACAGCCTACACCAGACCAATGAGTATGTGTCACAGCTTGTACCAGAGTTAATCCAAGAACAATTAAAATGTCTCAAAGGAGCATTCATCCTTGCATCACCCACACATGAAGTCATCTCCTGGAGTGCGTTTACCTCACGAGCTCAGGACCAGCAGGAGGGTAATTGGAAGTGGAAGCAGTGTGAGTAATGTCGTTAGCCCAGACAGAGTTTAAGAGGAAATCACCATGAGCGCTGTATATCTCTGAAATCCACTTTGTGTTTGGAAAGAGATGAATCAAAACAAAGCAATATACATGTTTGTGTAAACGTTGATTGAGAGTCCATTTACATGACTGCAAAATAGACAAGAAAAGAAATCTGCATATATAGGCATGGGATAATACTGCTTTAAAGGCATACTATGATTTGATCACTGTATAAAAACAAATAAAATGTTCCATTATTTTGTCTTGGGCCGAAGCAGAAAACACTGGAGGGACTTGTGGTTTTTATGGGAATATATCAGTACATCGAGTACCTGGAGGAAGAGTCTGGGGAGAGGAAATGTCTGCTTTCTAACAGTGGAGATGCATGGGTAAACTGTTTCTGTGGTATGAGTCGACGAGTGTGTGTGTGCTATAGGATTACCGCTCTTATTATAATATTTTTGCTCAGGGTTCTTTTATTGCCCCATGTCTAAAAATGCATTTACGCTGATCCGTGTCAATTGGAAACAGTTGATGCACGTCATGAAGACTGTGACTCACAGGTGACTCACTTCTAGCATTTGTTGAAACTGAAGGTTCTGCGTCGAAGCTGGAAAACCCTACATTTTACCAACAGAGTTACTACATCATCCTTGTCACAGGAAACAATAATTGTAGTTTACATAGTAACTGAAAAGATGGTGTTTCAGAAAGAATCTGCTCTAGAGGCAGTTGTAAAAAGTTTTATTAGCATTTTCATTATCTCTATTTCCAATATAAAAGTACAAAACGCAGGATTTCCCTAAAAAATACTTATTTCCTTATACATATGAAAATGTACTTTTATTACGTACAAATCTACGTCTGTATTTTCACAATTATACTCTTTTGTTTATATGTGAGAGAAGGTTAATTAAAGCTTGGTTTAATTATACCTAAATGGCTCCATAAATTGGAATTTAAACTTCCCAAAAATATTTATTTTATTTTATCATACTGAAACACTGACTTAGTTTAAATTTTTAGATTTTTAGGTGCCATTCTCAACACCTACCTCTCTGTTATGCCATAACTTTAAGAAGCATACATTTATATATTAAGTTGGGATAGGACAACTTTTACTGTTCCATTCTCCATAAAAGCCCTATAATACTGGCCTTAGTTTTTCTGTAAAACGGCTCCATGATGCCAAAGAGCAGTAAATCATCATATTTTGTCCAACTTTAGTCGAGACAAAGTTCAAGGGAAATCACCACGAGTCTGAACACATTAGCTCTGTACATCCCTGAGATGTAATTTGTGTTTTATGAAAGGAAATGGGAGAGAATTGCATTAGCAGTGATTTTTCTGCCAGCGGTGATTCACACTATTTCACACAGCCAAGACAGACCCCTGTTCTGACGATGCTCTGTGTCTCATCTGAAAGCAATTCACATAAAAATACTGAGAATAATTATGAATGGATCAGAACAGGGAGAGGTCAGGGAAATTCGCACTTCACAGACTTTCCGAAATGTGATAATTCTCAGAACTGCGAAAATTTATAAGCGTTCAAAAACAAACAGTGATGAGTTTCAACTGTTTTACATGACTCCCTTTTTCATTTTGATGTTTTGTCCATCACCACAACAACACTTTTTTCAAGTGGCAGCTCACAGAGATTGTGTTTTAATGCATTTTTTGTGACCAGCTCTAATTGTTGATAGTGTTGTAGTGAAGACTGGACTGAGAAAGATCAAGTCATGTCAGAGACCAGAGAGTATCAAGAACAAGACAAGATAAGACTTTTTGTGATCAATACAAAGTCCAAAGGTAGAGGATACGCTGGAACAGATACATTGGTTGGCCTTGATGTCTGAGGCCGAGACAAGACTCAGTAAAAATGAGTTTGAGACCAAGACAAACCAAGACTTTTTATAAAATGGTCGTAAATAAAAAACAGATCTCACTTTCATGCACTTTTGAACCTTTGCTCAGATGTGTTTGTATAGTTTGGGAAAATGAAAACTATTTTTTTCCATAAGATTGCCTATGTTGTGCTGCTAAAAAAAGGATATAGGATATGGCCTCTTTATACACACTGAACAAAAAATTTAAATGCAACACTTTTGTTTTTGCTCCCAATCTGTCCAAATCTGTATTAGTGAGTTTTGGTAAAAACTATCTAAACAGAGTCTAAGTGGCTTGTGCTCACATTTGAAAGTAATATATATATATATTTTTTATTATTATTTTGCAGTGTCAAATCTCTGTTCATATCCAAACGTTTTTGACACAAGATGATTTAATTTCAGTTTTAGACAATATGATTGCACTTTTCCTTCATACAGGACACAGGAAACTGGGTTAAATGCTTGTTTTAAGTTCAGCTTTTGTTGGTAAAACTAAATGGTTAACAAAATACAAACAAAATTCTACAGCTTTTGTTCCTTGTATAAAAACAAAACTATAAAACCTTTCTTTTAAATTGGTAAAATCATACCACAAGTAGTAGCAGATACAGTAGATTGAGAAACAATACTCATTTTTGAAGTTTTAGACTAAAAGCAGTTTACAGTAGTTTTGACTTGCCTTTAATCAAAAAGGGTCCTGGACACTTGTTTATTAAAGTATGCACCAACTCCTGTAAGGCGTGCTAGTTTTAAAGTAATAAAGTAAAGGCAGGGTTGCCACCTTGTGGTGGCAGCATGTAAACAAAATCCTAAATTCAACTAGATTTAGATTTATTACACTTACACATTTAATCCATTTCTCTCAATTACAACAACTGAGAGAAATGTCAGTTATAATCAATCCTTTCTTAAGAAGACCACTTTAACCAAGAGCTAACGCTAACTTTGGTTTGTAGGATTTAAATAATATATGTCATAATACACAGGACTTTTAAACAAACCTGGCCCTGTCTTTTATCAACTCTTTGGTCGTCAGTGGGTAAAAGGTTCCAGATTTAGACTGGCTTTTGTATGAATGTATATAAAGTTCACTCTAAGTGGTGACTGACTGACAGCTCCACACACAAATGTCTGCTTCATGTAAAACAAAAGAGGAAAGTGATGAAAGACAGCGAGTGGCCAGCTGGTTTACTGATGCGCTCAGATCCATTTTGTTTTATTTAGAGGGACATAGATAAGGAATAAATGGTATGTCCATTGTTGGAGGATTTATTTTTATCTTGAAAATCCAACATATTTCCTTATCCTGATGTCTACGACCAGGGGTGTTGTCCTGCACAGTTAATTTTGTAAAGGTGATCATCTATCCATAGAACTGACACAGAAATCAAAAACTAAATGATATCCACTTTAATGTCTTAAGATTGCTAAGTGAAGATTATGCAGTAAACACTGTTGCCATCAAGAGGCGCTCACGGTGCAGAGATGGAAAAAAACTCATCCCTCCAAAGTTAATCAAACTTGTAAATGCCTTATTGAAATTCAAATGCAAAGGACATACTGATCTAAATGAATGAGAGCATGAAACAATAGACATGTCAATTCTGCGACCTGATTTTCAAGTCGAACGTTGAAACCTGACTCATAATGAATGAACTCAGCCAAAGTCAATCTCACAAATGGTTCGTGCAGCAACCCATGTGACAGGTTAAACCTTCAGAGCCGACTCATTAACATAGTAAACACATTTATTCAGAAGAGAGGAGCATCAAGGGATCAAATGCACTGTTGTTGGCTGCGGCACTTTGAGTCCTGGATCCTGAGAGCTGGACCTCACACAAGCAAGCAGAAAACTGTCCAACAGAGAGAAAGACACCGGCAATAGGACACACTTTTTACGACGCAGGCCGAGACAGAGCACCTTTTACATTAAAGCTTCAAGAAGTCGTCACACAGAACACAAGTCATTTAGCAAGAGTTGGCACCTTTGAGTATTAAAAAAGTTAGAAAACCCCAAAACAAATGCACAAGAACATTTGAAAGGCCTACAGGAGGTTTAGAGATATTACTTATTGATATACTTATGGATATTTAGTGTACAGTAAATAGTTTTCAGTCTGCTTCCAGTTTAGAGAAGCAGACAGCAGCAATGACACAGGCTTTCTTTTATGTTTGGCTGCTACTGCCATACAACATTATTCACATTTACTTATATTTGGTCCAAAATAGTGTGAGTTTTTCCGGAAGTTATAGTGAATATCCTTAACTATCATATGTGTATATGGACATTATTGTTGCATTTTAGATCTAGAGTAATGATAAATCTGTAATGTTTATGACCACATTTACAACTAATCACAGTTTAGTCCCTGTAACATTGCTCCTGTCTGCTTTACTGAACTGATGGCAGACAATGCACTAAAGGAAATACAGTAACTACCCTTAAGTAGCTCATTGAACTCCATTTACAAAATACTAAACTATCCCTTTACTGGAGCTTCACTCTAACACATTTCTTTTCTTTTATTAAATGATAAGAGGGTTTTTTTACACAAAGTGTCTGTTATGTGCCTAAAGTGTATCAGTGACAGTTCAGGTTTATAAAAGTAAGGCTGTATGTGCTTTGCAATGTCTGCTCCTTAGCTTTGTAACGAACGGGGGAAGGGACATAGAGATTAGTCTGATACTTTCACAGTGAATTATGCTGCTATTCTCTAACAAAAATGAACAATAGAATCTCTTAGAAGCATAAAGGAATATTATTTTTTACAGCTGGGACTTTCTTTCATTACATGGAAAACCAACAAGCACATACCACACCTCTGCCCTATCTACCCTTTAAAAATCTTCACTTTCAATGGCATTTATGCTGTATCTTTGTTGTTTGGGATGAAAACTCAATGTGGATGAGCGATAGGCTAAATGTTCAATTATAAAACCATCTATGTAGGTGGAGTAAAGGCCTAAAATGTGCTTTCTCCTGTCTCTGATTTAGCTCTGTCATCAGTTAGAGCTAAAATACAATTAACAGCTACCAGGTGCAATACTACTTCAATAAACCTGAACTGTCACTTTAAGCCTATATATAGATAAAAAAAAAGGGTTTTTTTTGCATACGCTCCATGTTACATTCAAAAGATCAAATTGGCAAATCATACAGTTCATTTTGGTTGTATTTTTTTGGCTCATATGAAAGCTCCAGCAACCATTCAGACACATGATCAAGTTAGGCCCTTTGTAAAGGTTTGGACATTCGTTTTTTCATAAAGTCATTTTTTACGAGACATTTATAATGCAGCACCACTCTGCCCTACAAGTCAAAGTGCAGTGACATCTGTTTTTCTCATTTAACCCCTTTACTAGAAATGTAACCTTTTGGGATGTTATTCTTGACATTATCCTAATTTCATTTTGTATTTGTTTTAGTGAAAATGGACCCAAAAAAAATGTCATTGTGCTTGATTTTACAGATAACATTCAAACATTATACCAACCTCAACACCAATTTCTATTTAGGTCCAATTGCCTTGTACCAGTGTGCATTTGTATAAAGTGCACTGAAGAGCATATGTATAAGTGACAAAAGCTGCTAAAAACAAGTGGGACAGTCCTGAACTGAAATGTTTCTGGTCTTTGTAACTTTGATTAGGGTCAACACGGCCTAACAGAAAAGAGCAAACTGTCTTTTGTCATGATGTTTGCTAAACTGCTGCTGGGATTAACAGAGGTTTATTTATTTGATTTTACTTCAGTCTTAATCATTTTTTACATTTCCGTTTTTACCGGTTGCTCACAGAAACAACAGCAACTTCATTAAAAAACTTCACTGCAAAAGAGATAAAATTCCTCAATGTGTGTTGTGTCTGCACACAAGTGGAGTATTGTTGCTAAAGAATTGGAAGATATGGCCTTACACACCTCATCGTATTGGGACACGGCCTATGTCTATAAAGTCACTGCATTTTAAATTTGTAGAGCAGGATCAAAAGGATTCTTTCCAAAACTCGACAGCACATCACCAGGAAAATAATAACAGAAATGTTGTGTTTTGTGACTGTGACCATTTCTGGACACTTTTGAAGAGAATAATGTGAACCAAACAACAAACTAGCAGCTGTCCGTCACATTTGAGTTGATGTCTGAGGCGTGTGGTTAGCGTAGCCCTAGAGTCGTGCTGCTGAGATGAAAGCTGTGCTCACACTGGGCCCGATGGCGGGGCAGCTGCTGTGGCCGTTTGAGGCAGAGTGGAGGAATGTGCTTTGTGGCCTGTGCTTCATGTTGTGCTTCTGGATTACAGTCGTGGGTCAGCGCTCTGATGGACGCGTGCATTTGAGTCTTTGGATAGGGATCGGACTTTCCTTTAAAAATAACATCTATCTTTGAAAAGTGGAAAGAGACAGGGCAGTTCATCACAGGTTTAGTCCATCAGTTCAAATCCAATAGACTAATTGTACTTTTGTGCAATATCTCAGCTCTTTTACTAATTGTGATTTTGATCTTGATGTTTTGAGTCAGTATGCCTGTTAAGTCTTGTTTCAGGTTTAACAGGTTTTTTTTGGATCATAAACAAATGTTTAATCTGGGACAAAAAAAAAAAACCTTTTTTGTTTATATCTATCAAAGCATTCCTAGTTTGGAGAAGTAGACAGGAGCAACACAGACAAGTAGCGCTGTAAAAGGAAGCCAGCGTAGACGGAAGCTTTTAAACTGTGTGTTATGAAGAAGAAACTAATGATGAGTAAATAATAATTGGATAGAGGTGTACAAAAAAAACTTTTCCATTCACAGCTGTACATAGTTTAGTCCTTAATGTCATTCTCAAATTAGAGCTTCACCAACAACCTTTTCATTTGCTTAAGCACCTCCTTAAACCCAGCTTCAAAAACTGCACTGTCCCTTTAACAAACAGAATATACTATAAAGAAAATATACAGTTTGTATGTAGACAAGTTGGCTCATCTTTTTTTAAAGACTCATTAATAAACTCTATAGAGTCTATTTGGATAATAGTTAATTTTTCTCATTTTCTCAGCACCCGATAATTACAGTATGTTTTTACATGCCACACTATAAAATACTGGGGTTCTTCTGATATAAAGGCAAATAAAACAAGCATTAAAATCAAAGTTATTTCACTGTAGGTCCATGGGTCGGTTTGACAAAAGTACATTAGAGAAGTGTGTTGTAAAACTGAAACAGCTTCCAAAATAGTTAGACATTAAAGTCATTATCCAGTTTTCAGGGTCTTTTAAAAAGAAAAACATGACATCACTATTGTCGCCGCAGCCCATTGGTCAGAACAGATTAAATGGCTGCAACAAACTGAAAATAAAGTGGCAAGCCAGAATTATCTTTACTGTTTTTTTAACCATGATTCATATTCATTTCCAGGTTGGTTTATCTTAAATTATGTTTCCATGGTAACAATCTGTCTTAGTACAGAGCTGGCCAATTTACCAAATGTAGTAGTAGTAGTTACGTTTGCATGTTAGGCTAAATTAATTTATTAAAATAAACAATTGCTTGACATTAAAAACCAGTCTAAGTCACTTTTGTGAAACCAACCCCAGTTTTGGCGCCGGAGCAGCCACTGTTTGTTGATTTGTCTCGTTCCCCGAACAAAGCAAATCCAATTCTATCGGCTCAGTCCCAACAAACCAAATGACAAATAATTACCGTTAGACTACCAGCACTCTTTGTGGACCAAGTATAAACTGAAACACGGCCATAAATGAACTCTGGGGAGTGTTCACTGCACTCTGCTCTGGGGCTTTGGATCAGATCAACACTGTGGGCTCGACAAATCAAAAGTATACAGTAGCTTTGAAACAATATAAATCATATAAAGACCTTAAAGTATTAGTTTGGGTTTTCTGACGTAGGGTTGGGAGTTCAGGACAGGTAGAGTTTTATCACAAAGCATAAACTCGTATTGGATTTCAACCTGCCCCACCTCTGTTACTGCGTCCCGTTACAGGGCCACTTTCATACTCCTACTGCCCTCAGCTTTTAGGAAGAGGCGAGACGCAAGAAAGACAGGGGTATCTCGCAAACAAATAGTAAGCATAAAAGGGGCTAAAAAAAGTGCATTTCAAACACCAACTTATCTTTGCTCAACTCAGTAGTAAGTTACATCAGGCTTTGTATCGGTGCATTTTACTGTGAAGTTTGGATCTTTCCATCAACAGTGGAGGGGTATACATGCTTAAAGTTGTTGGTATGACCGAGAAAAGCCCTGAATGTACTTCTGAACTGCTAAGAAAGATGTAAAGTGCTTTTATCTCTGGTTTCTTTGTCAACTGTCTTTCAGCTGTTGGCCAATGCTAGAAAATACGCACTATTTGTATTAATTTATTCTTAATAACTACATAACCCTACTTTAAAAACCCAAACCATCACTTTTTAACACTTTTAATTTAACTGATATATGACTTTATATGGCAGGTTGCAATTCTATACACAGAAAATTATTAAAAATGGTTATAAAAGAGGCAAAAATGTATTTGATAAGAAGAGAGACTTGGGTTTTGTGCTCCTTTGGTGTAAACTGCATCGTCCTGGACAGCACCAAAGCTTTGTTTAGTCCTTTTGTGTCTGTCTGCCGTCTGCGCATTATCCACTGTGTCTGTCTTTTGCCTTTAGTCCAGGTTTGGTTTACGTTTGGCTGCTGCGCTCTCTGTGTTTTTTATCACGTGATGAGGCAGCAGTTAATGCAGCGGGGACCCAGTCGTCTCTTCAGAGCCCCCTTCTTTCTCTTCGGGGTCAAAATGGCAATGATGGCCTCGTCGAACACAGTCTTCAGGCCTTTCTGCGTCAGAGCTGAACACTCCACGTAGCAACATGCACCGATCTGAAGAGACAGAAGCGAACAGGATTCAAAGCAACGAAGTAAAGCCAGACTTCAGAAACAACTGAATATTTATAAGTGTGTGATTGTCTTAAATGTCACTCATGCTTTCATTTTCATTTATGCAGTTTTTTTTCTGGACCTTTAGACTTTCCTGTTTGTCCGAACCAACTGATGATAGCAGAAAAAAGTCCAAAGACTAGTTTGCAGTGTGAAAATACCTTTGGTGATAGTTTCACAAACAAAATAGGATACAAACAGGGAAGAAAACAGAACCTATGACAGTTTTGTATGGCACTATTTCTATGCTTTTCTTGCTAAGCCACATTAGACACCTCCAGTGCAGCTGAACATTACCTAATAAGCCATACAGCAATTTGGAAAAGTGTTAACAGCGCATGTGAAGAGGGAGCCCTTTATTGTAATACTTTATTAAAGCTACACTATGTAATTAAAGCATTAAATTTCCTTTGACATGTCAAGTGTCCCTGGTGTGACTATAGCTACTTTACTATGTATCTGTGAGTCGTGAGGCATGCTATCATCTCATGAGAACAAATATTGTACAAATATTTTTGTACAGAACATAAATGCAAATTTACATCACAACAAGGACATTCATATGCTATTTATAAAAAGTCTCAGCAGCAGAAAAGTTTAATATAAATTTCAAATATAACATCACTGTCTAAACCTAACTCTTCTCTTCTTAAATGATCTTAATAAAGACATGTGCTGTAAATTAAAGGACATTTACACATAATCCAGAGTGTCTGGATTATGAATAGACTGTTAATACTTAATCTGTTGTGAAGCGGTGAAATACAATTGTCATATACTTTTTGTTTTCTGCAGAGAGTGATTTTCACAGCAATCTCAGAAAACCACTGTCATTAATTCTGTTGACTCTGACCTTGATATAATTGGTCAGACCCAGAAACCCAAGATCACACACCTTACCGTTACCTTACAGCTTTGTGGCTTTTTGCAACAAATACAGCATTTACTAATATCTCAAGTGTCAACGTGTCAAGAACAGAAAGCAAAACTGTGAGCAAAACTGTGACAAAGGGGGATTGGTTGAACAGAAAACTGTGAAACACACAGGAAAGTCTATTTAAAAATAACATCAAAACTAATGTGGTTTCAAAACGGATGGCCGTGGTAACACAGTTACACAGTGGGTAAACTCTCAGTATGACTAATGTTAACATAAAGCTACACTATACATCAAATGAAAATAAATGATATTTGTGGTCAAAGATTTATATATTACTAATTGTTTTTTTTTTTTTTAGGTCTACTGGTTTCTGTTTTTAAACTTAAAAAAAAAAGAACTTTTCGAATAGAAAGTGAGTTTTAAAGCTGTAGTAAAGTAATAGTAAAAGCAGGAAATATGTTTCCTGTATGTGGTCATACAAGACTCAGGGCTGTTCAGATGGTGGTTGTTACAGAAACTAAACTTTTGCACATTTACATTAATACAGCTTTAAAAGTTTATGGTCAAATACTGCACAAAAAGAAAATGACTTCTTCTGTCTCATATTAATCTTGATTCTTAACACTCACATAATTAGTATGTTTATTATGTTCGGCTCATTCATGTTGATGCACAAACTGGATCCATTTCCAGCCGAGTAATGATGTCTGATCCTAGAGTTTCTTGGAGGAAATGACGTTCCAACAGAGGCACTGCTGGGCCAGATCAGCTCACAGGACTCTAACTGGGGCTGACAGCTCAATTCTCTGATGCTGGAAGTGAAAAATCGAGGCAGCTGGGCAGAGAAAGAGACACTAACCTCCTTGGCGAGCTTCTGTCCCTGCTCCGTAGGAATGGGCTTCTCCTTCATGTCATTCAGTTTGGCAATGGTCTTGGGGTCATCTCGAAGGTCGATCTGAAACAGTGAATGGACAAAGGTAAGACCAAACTGTGTTACAATATAAAAATATATTGACCTATTTATGCACAAGTCACATCATACTTGGAGGAGGGTGAAATTATACATTCCCCTCTCCCTCACTCTGTCCCATGTCTGTCTTCTACAGTGGCCCAGTAATGCACAACAACACTGACATTCATAAAAAGCTAACATAAGCTCGCACCAGAATAACATTAGGCCACAACACAAGAGATATGCTCCAGACCACTAGGGGGCAGTGCTGATATTGAAACACATATTATAAATAGTTATATACAATCTGACAGTTGGAATGTTATCATTTCAATCATTGTCTTCTTAAGTTGGCATGTTTTGTCCACAAACCCTCGTTTCTGCAGGAGACCAACTGCCCCCTAGTGGCCGGCAGCATTTGTGTTGTGTTGTGGCTTAATGTCGATGTGTTGTGAACTTATGTTTGCTTTTTTAATGTTGTTGTGTTGGGCACTACTGGGCCACTGTAGTCTACATTGCCTGTGTCTTTGTCTATGTAAAAATAAAGCCTAGAAAAAAATTAAACAAATGGGTGGCACTTTATAAATGGTTCTTGTGTGTTTGGGAGTTTGTTAATTATGACTTCAAGTTAGGATGATTTTATTTGGAATATGATTGAAGAAGATTATTTAATGTCGGCCTTGGGCAACTTGGACTACACAACACACTTTACACATTACACAAGAAAAGCTCCGCAGTCCTCCTGACTCCTTTAGGTGATAAAACCCACACAGCAGTATCAAGAAATCAGCATATATATATTTATCTGGTGTTACCTCACAAAGGGATTAAACCATAAGCTTTCCAAGACCAGAAACTCATTATTATTTAATATGTAGTAACTGTGAATATGTACATGCTGATTATGTCAAACAATGAAGACAGATGGAGCAGCGACATCACTGCAGAGCGATAAGGCTTCATTTTGTCTGTCTACACATCTCTGCCTTATCCAAGTCTGGAATGTGAAAGGCATTTAAAAATCTCACTTTTGCAGTTTAAAATGCTGTTTGCTGTTGGACAAAAAGCCCAAATGCGGACAAATAGGAGTGTTTCCAAAAATACCTGTGTTGCCTGGGCCTTATGCTGCAGTGGTTTAAGACTCTGAGGAGTAGCACAAAGTTACTTAGTACCTTTTATCAGCCAGAAAATGTTGGGTCTATTCCCGACATTACTATTACACCAACAATGCCATTATCACAATAGCAATGATGTCTTCTTCCTGAAGTAAAGACTACATATCACTTTAAAGGGATACATGTAGTCTGCTGAAGATAACAGTTGGCCAGTCTCATGTATTATTTTGCAAAAAGTATTATGTTGCAGATTTTGGGTCATGAACAGGTGCAGATACTGGGCTCTTTAGTTTCACATTTAGTGCCGTTTAATGTTTTATTGCAGCAGCTCAGTCTAAGCAGCTGCCAGTTTATGTAACAAGATTAACTGTAGCAATGTGAGGCAGAGTGTTTTCTCGTTTTGAAACTTGTTGGCCCACACTTCCTGCTCTTGTGCAAAAACATTTCATGGCCAGCAGCGAGGTTCCTCACTCAGTTTAATTCCCCAAAAGACCTCTGTTCACACGTACACACTCACAGTCTGTTCAGTAATAACCAATTAGGATACACATATCCACCTCCACAGTGCGTGAAGACACCTCCAACAGGGAGCAACTGTAATTAACCCGTTTGTGATTGCTGTAATTTGGGCCTACGCCATCGCTCCCTGTTACGTATCGGCATCCAGCTGCAGAGCAAGGAGTAAGTTATGACGGCAACTGATAAAAGAGCTGTAAACATCGGTGGACGTGACATAAATCAAACGCCCACTCCATTCTCCTCAGCGCCATGAGCCTGAGCTGCACTGGCATCCGGTTGCCAGGGAACACAGACCCATAAAAAAACCTACTCACAAATCCGAGTTAAGAGCACATATGCTACTGGCAGTGGGTTTTTAGGGCTCGAGACAGAGTGAGAAATGCCTAGATACAGAGCAACACCTTTGAAATTGATCTACTCTACTCTACAATAACACATTTGCTATCCTTCAGACTTTATCTGTAGCGGCTGCAATTTCATCATCCAAAAGGTATCCTGCTGGTGACCTGGTGTAACCTCTGCGTGGGTGTCATGTATGAATATTGTGTGACTGGTGCAGTAAGTGGAGTGCAAAGAGAGTAAAAGCCTTGTACTCTCCACAACTTTCCACTTTAAGGTTATGTCCTGCATTTGTTACACATATTATTTATATAAGTGCATTTACCGCTGCATTTTGTCTGCAGTATTTATGCATCATTCTTTGCTGCTCAGTAAAAAATTTCCTGACATGTATGAACAAAAACCCTACAGCAACCTCCAGACTTTTGGTGTACAGGTCAAGAGAAGGCCTGGATGCAGTTCTCTAGACGTCCTTCAGAGGAAGATAAACAAAAAGACAGTTTTACATTTCAAATTGAGAATACATTATTGTGGATGTAGCATGAATAGAACTTTTTGCTTACATAATAATATTTTTTTCACAAGAGTAAAATCTACATTTATTTTATTTATTTACATTTTTTGTGAGGATTAATCCCATGAGATGAATCATCTCATTTTCGAGGGGGTCCTCTTGCTCACATTCATTCATACATGCATGTCTTTGGACGGTGGGAGGAAGCCGGAGTACCCGGAGAGAACCCACAGTACACCCCATGGCTGCATTTATATTGTGCTTTCCTTTCACTTGTACCTGAAGTGCTTTATGGCACCCATTTGCTCTCACAGACACACACACACATTCATATACTGTACATCAGCCTCTCAGACACTGGAGCCAAGGTGAGCTTCGAGGCCTAAGTCAAGGACACGTCGCCATTTAAACAATGGAGCCACGATTGAGCCGGCAACCTTTCACTTTTTGGACAACCTGCTTTACTTTTTGACCACTCTCACGGGTTATGGTTTTTAGTTTAAGTCTAAAACTATTAAATGTTATTGTATTCCATATGCCAGACACTGCCACTTGGTACTTACTTAAATTATTGTCCAATCAAAAGCTAAAAAATCTCAGGTGACCCAGTTGAAAAAAAAGTTCAGTGTGAGATATGAAGGTAGTCAGGGGACCTAAATATTTAATCCATTTCTATTATATTTATGATGGAGCCATATAGTGCAGCTGCTTTGAGACTCACCTGCGTCCCGATGAGCAGATACGGGACACTGGGGGCGTACTCCTGCAGCTCGGGCACCCACTCCTCCCTGACATTCTGGAAACTGGCCGGGTTCACGACGGAGAAACAGATGAGGAAGACGTCGGTCATGGGGTAGGACAGAGGCCTGAGACGGTCGTAGTCCTCCTGCAATGAGACGGGACGCTGACGGTTAGTGCGGACACTTGGGGCTGATAGATTATTAAAGCTGAAGACAGGATGAAGAGCTATGATTAATTTCCTCCACATGATTAGTTTTCATTTATTATGAAAAATAATTAAAAATTAACAGACTTCTTCCTTGAAATTTGAGAAGTCCAACGTTATAATGTGCTTTACATTTTAAAGTGTTTAGAAGCCGTAAATATTTGATATTACTGCATTGAGAAATGATACTTTAATCCTGATATTTCCTTTAGATTTAGGCAAAGCAATTTTATTTAAATAGCACAATTCATACACTTGTTCATTCAAAGGATGTTACAGAATTAAAATACAAATTGTAAGTACATAGACAAACAAAATACAGAATAACATTTTTTTAAGACAGAGTGCTGATTAAAAACACTTTCAGTTTTCTTTACTAAATGTAGGCAGGGTTAAAGAAGAGGGGTTTTAACTTCCCCTTGAACAGTGGTAAAGTTGAGGCTTGTTTCACTTCTGGGAGGCTGTTCCAGATTTTCCTGCAAGAAATCTTAATTTTGATTTACAGTAACATGCATTATTTTAATTCAAACTAAAGCACAGGAATTACCGTAGTTGCCCCAGACTTTGCGAGGGCAGTACCAACTCTCCAATCAGAAAGTGAAAGTCACAGTCCTATGAGGTCTTTTGTTGTGTTAGTTACTTGTGTTAAATATCATTTCAAAAAATATATTTCCTTTACTGTTGTCCTTTTGTTTCGTTCTACCTTAGTAGAATACCCAATTATGTTCTTAAAAAAGCAAAATAATGACGAGTTCAAGAGACAACGCGACTGGCCTAGTTTTGTGTTGACAATAGAGGATACTGTATCATCTACTGAAAACAAAATATCCTCTTTAAAAGTATACCATGTACTTTTTAGTACACCTCTTACCCTTCCTTTCTACAAGCCGTGAGCACTTTTATTACAAACTCAATGACAAGACATTATTTCTCCTGAGAACAGATCGTGAGCATGACCTTCACATCTTAGTGCTTTTCTCCTCCTCGCTCCTCTTCACCAAAGACAGCTGAGAGTTATTTCCCATGTGGCGTCCTCTCACAGCAGCTGAGTCCAGGACACACTGCCATGTCCTCTTTTTGTGTCTCGTGTAAATGTCTAATTTGGACTCCCAGCACTGTCCATTGTCCGTCAGATCAACCGCCGCCTCGTCTTTCCCCAAGAAAAAAAACTTTTGACAAAGAATCCGACCGGCACACGTATCAATATTCATGATCTCTTTAAAGCTTTGAGAGAGTCCTGTAAACACCCAGATACTTTGTGAGGGATCAATGCATCTCCAGTAATGAGACATGACTCAACCAGAACCAACTCGGACCCAGCCAATCAATTTCCTTTTCCTTCAACTATTCAACAGGTTCCAAACCAAAGCTATTTTGATGTAGGGTCCCACTGTAACAGGGAGAGATGGGACTGTGGAGACTGCATGACAGTCTTTGATGCCATCAGCTCGTCTGTGACAGAACAAATCAAATCTGAGACTGTTCTGAGACATTAAATGGAAGACACAATGAAGGAAACCTGTTCACAAACCCTACAGATCAGAGGTCGCATTAACAGAATATTTTCCGGGTTTTTGTAGCAGGGACGGAAAAATCTGAATACCATCCGTCATTTTGACGGATTATTCCAAGGGTGATCTATTGTAATGTACACATCAATTAGCAATTATCTTGAATCGTGTCGTCTTTGTCGCTGCATTCAGTTGCAAAAAGGTCACGGCAGCTGTGTGACTAGAGTGTGAGTAGTGTGAGTAGTTTTTTTCAAACTGACAAATAGTTCTGATTTGTTAATAAAAGTGAAAGAAGAGGACATGATGCAGCAGAGCATGAAGGAGAACAAACGAGAAACACTGAGCAGTCACCGACAGCTGCTACGGGACAAGCAGCAAAAAGGAAGAAGAGGGAGTATCGTGTTCAGTGGGAACAGGAGTTTACGTGGTTGAGGTGGGATAAAAAATGTTCTGCAACATCTGTAGAAAAGCTTAACACAAGTAACAAACTTATCAGCACAACAACAGTAATAGAATTAAGTTCAGTTCATTTTTGTCGGAGTCATATGCTCTAGAGTTCAATCGCAAAATATCCTTTCACTTTTCGTGTAACGTTATCTGTTCTTAAATAATACGAATAATCTGTCCTCTAAGCTTGTATTAAAATTTCTTAAAATGTAAGTAAAACAAAAAAACACAAGTATTATTAAAGTATAAAAATTTAAAATGACAAGTAATAATAGACGAGGTCAGAAATTTTACGACTTCATCCGTCAAAATGACGGAGAGTGAGAAAGTCTAGTGCGACCTCTGCTACAGAACCCTGAATTAGTGAGAGGTCCTGTTTTGAATTGATGTAATACTCAAGGGTCTTAAGACTATTTTGTAAAAGGTCTATTTGTCATGGTCTCAACCACTTAAAGTCTTTTATTTTTGCTTATTACAGCCAAGAACAAAATGTCATATTTGTCTTTTCTTGGGATTGAATGAAAACCTCAATTATTTTATATTTCATTAAAATTGACCTCTCTTGATATTGGTTTAATGATTAGACATTTCAAACCCAGCTGAATTCCCAGGGAGGTCATGTCCTGCTCACTACATACACTTCATACACTGTAATGAACTTTATATATATATATACAGACTTGTATTAGACAGCCGTGATGACTCTTCAGACCTATGGTCACACTGTAGTCGTCAACAGAAGAACATCGGCACAAACTTATTGAGTTGTTAATTTGCGTTCTTCCAAATGAGTGCAGTATTTCACGGGATTTCAGCGACTAGGCTCTGAAATACGTTCACAACAGAGGTCTGAGACTGAGAGTGTGAGGAGGCTGGAGATCCTCACATGGATCGACTCAACGTTTTGACACGAGCTGTCCTTTAGGTTTACACGTCACTGTGAAGGGACCAGTAATGAGGGTAAAAATAGTGCTACAATGACAATGTGTTTGTCCGTTGTCTTATAAACCACTCTGACCACTGTCTGTAAACCAAGGCAGCTAGACATGGGTTGTTCACTAACTATAGGGTCGGTGGTTCGTTGCCCTGCTTTTCCCATTCATACTGTACTACTGAAGTGTCCTTGGGCAAGACACTGAATTTGTGAATCAATTTTTGATGTAAAGTCAGAGAAGGAGAAGTCTATTAACCATCAACACAGGACACAGAGACCGTGGACAGTGTAGTATTAAATATACTAGACTAGCATGCTTCCAGAGTATTAAGACTGTAATACCTTCAATTGTATCAATGTAAACCCAGTGCTAAGGTATTGGAGTCTAGACTTGAAGCACCTGTCTAAGCAGAAACACAGGCAAAGACACTACAACTACAGCCTTGATGCTTACTTTCTCTCACAGGGTGTGCTTACCAAAATGAATAGACAGATCCAACTGAGGTTAAGGACACTTCACAGTTAAAGTACATCTAAAATTTAGAAATTTATTAGAATAACTCTGTTATTGTCAAGGACGGCTTTAACGAGACCTTGGCTTTTCTTAATGGCCCCTCCATAACCCTTCATAGAGGGCTACTGTGTTATCTTTCTAGCTGAACAGTTTTTGGGAGCCTGCGAGATGAGAAGAACCCGTCACAAAACCATCAAAGGTGAAAAAGTGTATGTAAACCCTTTCAGTTTCCCTTGAATGACCAATAAAAAGGCAGTGGCTGACATTTTCACACTTTTCTATAGATATAATGATAATAGGAGTCCTTGTATGTGTTGATATGCGGCGGGCAGCATGTATTATGAACCTTTGGACTTCTTCTCATAACCTGGATTGGACACATATATAAATGGCACTGACAAAAAGAAACTAGGAGCCACAACAGGAGCTATGTAACATGACATCACTGGGATATGACACAGATAATTACTCAGATGTAACAGTAAACTTTCACACCTTCAACTATTGCTCAGTAACAAAGATCCTAAAGGTTCGGCTGAAAACAAAAGGCCTTTTCCTTTACAGTTTCCAACATGATTTTCTCATTTGCGGTCACAGAATTTAGAAGCATTCACAGCTTTGTTCTTTCATTTATTGTTCTTCCTCTGTGTTCATGTAGCCGTCACCAGAAAAACCTCAGCCAATGACTCATTAGCTTTAAATAACATTAAAAGTAAGATTATACACATTTTGAACTGAATCTCACATTTCATTTTCTCAGTTTTCAGACTTGAATAGACATCGCACATCTCTTTGATGAAAAAGATTATTAATCATCGTTAGAGAAGCCGATAAAACACATTAACTTAAATCTCTTTTTCATTCCTAAAGACAACTCTGCCGTTAAAGAGTCGAAGCTTTGTGAGAAGCGTTTGTCCGGGCTTGTGTCGCCGCTGGAGGCCATGTTGCAGCAGGCGTCCCAGACTCTGGGAAAGGTTCATCATGTCCCGAGGAGGAATAAGTCTGGAGAAACTGGTGGGAGCGAGAGATGAGTCACTCTTGTCACACTGCAGCACAATAATAAGTCACTGAGCCAACCGTCACAGCGGGACTCACACAGAGGATGATAAAGTCAGGCTGCTTTTACCTGTTAGCACCTTTCTCTCGTCTTGTAAGGTCATAATAGTCTGAGTTTGACCTGCCACAGTAGAAAGATTCTTGCTGAACTACAGTAATCTGCACAATGAAGTCTGTCCACAAGGTCACAACTTTTCAAGAGTAGGAGAATATTTTTCCGTTTTATATTCATTTAGACTTCATTCAAATAGAGTGTTAGGTCATTAACACAGCAGCTCCAGTCCCTTTTTGTCAAAAGAGAGAACCTCTAAAATAAGCCCCTTTAACAGATTCAACAATCAAGATTTAAACCACAGCATAAACTAGAACGGACACATGTGTGGACAGAGCCAGGAGATTTCCCAAAAAAAGTAAAACTGCAGGTATAAATGTATGAATGGGATGGTTGTGGCACGAGTGGAAGCGGGAACATGACTTGCTCTGTCTTTTGTTATTTACATTTACATTTATTCATTTAGCTTTTATCCAAAGCGACTAACATTGTGTTACAGCCACTGGAGGGCTGGGTTAAGTGTCTTGCCCAAGGACACAACGACAGTATGAACTGTGGGGAGAGTGGGAATCGAACCGCCTACCTTCCGGTTGAAAGATGACTGCTCTACTGAGCTACTGCCGCCCGTTATGTTGACTTATGCTGTTAAGACACTTATGTTCATATAACTGCTCCCAATAAGCCATGAGCCTTTCCTGTTCCCAGTTAACCAATCTGTCTTGAGTTATCTTTGCCTCCGCAGTAACTGTATAGATGTTTGTTAGCTCAGGAGGTGTTTGTTCAGGTAAAAGAGGCACTTTATTACTGCTGGGGTTAATAGTCAAATCTCAGATAAAGTCTCTCATTTTTCCTTTAATTTCAACCAAACAGTATAATTTGTCACAACGGTCATGCTCATTTCCCAAACTCCACTAGTGTTGCACGGAGTATTGACACTTCAAAGGTATTGCTGCTTAAATCGATACAATACATATTATTTTAGGTATCATACTTAATTTAAAAACCTAACATGTGTGTTAATGCAACACTGTGAACAGAATGAGGCCAAACCACAGCCAGATATGTTCTAAATATCTTTGTTTAAACATCCTTAAACAGCTGCTCTTCCATTTTACTCACATGTAGAACCTGTTGTGTCGTGCTTCAGTGGAGCTGAGTGAAGGAAGTGAGGACGATCGGAGCTGGAGTTTAGCGCGAGCCTCGTCCCATTTACTTCTCTGTTGAAAACACTTTTGTGTCAAAAACCTGAACCACGTCTTGTATTGACTGATTGGTAGCTTATATTTATTTTGGGTCAATTAGCAGCTAATGAGCGGAGGAGCGCAGATGAACTGTAGTCTACAACCAGAAAGTTAGAAACCGGGACTGTATTTGGGTCTGACGGAACTGTAACAGAACTCAGCTCACCCTCAGGAGAGCAGTGATTACAGACAAACTAAACCTTACTGGAAATACAGGAGGTCTGTTCAGAAAAAGTTAAAAATGTAAATAAAGTTCAACGAATGGGTGGGTGTTAGGAGAAGCGTGTTTTCCAACAAAGTCTCCTGTGTAATGTGTAACACGTTTTATTTTAGTGGTGACAGAGTACAGATGATAAATAATAGTTTTACGGCTTGTGTAATTTGCATAATTAACAAGTAACAGCTAAACCACAAACTGACGAAGAGGTTAAAGAGTTTAAATGTGTCATTGAAGTTTGCAGTTTTTAATCTGAATGTCATTGGCCTTTGTCAGTCACCAGGGATTTTTTTTTCCATGATTAGATGTTTCAGGCTGATGTTAAGGTGTTGTTCTAGTGTCGGTATCGTGAGGTGTGGCGTTTTGTGTCGTGACAACACTAACCTCCACTAACTGCAGCAGACACAAGCTTTGTCGTGCGACTTTAGTTTGTAAATGCTGCATCACTGTCATTTTTGGATTTGTTCTCCAATAAGAGGTCTTGGTGATAAATCTTGTAAAAAGAAGCCAACAGAGTTCATTTTGACATAAATCTTTTTACTTTATAAAATTGCCAAACCTATTTCCATTGAGAAAAGCTGTATTTATTGTATTGACATTGACTTGAGTTTCTAGAGTATTTAAGTACCCTATCTCTGTGCTGTCGACATCGTATTATGATTTCAGAAACTGGGCTAAGTTGGTGTCCTTGAAGAGAAAAAACAAATGAATGTGACATGTGTGCGCTGTATCCTGTGTGTTGGATTTTTAGTAAGATGCCTGTTGATCATTAAAAAGTCTGCCAAGCCACACAGTCACAGATTGAGCCATTTGCCTCTTAAGATTGTTTTTCTCTTCTCTCTGCGAACAGATGACTAGATGACTTGGACCAGACTTTCTGTTATGCACTGAAGTACATATGCACCACCACTAGCCTCCGAAGAAAGAAGCACAAGCCAGAGCAAAGTCTCACTGGGGAAGGATTAGCCACTAGCTTTTTACCAAGCCGCTGTACTTTGTCTGAGCTATATGCAGTTATAGGACAGAGGGTTTCTCAATGTTTTCAAAAGTGGACACTTAGAAGAAAAGTAAATGTAGTGGCCCCGAAAACGTGTATCGTACCACTTTGGGGAGGCCTCAGGCTGTGTGGTACCCTTTAGAAGAAGCTGGAGCTAAAAACTACAGTCAGTTGATTGGACAATACATGTTGTACTTTTTCCCGACGACAAAGCTAGTTTGCAGCTAGCATTAGCAAAAGCTGTTTCCGTCGAACGTCTCTCGCTTCATGAATTTAAACATTGCATTATCATCTACACTGCATTAAACACAAGCAGGACTTGTGCCTCAAATACTGAGTCCCTGAATTCTGAATGTTCAGATGGCTGGGAATAAACCAGATTTTCAAAAAGTCTGCTTCAAATCCATTTTACTTCTTTAAATAGAGATACGACCTTTGTGGCACTTTGATGACGTCATTGTTTCTGTAGCAGATGCCACTCTTCAGGACCCAGCACATGTGCCTTTTCAGGGGATACCTGTTCCAGACGTCTTACCTGTACCAGACCCCATACTGTACAGTGGAAACAAGGCTTATTCTTTAATCACCTGCTGGTTTATTTTGTATTGTGCAATGCATTTTTTTTCACTCTTAGAGTCTTAGAGAAAATTATCAGAATTATTGATGTTAGCAGTATTACAAAGTCTGATCATAATATTTACTCCAAACTCCTGGCGACACTAAAAACACTGTTGTGCAATGTTTAATGAGCGACGCTGATAAACCCTTTTTCACAGAAACCTGAGCGTAAACACCTCTAAACTGAGCGAGAGCTGATCAAAGTCAACACCGAGCTCCCGTCTGGGGCTGCGTGTCAGACCAGGACTGAGATACGAGACAGAGATGGTCTCAGTGAAAGCTTTGGGCCGTGTTTACTGTAAACTGCTCCGAGGCCCACACTGGCCTTTATTTCTGCAGCTCACTTGTGCAACTTGTGCAAGCAAAGGTCACAAACAGACAGACAGAGAAAATCCAGTCCCATGTGACGCACTGAGTACATTTCCGAAAAGAACATATGCAGTATTTACAAATGCAAGAAGCGTAAAATGAGCTGCATAAGGAATATTGTGTCTGCGTAATGTGAGACGACTCCACATAAGCTGCTGAGTTACTGAGCAGGCTTTGTTTTACTGTTGTGGTTTATATCAGTAAAAGTACAAACAACAGTAGCCCCTTTTATGCTCCTTTTTGTGACACTGAAGGGGATTTCTCTGTCAGCCTTGTGCCCCATTTATGCTCCATGACGGACACAGCTAAAAGGTGAACTCTAATGTCCTTTTGATGATTTGTCCTGGTGTATTACAAAACATGACCCAACAATGCCAAACCAAGTCTAAACAAAGTCATCATTATGCTCTATAATAAATATAGAACAGAGCCATTATAAAGGAGATTTAGATAATTCTCCACAAAAAAACAAGCTGCCAATGTCACATAATCATGTTCTTTCTCAGAAGAAAGCCTGGTATTACATATTTGATGAAGTTCTCAGGAAATTTCTTGACCTGATGCTAGAGAGATGTCCTGCTGTAACTCCAAATATTAATACAGGTGGGCTTACTTCATCTGATATTTGTTGTGCTCAGAGCATGCCTCATGAACATTATGAAATAAACTAAAAATGTATATATTAATATTTTCAGATTTGTCAGGTGTTGTTATAATTTTGGCCACCACGGTACGGCTAATATGTCAATAATTTTCCATAATACTGAGCTGCTGTGACGCCTCTGTTACTACTTCCTTTTGTGGGATAAAAACAGGACCCCTTCACACTCCTCATGACGGCACTGTTCTCAGGATGAAATGAGACGAAAGACAGGATTATCCAACAATGAAAAGGGATTAGAAAAGGCTCATGTTGCCTTTTTATTTGTAAAATCCTTTTTTGGCAGCATTGCTATAATTGGAGTTGGGCCACAATACAATCAGTCCTTTTGTGGGATAGTGTAGTCATATAAGAAATAATGCAAAATTGTTAGTGTTTGTTAGTGATTAAACGGCCTAACGGCACGATTGTTTTCTAAAACATCTAACATTTGCATCATTTGAGTTAGAAATGTGTTGAAATGATTACATATAATAAAAGTGTAGTGATTAATAAGACTAAAAGTAAAAAAGTACATTATTAAAATATGTTCCTGATCAACCACTGTGACAAGGGGTTTCCAACTGGCATCTGAGAAATGTCTTTGGTTTTAATCCTTCCTGTCTGTCTCTCTGGCCGTGTGAGCAGCTGAGTGGTGACAGCCTCGCTCAGTTATTCAAAACCATTTCCAGTGTGACCTCCAAGCCCCCACCTGCCGCCACATCTGAGGGTCACTGGGCCACAATAGGACGCTGAGTCAGAAGAAGCACATTGGACTGAACTAAACGCCCGAGAAAGCAGGTGTAAAGGGAGGTCACTGTTTTTAAATGGGTTTGTGGATATTATGGAAATGTGTTTAATTTAATTGTGGTAAATGATAAAGTTGTATACTAAAAATGTTTTCCTGATAAATGGGAAGCAGGTTGAAGCAGTGGATGGGAGTGAAATACACGCTTGCCACCAGAGTTCATGTGCCGATAATGAGCTTTTTTCTTTTTCTTTTGTAGATACAGGTTATAGTATTTTACAACACAAGCCTTTTAGTAAACATCTGTGAGAAAGTGAGAACGTTTAGGAATCAGTCACATGTTTTAGGGTTAGAAAAGTGTGACATGGATTTTTTATCACTACATTTATTCACATCATGTGTAAATTCTGTAGCAACATTACTGCTTGTTGTGGTTCTAATTTGTTCCGGTGTGTTGTGAACAGACTTGTTTGCTGTTCGTCTCTAATGAATCCCCGCAAAGCATATACACTATATAGGATCATCATCTCTTTCCCTCTCGGCATTTTCTTAACACACACCTAAATGCAAAGTAGCAAACAGACAAAACTTCTGCTTTTATAGAGATATGGATACCTGCTTACCAGTTAATTAAGGCCTGCTGAAAAGCACACGGCTTTTCAGTATTGTACAGTACAGTATTTTTACCTTTTGGCTTAATTTGTGTTAAAGTAACACTGCGTGACTTTTAGCTGGTAGCATCGTGTCATTTTCATTCATTCATTCATTCATTTTCTACCGCTTTGTCCCATTTAGGGGTCACGTGTGACTGGAGCCTATCCCAGCAGCTTTGGGCCTGAGGCGGGGTACACCCTGGACAGTGGCCAGTTAGTCGCAGGGCTATCGTGTCATTTTAAATTACAAAAATATTTATTCTCGTATTGATTTAATGGTTTCTAGACACACGAGCAGAGTTGTACAAAATGCACTAAAAGACATGTTTGCCAGTTTTGGATCATTTCTTCTCAAAAACAAACACAGACAGTCTGTAGTGGGATCTGCGCCCCTAGTGGCTAAAAGTTACATAGTGCCGCTTTAAATAATTTTTTCACAGTTAAAAATAAATTCTATGTTATTATCAACCTAAGGTTGGACACCTACTGTAATTAGATTGTAATAGAAGACGGAATGATAACTTTTGCACTTTTAAATGTTTATTATTTTGTCTGGTTTTTCCTCTACAGCGAGCCGGGGTCCCTTCCTCCAAACATTTAAATGTGCAAAATGGATCTAATTTCAGAGAGTGGTTTAGGACAAATCAAAAATGTGGGTATAATTGGGCAGCTGGATATCATTAAAAACTTCTGAGTTCCTTCCCTGAAGCGTTACCATGGCGACCGCAGCACTTAGCATCCACTTCCTGTTTCCCCTGCTCCTCCTTTAGACTTTCTGGAGTGCCGCTGCAGCAGGAGGAGAATGAATGAATAAGTAAAGACTCTGCCCTCTGTTCTCTCATTGCATTGAGCCAAACAGACTTCCATATGGAATAATTCAAAAGGCAGCGCCCGAGGGATGCACACAGCAGCAGCCGCGACGGATCGGTCGCACTCAGCTCAATGCTGAGGCGTTATTAGGTGGCCCTGACGTGCAACACGGACTCCGACGACATCTGACAAAAGGCACGGCCGCAATGTGTCTGTAAAGCTTATGAACCATTGTGGGAGAAAAGGACAGGCAGGGATATACAGAGGCCTTTAAAGTGTTCAAGACTTGGATTTTCAATTGCTTTTCAACATTTAAAACAAGATTTTCAAGATTTTACATGATAAGCGTTGTATTTCAATTTCAAAACTGATTTCTGATTATTATTATTATTATTATTATTATTATTATTATTTAAACAGTTCAAATAAAACCCAAGGGGACAGACATCATTTGAACTTTAATACTATTACAAGGTTTCACAAGCACTTTAGAGACAAACATGCAACTTTTTAAACTTCTATTTTTGTTTCTTTACTTTCACTCTTGTTTTTAATAGGAGTCACAAACAAGTCTAAACTAATAAAAGTACATTTAAATCCATCTTCACAAAACAAATGTCATTGGTAAGACATGTCTACCTCTGCTTAAGGCCAGGACAGGACAGGTAACCACAAAGAGGCTTGCGTTTCCATAAAGCTTTAACCAGAAGAGCGGCCTACACAGTCACATCACAGTTGAATGGGATGGTACTTTTTGGGGGATGCAATGGAGACTTATCCACAAAACTCCAGAGAAAACTAGGCTAATGCCTCCAGTTCGACAATATAACAGATGAAAAAGTTGTAAAAAACTGAATCTTATTGGTTACACCGAGACAACAGGAGATCCAGGCTTGCTGAGATAAGTAGGAATATAAAAATGAGTACTCACTAAGGCTGAGTACAGATACAAATACACAAATTTACCAGCTATGTAAATTTTTCAGATGATTTATGAGCATTTGAACATTTACACATTTACTTGTATGGCAGAATATTTTAAGGTTAAACGCATACGAGAAGTTAAAGTGAGTCTAACAGAACTCTGATGGCACAAAGGTGAGGATGCGTTACGAGCCACTGAACCAGACCATCTTATGAGATCAATGAGATACCTTTCATTAAACAGAAGACAGTCTGCCATCTTTGAATCTGGAGATTCTCCTAAACTGTTGGCGAACCACAGCAAAGCAATGTCAATTCCCGACATGGAAGAAATATAAATACTGCAGACTGCCTCAAGCCAAACTGACATGTGTAAACCCGGCCAGAGGTTGAGATAATAAAGGACAAGTGAGGTTTAGTTAAAAGACACACAAAGGAAAAAGAAAGTAGAGATAACTTGAAAACAAACCACCTCCTGCTGTACCCTCTACGTCTGTTTCTCTTTCACCCTTCCTCACTGTGCCCTTGCCTTTTTTCTCTTCGGGGTGCAGGGCTTTGATCAGATGCTGCAGCTATAAACATTACCAGCTGGCCTTGTGCTCCACATAAAGAGGTCAGACGAGCCGAGGACCGGTGGGGGAGTTGGGGTGCACATTTTAAAGCGGCGTAACTCTACTCTCGCAGGCCAGCGGCTGCAGGACTTCTCCATTTCAGAGACGCCCTGAATCAGCTAAAAACAACCCACACCGTTTAAACACAGCAGAATCGACAATATGCTCGTTCCTCTTTATGCAACGCTCTGATAACACTTGTACCATCTGTTTTTCTGAAATATTACACACTGATGGGTGAAGCGCTGGCTGAGGGGTGAGAATCAGATGCAGGTGTAGGAGAGTGGCTGTGAGGCACATTTAGCATTCATGAATGAACACAAGAGTGGCCTGCGCTGGATGACCTTTTGGGGCTGGGGTTTATGTCGTTCCTCTCCGATGAACGGATCAGGTTTCACATCGGGACTCGGTCTGACTTTACACGGTTAAATTAGATTCTGGGGAAAGTGTTTACTCTTAAACAGCGAGTTAAAGGGAAGTTACAAGACAAAAGCAATAAAGGCTGTGCAATCTGTTTGAGCTTTATCAGATCATGTGCTGCTTCGAGATTTATTATCTTCATTTTTACAGTAACATATTTCTTGTATACCATGAAAAAAGTGAAAGTACTTGTAAGGAAGTATTTAAGGAGGTCAATTGAGATTCAGCCAATGGTATTGGTACAAACCAAGTAAAAAAAGAACACAGTGTTGTTTCTTGTTTCTCGTCTGATATGAATAAAACCATGCAGCACTAATGTTCAGTCCCTATCCAGCAGTGACACATTCAAGTCATCGGAAATCTTAGCAGCATTGTAATCTGTAAACGTTGTCTAAAATGTAGCATTAACAAATTGTATGCAAGACGTTTAAAGGTATAAAAGTATAGACTGATATCGCTTCCTTTATTTATTTTTTTATCTGGCCTAATTTTAGCAGGCCACTACTAAACAGTCTGTTGCATAACTTCTGCTTTAACAGAAAATGAGTTATTGGATAAAAGTTCACACTATTGCACTGCTTCCTGTAAGTCTATCGTTAAGTAGCCTCTTTGTCAGCACACATCCTGCCAAATACTGTCCTCAAACCCTAATGTAATGGTATTAGCTTTGTAAAATGTGATTTATCTTTTGACAAACCTGACCCGAGTGTCTGTTCTGGACACATTAGTCTCAAATGTTTAAATTTTAAATATTTAAATGTTTACTGATCACAGTTATCTCATTTCATTCTTGGCATATAATCACACCACGTGGCTTTGTAAAATCAGAATAGCTCGTGTAAAAATCTGTGCATTTGTATAAAAGCCCACATCACAGCTGGAGTTATGGAAGCATTTGGGGTAAATACGTGCATCTTTATGTAGAAGGTTTGTCTCTCCAACATCTAAGGAACTCCCACCTACTGACAATTTATTCACAGGATACAACTGCTTTGTGAAGTACTGGCTATTGTCCTTTCCTCAACCAATAGGCTAATAAACAATTAAATAGAAATCTACCTCTAAATCTATCAATCTATTGTGGCCATTAATGCTTGGACAGACACTTTTCTATTGCTTTTTAAATTAGATAATGCAACTACTGGAGTTTCCATTGAGCTGTGTAAAAAACATCTGGCTCAAGTCACATCAAGTTCTTTTTAACTTTGTGCGGTTATCTTAGGCTGTTTCAATTCTAATATTTTAATAAACATGAATAAGCAAGAGGAAATGCATAGAAGGTGAGTGAAGTCATCAAAACATACAAAACTACGAGAAGTACTCAAACCACAATCAACCCTGTACTTCAGAAATCCCAGAAGATCCCTGTATAGTGTAAAGAGAGTCCAGGATTTCAATAAAAAGGTACATTTTGTGATAATTTATTCCCCACAGTAGATAAATGTCAGCACACCCCTAGTTTGGAGAAGCAGACAGGAGTAATGAGACTTTGTGTTAAGTGATTGGGCCAATGAGAACACACTTTTTCACAACTTCAGAAATAACTCTAACTGGAAGGGTGTTTAACATAGAGGTAGGTGTTTACATGTATCTTCATGTCCACATTACATAACGCTGTCTGCACTTTAATTTCAAATGCACTCTTGTTATATTGTTCAAGCCTTTTTCTAATCAGTGTATTTTAATTTAATGTTTTAGGACTTCCCCCAAACTTCCCAAACCCACACTGTGCTTCTGCCTGAGTGGAAACATTATTGTATCTGTGTGCAGCCCAGTGCATATTCAGCACAGTTTTACTTGCGTTTGCTGAATGGCACATTGTAAAGAAAAAGCCCAGGCATTAGGCCGCACTATTAACAAACCTGTGACATCACTACTGGACATAGGAGCCCTGTTTGGCCACATAATAGATCTATTCTATTGAAAGCCCTTCTGCAACCAACTCTGTCCACTCCGCTCTGGCTCTGGCCCTGAACCCATGTGTGAAAACCATCACCTGTTGCAGCTTATAGTGTCTGGCCTGAATATGAAGCCTGTGGGCGGGCTGGAGGCGCCGTCAGAGCGGATACTTATTGGTCCCACAAGGAGCACATGGGAAAAACCGAGATAGAGAGTCCTTGACATGCTTGGAACAAGGCCAGAGGAAAAAATAAACCGTACCTGACCAGCTGTGTCATACAGTCCCAGCAAATACTGCTTTCCTCCAACGTTGACACTCACTGCAATGATATGACAAAGAGCAGTTCAGTAAGGAAGGGACGGGGAGGGGAAGAAAAAAGGGTGGGAGGGGGGCGCAGGGTCCCCAACCCCTCTGTGCTATGGAGAAGGCAAACAAGTGGTTTTGATTATAGCAACAGATGCAAGCCAAAGTGCCAGAGGATTCAGTTCAACCCAGACATTATGTTTACTAAATTATGTTTCCCAGATTAGATTATACACATGTTAAATTTAGCATTTTGTCCGACAGCTATAGTGTAATATTTCAGTCTGAAAGAGGAAATGCAGTGTGTTCTTACCTGCATAATGGTCAAACACTGTGGGAACGTACTCCTCTGGGAAGGCGTCATTGGCATAGCTCATCAGAAGACACGTTTTGCCCACTGCGCCGTCTCCAACCACGACGCACTTTAACATGATCGTACCGGTTCCGTTTGCCATGATCCCGACCTGACCGTCCTCATTATCCGCCCCCAGACGCCCTGTTTTCCCGACCTCCGTCTCCTCTTCGCAGCGGGCATCAGCAGCGCTGGAGGCGGATTGAGCGGCTCGCTGAGTCGGGCTGGAGCTGCATCTCTGTCCCCTCCTCCCTTAACCGGTTACAGTACTCCCAAATCCGGCCGTGAAGGAGTTCTCTGTTCACGGCAGAGGAAAAATATACACACCAACTGTCCTAAAGGGAGACTGAGGAGTTTCTTTGGTCGTGTTTTGTGACAGAAAGGAGCTCTGTCGTGGCTCGTCGCGCTGCCGTGAGTCTCTGCCCTCGCGCCCCGGTGAGCCCCAAGCCTGTCCGCCGCTGCCCTGGCGCACTCTGCCGCTGCTGCTCCACACAAGGTGGGAGCGACGCTGAAAAAGGCGGGGCCTGGGTTTGAAAGCAAGGGGCTCTGGATAAAGTACACTCCGCCTGCTGGGTGTGTGGACGAAGGACGAGTAGGCCTACACAGCCACCAACAGTCTAGTCCAGCCAAAAACACTTCACTTCAGTTTTCACTTCTTGTTTTACAGTTACACAAACCTCGCTGTCACCCCTGTCTGAAAGCATTTTAGACTCTGGTGCTTTTACAATAAATGCATGTAAAGTGGAACGCACACTTGAACCAGTGGCTCTTCTTGGTACTGCAACAAAAATGAGGACGTTTTAATGCTGTTGTTTTTGTGTTATTTTCCTGACACACCCGCTTATCTCATGTTGTACCAAGCGCAAATTCCACTCCAACTTTTTTGTTTTGTAATGATTAATAAGTAATGATTAATAAACAGGTCTGGTAACTTTTCACCCAAAAACAAATATTCTCAAAGAAATGTTGATGGTTCTTAGACATTAGATCAATAAAGTCATGTCTATTTCCCTGACACAGTGCCCTCAGCTGGACAGAAACCTACGAGGTAACCATCCTGTCCCGGGACGTGGACTTATCGCAAGAGATTACGTAAGTGAGACGCTTTATGGCTCAAACAGAGGGAGAAAATCAGAATCATATTAGTACAAAGACGTCAGAAGACATGTTCTTTGCTCCAAACGTCTTTATTTGTGAATAAATATGGCGACTGCTATCCATGGGTTGCACAGAGAGGGATCATCGCCCCCTGCTGGCTGAAAGATACACAGGGTGGCTTTAAATAAATACATTTGGTGTATAATGTTGTTGATGCTACCTTTGATAAGAAACACATCTCCATGTCCGAGTATGTGTTGTAACTGAACTCCCATGAAAACCTCAGGTCAAAATATGACCCTGTTTGTACTCCCTCTGACTTTATGACTGTGATGGATGGGAACGTGAGCCGCTGCAGATGAAGGCGCCACAGCAGGAGATTCACAGATATGACCTCTGCAGTGCAGTGAGGCAGGTGTGGTCCGTCTCCTTCAATCAGTGCACCGTCTTAATAAAGCACGTCTGGCTGCTTAATGGAAAGGAATGAGCACGTTCACACAAACACATGCGTATCACTTTACTGTCTCTGGTTCTTATCGGACAAATGTTCTTGAAGGGCAGGCTGGAAATTCAAGGACGCTAAGAAGAACAACTGGTTACAAGCAAGTTTTAATACGATGTTATAGTAAAGTTTCATCAAGATAAAACTGAGGCTGACCTTCTAACTGTTGCAAAACAAAAAAATGTGAGTCAGCTTTTTTATTTAAAGACATAATATTCAGGACTTCCAGATGAATTCTTGTTAACTAAACTGGCCCTTTGACCTACCTTTTCTTTTGGTGCTCATTGAGTAAAGTCAAATTCAGGTTTACACTGGCTGTTAGTTTTCAGATACTGTTGCCTCCATAATGTTGTAGAAGTTTCCATTGTGCCATGTTTATCCTGCATAAATTGCTTTAAATGGTCAACATAATCCTTTTTGTAATCCTTTAACAGTTAAAATACGCTCTTTCCAGTTACTTCTGTCTCATTAAAAAAAAAAAAAAAAAAAAAAACAAGTTTATTTTTTTTACTAAAATCATAATCAGCTGAAGTGAGTTTGACACTGGGAACATTACAGCGTATGAATACCGAGATATTTTGAGTGCTTTGTCCAGATACCAAAAACACCACTGAGCATTTGGAAGTACGGAAGCCTTTAATACACTTCTGACCCACCCACATGAGTACTTTGTAGAGGTCTGTATACAGCACTGAACATCTTTTATTGTAAATGAAGAAGATATAAGTAAAGCAAACTTTAAATAATGCTGTGTTAAAATCTGTGAATGGGCCATAATATGAAGTAGATGTGTTTGTACTACAGTTTTAAAAAGTCATACTTATACATCCTTACTCGTTATATATCAAATACTCATTATTATATCTATTTTGGGCTAATAACACAACTTTAGTGCTGCCCATAACAAGGTTTTGGTGAGTTATTTATAATACACTGCAGAATATAAACTATAAAAGTACATTACATTAGTGTTTATTCATATATTCTACATGTTATGCTTTTTATTAAAATGCATTGTATTATTTAAAGTCAGTTGTATAATTAAGTTTCACTGAATTTACTGAATGTAAATATTTGCACTAAACCCACAAACTCAAAATTGTAACGAGTATTAAATCTTGTGGCTGAGTCTGATTTCTGCTTCTCAGTTCAGCCTCGGCTCTTTGTGGATGGTCCCTTGATCTCTGAGCTGTGTCCAATCAGCTTTCGGGGGGCGGGACGGAGGATTCTCCTGCTATCATCACATTTGACAGCTGCTGCAGCGGTTCACGTGACCAAACAACAATTACCTCATACATGTAGTACTCCAGTGAAGGTGTTGCATTGGAGACAGCACCCTGCTCCGCCTGGGCTCATGAGGACACCAGAGTAACATCACACCCATAGCTGCTCAGTAGAGAAAACACCAGATTTCTAATAAAAGTATTTTGAAGAAGCATAAAACTCAAGAATTAAATACAGCTATGAATAAATCCTAGTGTCATATATTTATCTGAATACAACGCTAGTCTATATTTGGAGCATTTCAAAAAACAGCAGGACAAATCTTAATTGTGTCACAATAATCAGGTACAACACCTCATCAGGTTAACAAGTCATTAATGCACTGGGTGTCATTATCAACAATCAGAAGAAACCACACACTTCTAGTACAATCAAGCTCTGAAAGTGACTGAATCTCACATTATTGCAATAAAATAAACTCAAAAGATATCATTTTAGAGCTTTCAGTCAGTCACTATTTTGTGACATAAATAGATAAAACCACCTGAGGTTTCTGCTACAGTCAAGTCAAACTAACTGAACCCCTATGTATTATCATAGGCTAAAATTAAATTGATAGATGACAAAAAAAAGGTGATTAGTAAAATATGACCTACTAAGACAAGACAAAAGGGTTTTAGTTTGTTAGACTTTGTTGTCTCTGTCACTGGAGAAGTCTCTCAAGATCTTGAGCCAGTATCTTGAACACAGAGAAAGGACAAATCTCAAATGCACATGTTTTTGAAACTTGGTGAAACAGAGCGCTGCGAGAAGTTCCACCTGATCAACAGGAGAACAAACTTCCCACAGAAAGACTCTGACTTGAATGAGAATTGAACTCAATCTTTGCGTCAGTTTTAATTTGTTTTGTGTCGGGTAGTCTTTCACTTTTCTTAAAGAGGCTGTGGGTATGATGCCGATAAATATGATCCAGTAGACAGTTTAACTTCCTGTGTGTGTGGCACATTTAGTCTGATTTACAGCTTCAGCTCATTATATAAAACGCCTGTGAGGCTTGATTTAACCGCTGTCAGGCGTGGACTTGCACAAGGCATTTGGTCGTATTTCTCATCTGATTATCATTTCCATTGCATGTCTTAACAGTTCGGTAGCTTTGAGGGAAGCATCTAAAGTTGTCTTATCCATTTACACAAGCCTATAGTATTCTCTTCTTGGGAATGCTTACTGCCTTTTTCTTAAAGACTATTGGCGAGGGACATACACTGTAATCTTTGCTGCAGAGATTACAAATACGACTGGCTGGGAGCTAACCTTTTTTTCATTTAATATCAAACTTTCTATTTCTGCTCAAGCTAAAGGGGTAGGCTTCAATAAAACATGTTGGTTTTTCACGTTCTGGATATTCAACAAGGGAATGAAGGTGACTCATTGTGGCATTTTTTGCAAAAGATTATGGCATTGACCAAAAGAGGAGAGTTTATATATTAGCTAAAGAAAACAGTACAGTAAACTCAAGCTGACAATAAATCTAACTTATTGAGTTAACAACCATACATATACCTACTGTTAAGTCTTATACAGTTGTGTATCTGTTACTTGTTTTTACCATAAATATACTTAAAACTGGATAACGACATACCTACATACTTTAATTTTCAAAAAGACATATTGTAAACAACTAAGGGTTGCCTGTAAGTTCTAAAAGGGTTTGATATAATGTTTTTTTCTCTTTTTTTTTAAACTAAACCCTTAAAAAAAATGACCTTTGAGGCCATTGGTCAGAAGGTGTTATGTAGAAGCTGACAGTGGGTAAATCACAAGACAGCATGTGCCATTGGGGTGCACAACAAATTGAGATGTTTTTTTTTTGTCATATGTCCCAGTGAGCTACTTTTATTGAAAATTAACCACAACCATGACTAACACAAAAGGCAGATCAGCTGTTTGCCATGTTCTTCACTTCTGATTGGATAAAGGAGTAAAATGTAAATCATTTATTTATAAACCAAAAGAATATACAGTCATTTCATTAAACAAAAGTATTCTGCTTTAAAGCGTTAGGTGAGTTAATGCCCAGTGTCTTCTGTTGCCAAATGCAAAAACAATCTTAAAGAGTTACAGAATTGAGCAGATGAATACAGTTTTGAGTTCACAACTGCAGCCTTAACCATCCGAATACTGTCGTTCTGAATATGCACCAAAACATCTCCAATAGTGTAGCATTACATCTCTCTATTTGCAGTCTGAGCAGCAAGTGGTTTGTCGACTCTATTTTGGGAAAGGCAAACAAATGCAGGAGCCCCTCAGTCCCCTGCTCTTGTGTTTCCAGACAGTATATCGTCTCGATCGTATGGTGCATGTTTGAGCGCACACACACACACACACACACACACACCTTTTCACTGGGACTGGCCCACATCAATCAGTCTGGATGTACGAACTGGGAATGAGGTGGCAGACAGAGCGAGAGTGCAATCACAAAGTGCACAGATGAGCTCCTAAATTAGAGCGTGCGCCCACAGTGGACTCCCTGGGAGGGTTTGCTTAAATTACAGGCCGTATTTTTAGTGAAGGCGACAGTATAGACTTCATGACTAGAAGCAGCTGAAGACCGTCAGTCACAGGGCTGTCTGCGCCTCGTTTGTTTAACACAAGGCCGCTGTACGGACGGTTGAACGTGAGTAAATAAGACGAGCCTGTACAAGCTCTTCTGTATGTGTGCATGTACTGTATAACATATCGGAGTGAGAACCACAGAGAAACCTGACAGGAGTCCCAGTGTCATGCCCACAAAACTGTAAATACTGCAAGACTCTATGCACTGGCGTTTTTATTGCCCCTTTATTTAACCAGGAAAGTCTCACTGAGATTGCTTATCTTTTTTAAGAAGTGCTGGCTCGATACTGTACATTATTTTGTAGAAAGAAAAACCAGAGAAAGAGGAGGACAGCGTCACAGACAAAGGAAGAACATGCAACTCCTCACAGAAAGGCCTAAGTCAGAAATACAACCCATGACGTTCTTGTTGTAAGATAGGACGGCTAACCACTTAGGGACATTGCAAACACTATGTCCCTCCCTTTTTTACAGCCTCTAAGCCCCTATGGTAGCCCAGCAGGTACATGCTGATAAAACCCAAGTGGGATTAAGTCAGATAATGAATACATTTTATCCAGTAGTGCTCAATTTGTCCCCTCTGGGCAGTTGTAGGAACACAAACAGGAACTAATGGCTCCTTGTACTGGGTTCAGTAGAAATGGAAATGTCTCTTTTTTGCCAATTCAAGAGCCTTATTCAGAAGTACAGAACTGAACACATCGTTAAGCTTGATTTTATACAGTGTATCCTTAACCAGAATTTACAGAGTGTAAGAGTGGATAGATTTCAGCTTTGTCCCTTTTAAACAACTGCAACTGCAATGGGCAATATTGCAAAAAAAAAGCCTAATGTAACATAAGAGGGAAACAATTGGATGTCTAAATGTATTTTAAAATTCTTTTAATTGTTGACCACATACCATTTTATCAGGCTTCAAAATGTATGTGTAACAAAAAGTCACTTCTAAAACATTTTGTAAACACAAGCTGTGATTTATTTCTGAAGTTCCACTTGGTTTTATTTTAATAAAAGTTTTAATCTTCAAACATCTCGTCATAAATCAACGATTGTGGAAATAAACTGCAAACAGATTGCCTCAGAACTTTTCGATTTCTTTTCTCAGCCATTAATCTACGAGATTAACCCAGATGGTAGCATTTTCATGGAGAACTTTCAACTTATTTCTACATTTAATGAAAAATATTCCTAATACCTCAAAGCTTAGCCACCTCTGGTGTGAGTTTAGCACGCAGAAGGTTGTGGAGTGAATGGTAATCTGTTTCTAACTGTTGGCCCTGTGATTAACTGATGATTGTCCAAGGTGCACCCCGCCCCAAAGCAGCTGGGATTGACTCCAGCCTCCTTTGGCCGGTTTGAATGAATACAGATTTGTTGAATGAATTGGAGCTACAAGACAACCGAGTCGATACCATATTCATAAATCCTACTCCTCCAGCTTTAAGCCCAATGTTCATCACATGACCGTCAGCTGACTGAACGTGGACGGTTTGTCTGGAAACAGAGCAATGATGTCCAGACATGTGATGAACTGCATGATTTCACACACACTGTAATTGTACTTCTTTGGGGATGTTTAGTTACACAGTCAGTACGAACAAAAAGGTCAGACATTTGAGACTTGGCTACGCTGCAGACACAGGGCGGTCTGTTTACTCCAGCGTTTAAGGAGTTAATGATATAAATGATTCACTGTTGGCAGAGGAACTGTCACAACCACGTCACACTTGGCTCTGGTTCCTCTCAACAGTAAACATCTCCATATGCATTTCACACTGAACGTCACACCAGCCGCGACGTTTCTCCAGCTCTTTGAGAAATTTGATTACTTACAGAAATCATAAACCAAACAGTGAAGACGGATTATAAAACACACTGCACTAAAACCCAAATCATCTGCTTTAGCTTTGAAAGCTTCGCTTTGTGTAGCTTTTACTAAAAGAGAAATTACACAATATGTCCCGGTTGCTTTGATTACAGTCACTCCAAAAACAATTGCTGGAAATGATTGCTTTATTTGAGCTCGGCTGACATTACGCGTAAATAGTGAAGATGGAGAACAGCTCTATTGAACATATTGCTTCAAAGTCTCTGAGTCAATGAGAATCAGTGGGGACAGCTTTGAAGAGCAAATAAAAATCTATTTCAAACTATGACACAATGATTTGGACCATGTGTTTGAATTAGCACTGTTACTTTAATATATGTCAGAAATAAAAGCAGATGTTACAGAATGAAATGCTGTTGTCAGTTTGATTACGTTCAATGACATCATTAACAAGCCAAGCTTTGATGTAAAGTTAGTGTCTAGTTCAAAGTGCATTTGGTGGGTGCCTGGCTGACTCTCCTGAAGCACACACACGTAGAGTGTCACGGGTTTAATCCCTTTTTGTGCTTAACTTTGAGTTTATTTATAAAGGTACTTCATTTTGTTTAAGGTTTGCTGTACAGACCAACTCCTCCAGTGGAAACATGCCTTTTGTTGTCAAGAGTCAAACTCAGCCACACTTATGGCCTTTTGAGTCTCAGCAGAGGGCCAGTCCATTCAGGTAAGTTGTGTTTCTTATCTGCCTCTTCGTGCAACAGAATACACAACTGGACATTTTCCTGCTGTTTCAAGAGCTCAGAGAAATACAGCTTTTGAGAGAAAATCAGAAGGAATTTCTGAAAACGTTTGGGGCCACAGGCAATATTCGTGTGCTCTGTTGTAACACTTTTGTGCACATAAAGCAGTTTAATCTATGCACTATACTATATACTCTTATATTTTCAGTAGTAAGTCATGATCTAAAAGCAAATACTCTTTAGCTGACAGTTTTCTGAGTGCCATCGTCTTTCTCAAAGAACTTTTAAAGGTCGCCATCTCTTCAACAAATTTTTACTCGATCTTGTTTGTGGATTTTTTAAATCAAAATGAATTGAGAATACGGATAAAAACTGATTCTAACTATCATTTTATCTTATTTTAATGAAACAAATTCCTTCTCTTCTTCCTTTACCAAATACTAATCCTGTGTTTGGACCATAGATTGTAAATAAACATGGATGTAATTTGTTCCCTATTTACCGATATAGTCGTTATGAAAGGGCAATAAAATGTGGGTACATCCGGGCTTTCTCGCTTTTACTGCATAGTTAACCCTTTAAATAACAGTTTTCTATATAGCATAAACGGACATATATTAATCCCCCCCCCCCCCTTCCCGCCAGAGTTGTCACGTAGTAATAACTTAGCACTAGAGACCAGAGCCATCTTTTGTACCAGGTTGTAAACATGATTTTTACACTTGTAAAGTCGCCATTGAGTGTCTCCTTATATTTCCGCTTTTGGAGCCTGCCCTCTGGTGGACGGTGGTATATCGCAGTTTTTCACCGTATGGTGGCACCCTTACTTGAGGACCGTTTGAGAGGTTCCATGAGAGAGGCTTGGTTTGGACTTGAACGTTTTCCTTTTTTAAACCATTCCTTAGAATCTCTTTTTTTATTATTATTATCCACTGTTCATGGTCTTGACTTGGTCTAAGTCCCTAAAAGTCTTGGTTTTGTCTTGGTCTAGATGCACTCTGGCCTCAGATATGACTTGTTCTTTCTCAATAAGGTTTTGACTCCTATGAGCTAATGAATAAAAAATAAACTTCTCACTAAAAAAAACGTAACAGGGAACTTTTGAAATCCTCAGCTCAGTGTCAGTCTTTCCTCTCAGCTCTGAGTCTTGTTTACTGAGCGTCCTGCGGCGGACACCTGCCCGGCTCACGTCACACTGAGACAGTCTGCAGTACTTCCTCTCTTTCGGTTATTCTCTGGAGCGTCTTATTCTCCCGAGTCTGGCCCCATTGTAGGTTTGTTTTTGAGACAGGAACCAGCCAGACACTAACAACAGGACAACACCCTTCCTCTCATCTTCAGTGTAAACAACGCAAGCACGCTTCTGTGTTGGAGGAAACAGTGCTGAGTCTCGGGCCGAACTGACATCCTGTGAACTGCACTGGGACTTTTCCATTGTGTCTGATTCAGAAGTGGGCTGAGGTCACCTGAGGTCACCTGAGGTCACCTGAGGCGGCAGATGATACTCTTTTATTACAGACCATTCTGTTCTGGTTTCATGACTGGACTGTACAGAGAGTTTAAGCTTAAGGTATTCAGTATTCATCAAGCAAATATTTAACCTATTTTTAACTGTACTGCATAAAAAGGGATTGAACAAGGACTTTCTAGGACTAAACTCAGTGTTCAACTAGGACTAAAGACTGAGCAACAATGATGGTCTGAAAAAGACAAAACAAATGATTTTATATTTATTATGTTTTTCTCAGAGATGCAAGGAGTACCACTTAGAAATGCCAGCGACAGGACCAAGACTTTTACAGATCAGGACTGAGTCAAGCCCCAAACATATGCATTGAAAGAGATAAGGAAACTTCTAAAATCTAACCAGACCAAGACCAGTGTTTAACCAATTCTAAAAGTGTCAAGAGATAAATTGCAGGTAAAAGTCAAATATGAACAATTAACATGGTCCTGACCTTAAATTAAAATCCCAAAACAAACAACACAGTGCAAAGTGAGTTGTGAGTCTTAAGTTCAACACTTTTGTTCAAACCATGTCCAACCGCAGTGACTGTCCCTGGCCTAGTAGGCCTATTGATGAGTTTAAAATTTAACATTTCTGGTTAAATGCATCTGGAGAAATTCAAAGTGAACCTGGAGAAGAACATAGAACATACAGAACAAACTTCCAGTAGGCTACAAAATTGGGGTCATGTCACAAAGCCATAACTAATAAAAAAAACAAAAAAACAGGAACCATGCAAACAAAAGCAATTAATGAATTGAAACATATAATATACATTTCATCACTATAATGGCTTCTGTGTTTTCCATTTTAGCTTGAGGACAGTGGCTGATCCAGATGAACAGTGTAGTGGCATGTGTTGCTTTTTCATTTCTCTCGTGACTCCGAGGCGCCATCTGCTGGCTGAAAGATATAATGTTTTTACTTTGGACCAAAACAGTTCATTCTGAAGCAGTATTCAGAGTGTTTACTAAACTGTATTTATGATCACTTTTGTGAATAGCCCTAATTAGACAAAGTAAAATAAAATTAATCTTTTTTTATTAATTTTTATTTTAGAAAATAAAAGGGGAACAATGCATATTAAGGAACATTAAAACAAATGTAAATGTGCCAGATTAGAGCCTATAGGCTAATTTCCATCTGCAGACCCCCCTGGCAGGAAAGAAAGAAAGAAAGAAAAGAAAAGAAAAGAATTTAATTTAATTATTTATAATAATGTAAAGAAATTATATATATTGACTGTGGAGAGTGCAGCCGGTGATTCACATATTTTCAAAAATATTCATCATATCAATATCTTCAGTGTCATTATCAGATGTTAATAGTATTATTCATTCCTTTGTTTACGCTGATTCAACATTTTACATTTTACAAAGTGATGTATGAACTCGCCAAGTCAAAGGCACTGGGGATGATTTCACAAGACAGTAATTCATCTTGTTAATGTGCACTTTATTACAGTTGACAGTGACCTTTCACCTATTATTATTTATTGTTTTTACCTGTTCTTACCTCTTTTATTGTTTATATACAGTCCTTGTCTTGTTTTAGGACTAAATAAGCAGCTGTGACACTGTGTAAACCGTTTGTGTTAAGTATTTGTAGTTTGTTGAATCAAGAGGATGATCAAAAAGACCGGGTCCCACTGTATTACTCAGGGTGCCCTACAGAGTCTATTCACAGGCGCGATCCCACTACTGAGCGGCACGGGGGCTTTGGCCTGCTCCGTTTCCGACCTGGGCCGGTGCACCCCTCCTTAGACGACCTGGTGGTCCCGAGCTCCCCCAGGAGCACCATATCGATACCGAACTTAGTGCGGACACCCGATCGACACAGTCCGCTGCAGCTCAGATCTCCTGAGCTCAAACAATCCCCAGCCTCAGGCTCCCGGGAGCTTGGATTATAGGCGCGCGCCACTGCACCCGGCGACTGCGGCAGAGCTCACGAGGACATTTGGGGTTTACCTCGGTGACGTCATCAAGGTAAGGCGCTCTCTGTTCAATGACAGAGGTGTTGGTTTTAACCGTTATAATTACATTCTTATTTTAAAGCGTCATGTTTGTTTGCATCTGTCTTGGTTCGATTGATTTTTGACGCAGCATGAGGACTTTTAAGACAGGCTTTACTTGACAGGTTTTAATTGCGTCATTGTTTATTGGGCTATTTATTTAAGCAACACTGTTAGTGTTGTTTTACTATTTTAGGTCATAAACCTAAATATTGAGGTCTATTTCATATTATTTGAGATTTCTTTTGGTCACTGAATGTTTGGATGGACAAAAAGGTTTTTTTTTTTTCTACTTGCTTCTGTTTCCTTTTTGTTGAAAACATAAGTTTAAGTAAAGTCAGTGACCTTGATGACGTCACTGAGGTAAACCCCAAATGTCCTCGTGAGCTCTGCTGCAGTCGCCGGGTGCAGTGGCGCGCGCCTATAATCCAAGTTCCCGGGAGGCTGAGGCTGGGGATCGTTTGAGCTCAGGAGATCTGAGCTGCAGCGGACTGTGTCGATCGGGTGTCCGCACTAAGTTCGGTATCGATATGGTGCTCCTGGGGGAGCTCGAGACCACCAGGTCGTCTAAGGAGGGGTGCACCGGCCCAGGTCGGAAACGGAGCAGGCCAAAGCCCCCGTGCCGCTCAGTAGTAGGATCGCGCCTGTGAACAGACTCTGTAGTGCAGCCTGAGTAATACAGCGGGACCCAGTCTTTTTATCATCCTCTTCTTTCAACAAACTACAAACATTCAACACACAACCAGTTTAACGTAGATATTCTGGACTGATTCACAGTCTTTCTGCTTCCTTCACATCGTTCACAGTGGAGTAAATGGGTCCTACATCGCCTCCTACTGGACAAAAGTATCAACATCACCAATTTACCCTCTGTAGCTCTGTCTTTGTTTAGCTTAAACAACTGCAAGGCTAAACAACATCACCTTAACATAGGTTAGTGCTATTCTGGAAGCATGGCATAAATTTAAACAAAGACCCCATTTATGTTTTATTAGAACTGATTTATTAGTGTAAAAGTGCAGAAATCATATATAAATGTATAAATATCAAATAATAGTTCAAAAATAAATAGTTAAAGCCCAATGTGAAGCTGGACCCTGTTTGTTTTTGGGTTGTTCTTTAGGTAAGTCTATGCATATTTAGTAAAAAAGACTTTATTTTTATAAGATTAAGATTTTATAAAAGTTGTATCAAACCAAATCATAAATTTACATGATTATCAGTCTTTCTGTCCCGTAGCCGTCAGCAGAAGGGGCGGCTGTCCAGCTCCTCTCCCTCGAGCCAGTTTTCCTCCAGCTCTCCCAGGATCTCCTGCAGGGACAGCTCAGGGAGAGGGGCGTGTGGTGGCGGGACGGGGGTCTCAGTGGCAAAGGTGTTCCATGAATCATCCAGCCGTGAGTGACTGGGGTTCACAGCACTTTCCCAGAATCCAGAGTCAGGGGTGTCCGGTGTGGAGGAGGTCCCAGGGAGCATGAAGGAGGTCTGCTTGTAGTTAGTGTTGACGGGGGACCACTGATGAGGGACGGGAGATGCTTGGTTTCCCGTCCAGTAGCCTGAATAAGCGGATCTGCTCTTCATTTGGTTGTACACCGGGGTGTAGTGCTCTTCTGGGACGGAGGAGTAAGCAGGGGGGCGCTGGCCATAAAAATACGACTCCTCACGCTCATCTTTTACAAAGCTCGGGTAAGAAGGAGGAAGACCCTGAGAAGCTACAGGGCCTCGGTTGGTGATGTGAGGGGTGTGCAGGGCATCGTGGACCGGACTGTCAGACAGCCACAGCGCCTTCTTGGCTCCTTTGCACTTCAGAGTACGAGCTCTTCGGTTCTGGAACCAAACCTGAGCCAAAATCAAGAGGGAAATGACTTTAGACAATGGACCAAGAGAAGTTTTTTTTACATTCTCAAGTCACTCACTTTTATTGTGTATATAAATCTGTTGTATCTTTAAAGAATATCTCCTTCCCTTCCCTTAGTAAATACATTGAGCTGTACATATTTAACATAGAGTAGCTCTAAATGTCCGTTCTGCTGCACTTTGCTTTCCAGCGGTTAATTATTGTCTGGTCCCCAGTGGGATAAAGTCTATCTGTCACCTCAAATAGGATCCTGATAAGAGCAGCTTGTGTCATCCGCTCTGATAAACACATAAAGTCATACAGTGATAGTGCTATCATTAACTCTACACCGAATGCATTTGAAAACAGAGGCCGTCTAGTGATAAAGCACCACTGTACGTCATTAGACTGTGTTCCCACTTTAGGTCCCATGTATTAGATCTCAATACAACACATAAAGATAAACCCCAAAAGTTATCTGAACTGGAAATTTCACTGGTGAGTGAGTCCTCTTATAGTTTCATAAATAAGGACACGTTTAAGTCTTAGTTTGGTCTTAAATCTTGGGTTTAGTTGAGATTTGGTTATGTTTCAGTCTTGTTTGATTTCTGTATAAGATCAATTTTAGTTCCAATTTTTAGTCCTAGATTAAGCCCTGGTTTAGTCTTAGTCCAGATCAAACACATTGAGAACTATTCCTCATTCAATATAATCATAAACACAATGTAATAAATCTCTAGTATCTGACGGCCTATTGTAAAACAGCTTCAGAGACCAGTGTGTATGTAACCCTAAAAGCTTGGATGTGGAGTAGTACCTGAATGCGAGACTCGGGCAGGCCGGTGGTCTGGGAAAGGTTTTCCCGGAGGCTGATGCCTGGATAAGGGTCGGTCTCAAATGTGGCCTTCAGGAGCTCCACATGTTCTTTGGAAAAGCTGGTCCTCTTTCTGCGGCTCGCACTGCGAGAGGAGGCTATGTTGGAGCCGAGGGAACAGGCATCATCTGAAGGAAGGATTTGTTAAACCAACAGTCCATAGTGTTACTAGTACACAATCCATGAATCAAAATCGACACAAAGTTTGCTATTATTTGTGCTTCACTTTGAATGCAAACCTTTTATTCCCAAATTTTCACCATAAGTTTTGATTGATTATTCTAAACACCAGCTACTGCATTTTACCAATGCATCACAGAAAGATAATATAAGAAGTTGGTGCCAATTTTAAAAAAAAAACAACAAAAAAAAAACATCATCTTTTCCAGTTTTTAAGATAAAATGAAACTAGAAGTGCATTATGTTAAGCTTACTACAGCATCTATACAATGTTTTACTGTAACACTAAGCAGAAATAAATGCAGCCACATTAGTATTTTATCAAATAATAATGTCTTCTTTTACAGTAAATGAACTAGTCTTACCGTTGCTAGCGTCCCTCCACATGATGGTATTTGTGAGTTTTCAAAGAAATGTCTTTTTACTGAGCTGAGGATGTGTATGTGAGTGTGTGTGTGTGTGTGTGTGTTGCTCGGCTGAAGCCTTGCTGTTGTGTCTCCTGTTTGACTCAGGGCACCTTTTATACCGATCACCTGAGCTCCCAGAAGGCCATGGTTGGGGTGCAGGGGCCTACAGTAACCCCCCTCCTTCCACATTATCACCTAATGACCATCAAAGCAGCACAAGGTCAAAGTGAGATGTGACCCATCGATACCACTTCTCCAAAGGTGAAAAGTGTTATGAGTTACTGATGTGGACATGTGACTGAGAGAGAAGAGCATTTTAAAACGAGTTTGGTTAGACTTGATTAAGGTTTAGTGACTTCCACTATTTATGAATACATACAGAAATGTTACCATAAATACTGATTTCTGTTACTTTAAACTAGTTTTTTATACTATTTAAAAAAAAAAAAACGTTGACCTTGTTACATAGTATAAATAAGTAGACATAAGTGTAGGTATATTTTAAAAATCTTGAATAAATTGTTCTTATTAACCATATTATTACTAGTCAATATTAGGCAGACAAAACAATTATAATGTTAGAAACTTAAGCTATTTTTATAATATAATACATAAATTACTGACTTAATGATAAGAAATACATAAATATTTTCACTATTTACTTCATAACCACAAAAGGCACTTTTGACTGACTATTATTAATGAAAATGTCAATATCTAAGTTATTCATTAGTTTAATTCATTTTCTTAGTCCCGTTAGGCAGTCGCGGGTGACTGGAGCCTATCCCAGCATCTTTGGGCCTCTTAAGATATGTGCCAGACATTATTGAGGAAAATTGTTTTATTATGTATTTTATTATGTATTGTTTTAATCTGTATTTGTTTATTTTAACTATTATGTGTTGTAGCTGGAATTTTACACTGCCCTAATTTTTATTTCAGATGAACACTGTTGTAAATGAGCTATTTCCCCATGTATTGTTACATTTCAATAAAGTGAATAATGCGTCCTTATTCCTGCCTCAAGGCTCCATACGTCAGAGCTAAGCACATTTAGAAATACAGATAAACTACTGTCTTTACCACTATTGCTGGTTCGATAGTAATGTTTTAAGAATGAGAGACAAGCCTTTATTGTCAACATGTTTCATATTGATTTCTGATGTCTGGTTTTAATTCACTGGCCACTGGGAGTCATCTGATAAGCATTGGCCCAAAACATTGGAGACTTTGCAAACTGTTGAACATTGATCAATCAACAATGGACTTAGAAATAAATATTTAACCCACACACTGCCAAAATGCAAAGCAGCATTAGGAGCAGAAGACTATCAGGAGCTCATCAGGCCTTTTGAAATGCAGAACAGTTCTCTCTCTGTCGCAGTGATTAATGGAGGAGCTGCTCATGGGCTGCTGCTCAAAAAGTTTAACATGTCTAGGCCTTGACCCAAAAGAGAGGCTGCTGTAACCTTTGACCTCAATATTCTGCTGTGTTAGAAGCAAATTAAAGAGAAATTTAATTCTTTAGACGGTACAAGAATTTAGTAAGAGAAAAGTTGAACTAGAATTAAACATGGAGTCATTTTAAGGAAACCCCAAATAAAACTCATTGATGAATCAGGAGTCCACTAGGACCTAAAGAAGACTAAAATAGACCATAAGCCCTTAAACTAGGACCTTGAGTCTGGAATAAAACCCCAAACTTGTCCAGGACTGAACACAGTAAATCCTTGTCTGATCTAATAATAAAACCAGGACAAACCCCAACTATGAAGAGAGATGAATAGAATACAAATACAAAAAGCACAACTAAACTAGAACTTCACCAGGCATAAATACAGAACTTAAACAAAGAGTAGATCTAAACCTGCAGCTAATCCAAAGCCTAATTTCTATTGGAGCTGTAAAGAACAGGTCAGGTCAGGTCAATATGGATCAGGCACACAACTTGAGCGACACTTGAACAAAGCTTTCGAAGCTGCACTCAAGCCCACAGCTCAGTGGAGACGCAAACACCTTCACTGTGTGTTGCTGACCCTCAAGTCATTACTGTATGGCCCCAGTATTCAGTCCCACTTCAACGCAAACATATTGTACTATCATTTTAAATCTCTGTGCTGTCAATTGATTAGACACACAACACTTTGAAATAAATGGAAATGATAGTTTTGTGTGTTTGAGGTGTACACTGCAAGCATTTTGCAACAAAGGATCCTTTATTACAAAAACTAGGTTAGTCATTTAGCAGACGCTTTGATCCAAAGTGACTTACAGTTTTAATTCACCAGTGTTACAGCCGGAACACCACTGGAGGTGGCCACAGACACAACAACAGTATGAACTGTGGGTACTCGAACCGCTCTACCACTGAGCCACTGCGCCCCCCAAATTACTATTATATTCAGTATTATACAGGCCCAAACACAGCATATTATGGTATTTTAGCCACTTTGAGCCACTTTGCCTGATGCACACTTCATTTTAAATATACCCTTAGTGATTAAGTAGGGCCTTCTAGTCTCATACCTAAGACAGTCCTGGTCTACAGAATAATGTGGCATGTGAGATGTGTGCAGTCCTGCCTGTAGTTGACCAGTGTAATCTAGTGTAAATAAACTCCAGTATCACATTTTTGCCGTTATCTGGACAGTAGTCAATGTCTTTCTGGAGACGGCTCCTGAAAGTCCGTGTCCGAGCTCACCAACTCTCTCAAAACTTTAACAAATCCCATCAGATTACACAGGCCTTTATCAATACTGGAAGTTGCTTAACTCAGTGTTGTCAGCCAATGATATAAACAGACAAACAAAGCAGGTTGATACCAGTATGTTAGCAAAATATTTCAATGCTATATTTGAATACCTGTACAAAAATAGTGTAAATTGTAGTTGAGCAGATTATAAAATACTGTCTGTGACATTTGCTTACAGTGCAGCCCATTGGGTATTCATTCATCAGATGCAAGATCACTTTGTGCTGCTTGGTTCGTTGAGGATTTGCAAGTCTTAAAAACAAAAGTCATGTGATTAGTTTATCTGTCTCAATTCCAACTCAAAGAGGGAGCTTTGAGTGTTTGTTGCAAGTCACTGTGCTGCAGGGGGGAAAGAGGCAATGGATGCACTTTTAACAGCCATAATCAGAAACAGAAGATGTGTGAAATACTTAATCTGGCTGGTTATCGAGGGTTCAATTTCCCACAGTGAAAATAGGCTTATAGATCAATGTAAGTGAAATGTTCGAGTTGTTTCTTATGGGTCCATAATAGTCTGCTTTTGGGAAAATAATCACTTATGGAATTAAGCTTTAACATATTAGAAACAGCATGACTATTAACAACAACTAAAAAAACTATAAGCTACAGTCACTGTGCATTATTGTTTTTTTTTCCTTCTTTTTTAAACTCATTGTCTACTCATATGGTTAGGTTAAAAACAATGAATTTTAATATAGACTTTTGACATCAGCTTAGTATACATACAGGCAGCAGCTGTATATGTAAAGCTCTTGCTTTGATGTCATGACATGAAAAATAATGCACTACTTCAGTCACTTTACAAGTTTAGTAATGGCAGAAATCAGTGTTGTAATCTATATGCACAAGCCAACATTCAACATACTGAATTGGTAAGTTCTAGAATATTAATGGAAATGTAAAATCTTCTTTCTGTGCAGCAGAGCATACAGCTCATCTCTGCTGGAGCTTTTCGAAGAGTTAGTTTACACAGGCTGACTTTGGCAATAATGACCCCAGGTGGCACATTATCACTCAGTTATTTCTCAAATGGCATCATGTAAAGCAATGCTACACCATTAAATTAGCTACTTTCAATAGCCTAGACATCTGTACTGAGAAAGCACTAGGTGTTTTACACTTTTTAATTTGATTTTATTTTTGGTGGTCTTATTGTATAATGTTTTGTTTACATTTATTTGTAATTAATTTTAAAATTAAAATTAATTGTGTGTAGGGTAGAATCAAACACACTGAACAGGTTTTTTTTTTTTTTTTTTTTACAAATGTAAATATATCCTTTATGTGTAGGGTACTTAACTATCACCCACACAAAACAAGGTATGTGTTTCATGGGTATTTAAAGAACTGGTCATGCAGGTACTGGAAATCAGGTGGACCCCTGCAATGAAATTTAAGCTTTCAAAAAATGTAACAAAAATATAATAAACAATCTTTCTCTATTAATATAACAATATAAATAATATACAAAACTACACCACTCATGGTTTGCTCGTGTAACCGCTCGTCCCCTTTGACACAGTGAGATCTTTGTGTGCTCAGTGCAGCCTTCACTCAGTTGTTTTCAGTTACACGGTCACATTTGACAGCGGGACCAACGCAGAACAGGCACAGCAGAAACAGAGATGGCCAAAAGCGATGGGCACGACTACTTTAGAAGAACTAGTCTGTTTTGGATAGTCGCCATAACACTGTCCGTGGGATATTTTACGGTAGGTTAATCAAAAAGGGCTGTAAAAGTTAGAGTCAGTTAACTTCAGTAGTGACGACTGCTATTGCGGTTCGTTGCTCCGGTTTGGTGTTGCGACAAACAACGTCCGGGTTATAACCTGAGGCCACGAATACACTTTTTATTCGACAATTTATCGCATGAGTGGTTATTTCTTTCGTAACATGAATATATAGGCATTAATGTTTTAATATACTACTGGCGGTCATTGGCATTTCCCTTTTTTCATAAATGTTAATCTTACCCTGACACTTTTGAGTCTCTGTCGGTAACTAGGCAACAGCTCGAAGTCACAAAGTCTGTTCGATTTCATTAATTGCGGTACGATTAGCCTTAACCTAAATAAGTTAAATGTGTTTAGTCATTTTCTCGGTTTGAACCCTGTTCTGTAAATCTTATATGTTTGCATTTTTATATTATAGCATTATATAGAGCATAGTATAACTTATTTAGTATAGTATAGTATAGTATAGTAGAAGACAAGCTAGCGTTAACGTTTAGTCACATTATGTAAGAAATATAAATTTTATTATATTCAAACGTTATTCATTTCTTTATTTGCACTCTTCATTATAATTCGTGTATGTTTGCCAAGGATCAAAGAACTGGCTTAAGAAATATGTCTGATATGTTCAAACTAGCTAAGTAGCCAATATAGAAATAGATGCAATGTATTTTCACATGCTAGTAACTCTTTGTTAACGTTTTAGTGCCACAACACCTGTTATTTATTGTTAAATTGTGCTTGTTCAAAAGAGAATTGACATTTGGCACTTGTAAATGGTGTCTGTGTTTTCAGATAGTAGTTGAATTCATGCTTTAGAGATATTTGTCCTTAAATAATAATTTTGAAGGAAAGATTTTACATCATTTGCTGAAATAATGGGCAAAACCAAAGCATATTGTTGTATGAACTAGAGCTGAATTACTTAATGAAATATTTCCAAAATTATCCGTAAAGGGTTACATTACTACATCTTTATTGACAGTATTAACTTGTATTAACAGTTTGCATCCGGTTTAAAAACACTTGCTCTTTGTGCTTTACAAAATTCCTGCTCAGTTTGTTTGACTGACATTCAAACCATAAATAAACACCAGTCTCTGAGCAGTGTGTTACACAGAGGCCTTTCAGAAACAGCAGGGTAAATCCCTTTATGTCTGAGCTGTTGCACATACCCGTTTGCAAAGGCTGACAATACTCACTGAAGCTCCAGCCAGACCCGTTGTTATTGAACAGTTTAGTTTTTTCACTACATACATCTAAGTTGCAAATTAAGACATTAGTGTGTACCGTGGTAAAATATACTATGACCCTTATTGTCTCAATTCTTATTTATATTTTTGAAACCAATGCATTTTATCTTGTTCACATGATAAAACCCTCAGAACACCATTGCTCCCAACATTTTACAGAGTAGCTACCACAAAATAAATAAAGTGACTGTATTTGCCCAAGGACTTGATATCATGTAACTTGACATAATGTGCTTTGAGTTCTTTTAGGGAAATGATAATTTTCCTATGGACCATGCAGGGAAAAAAATTATGGCCCTCCTTGAAGTGGAACAATACAGTCTGTAACCGTCTGAGACAAATTCACCAATGACTACCTAATTATGCAGTCAGTGATGAACAATAACAATAAAGAAACATTCCCTACCCATAAAGAAGTAGCTAGAAGTGTACTATAATTTACTGCCATCCTCATAAATTTATATTTCTTAACTTTAGCTGGCACTGTAGCGCTTTTCCACCTACTTTACACTCAATGAGCTTTTACATTACGCTTCCATTTACACACGCATTCATATACCAGTGTCACACCTGGAACAGCACAGGAGGCAAGAAGGGTTAAGTGTCTTGCCCAAGGACACAACGACAGTATGAACTGGGGAGAGTGAGACTCAAACCGCTAACCTTCCGATTATAGGACAACCACTGAGCCACTATTCCTTTCATTTGCAATAACTGTTACTTTTGTTCTGTGTAATGAACTATTAGCAATAATAAATATACCTACTCATGTTATTTATTTAACCATGTAAAAGCTAATTATGTTTGTTTTATTTGTATGTTTTAAAACACAAAGTCCCTGTTTTACAGTGTACTGTGTTTGCACCAGAGGTAATCCCATATGAACACCTGGGTCCGTTTGGGACCTTCTGCAGATACCTGGTGGATAACCACGCTGGATTCATGTACAATGGGTCAGTACTATACTATTAGTTCAGATCAATGAGAGAGACGATGGAGACGGCGTACAATTTAATGAATGGTCAGGTTTTAATTCAAATCACACACATGTAACAATGGTACAGCATAATGTTTGCTTAAAAAGGTAAACAATACATGAGATTTTATATTATGTTGTACAAAAACAGTAGTAGGAGGTCTATTGTTCACACCCACCATAACAAGTTGCCAGGTGCAGGGTTTAGTCCGTTACAAGTTATGTCTATGTCTAGTTATGTCTCTGTTTTGATTAGCATTAAGGACATGACATGTGCAGGACTAGGAGCAAACGCTCATTAATAACTATAGGAAATTTATTATTTAAAAGAACTCAAAGCACATTATGTCAAGTTACATGATATCAACAATGAATTAATTTTATGAATTCATTTTACTATCAAAAAAACTTTAACTTAAATGAATGAAGGTTGAATGCAGAAATATACAAATGGAGCACCATAAATCATATTCAAACATTTAGTGGGATAAATCTAAAGTGACACGTGTCTTAAAGCTGTAGTAACTATTTCCTTAAAATAATAAATGTGAATCAACTGACGAGTCAACTGCTCGTATAGGTCATACGAATTAAGTCAAGATGCTTTTGCTTTTAATCTTTTATCAAGATGACCTGGACGATTGAGAACCTTCACAGTCAACTGAATCCCAAATACTTTTCCTCATTTACACATCGTTGCCCACACTTCAACAAGGACAAAGAGTCACATGACTAAAGCTGCCCCCCCCCCCCACACACACACACACACACACACACACACACTCTTAATGCAGTAATCAAAGCATCATTCTTGGTTTCTATTGTTTGCACCATGTGACTTGAAGCTAAAAAAGAGGGAGTCAGTTTAAAGTGGTGTCAGGAAATATGCACAAACGAGTGTGGCATTCAACAGTTTATTATTCACACAGAAGCACTCCAAAATGGTGAAACAGTACAATCAGAACAAAATCACCTGATAAAGTTAGGCTATAAAGCTAACTTTCTCTACGTGCACGGGGGATGCCGTGTGGAGCCACTCCACACCTCAGCCACTTCTCTTGCTGAGTTAAGTAGGTCTCTCCCAACTTTCCCCTCAGTGCAGCACCGTTTTATCAGCGGAGGGTGCGGATTTGCTAAAAAATAGATATCACAGTTATGCTCAGTGTTTTTCCACTCTGCATGCCGAGGTCACAAGTCACGTTGCACACTGTCGGTCAGAAATGCTTTTGCTCAAGGTTTCTCAGCATGTTTTGTTACACATTAAGTAGCCCTTCGCACTAAGGCAAGCAGATGCAACATTTGATATTTCACATATGATTACTCTTGTATAACCTTCAAAATGCACACATAGAAACAAAGTTTAATACAAAATACAAATGAACTCCTTAACAAGTGGTTTGATGGCTTGGGAAGTGGTGCGTCATGTTAAAGCAGCTCCACACAAATGAATAAATTAGTTTCACATTGTTTGGAGACTAAGATGGTTACCTTCAACAAAAGTGAACTGAGTTTAATGTTTTTTGTTTCAGATGGTGGATCTCCTTTGCTATCCATGTTGCTGAGGCAGTTGTTTCACTGATGGTCTGCAGGTAAGACAACAGCAGTGCTTCATTTGTGGGGAACAGGGGGGAATATAATCTCCCACTTATTAAATTGGGAACAGGACCTATTTGACTGGATCCGGACCCTCTTTTTTTTTTTTTATAAAGGAAAAGTTTTATAAAGTCAAAGTTAATGTGGCCTGTTTTTCAACATTTTAAACTAGGACTTATAACTCTGTAGAAAAGGCCCATTACTTTATTAGAACGGCATCATTTAGATACAAAAAGCTATAATGCAGTATTCATAACAACATACGTATGTTCCTTCACCTTTTCTTCCTTCTGGATGCTGAGGGAATACTTCCCCTAAATAGTTTTTCTGTGTTCCCCCACCTGTATTTTTACAAATTAAGCACTGGAGGCCAATGTCCTGCAGAGGGAGCAGTCCTAAGTTACCGTCTACTCCAAAGACTGACGTCAATAACGAGCAGTAAAACAGACAAATTGGTGACAGTTAAAAATATGCAGTACTTGTGGTTGGATCACAAGAACTGAGGGAGTTTATAGATTATAATTATTTTGAGAAACATCTTAATGACCATTGAATGTTTTTCTATCACTATGCAATGACACAAAGTCCAAATTAAACTATATGTTTAATTTTGTTATTCAGCACATATGTTTAACAATTCTGCAAGTATTTATCTATGAGGACAATTGGAAACAAGTTAGGAAACACTAAAATTTGTAAATACTCTCCAATTTTAGCAAAAAGTATTATATGTGGCTTAAGGTGTTGGTGTCAAAAGCATGCCATCAGCTGTTTACAGTTTCAGGGAGCAAAATTGAATAATAAATCTGTCTTTCAATGGTTACCTACACAAAAGTCCTTAAAATGTCTGTATACTATAAAAAATGCACTTATTTGATATTTATTTATTACACTCTGAATTTGCTTTATTATAGGAAAACATAGATAAGATAGAAAAGAATAACGTGTATTCTTTTCTCACAGTAACAAAGGCATCACCAGCCTGACGACTCGTCTCCTGTGGTTCATCCAGACTTTTCTTTTCGGCGCTGCTTCCCTGACCCTGCTCCTAAAGTTTGACCCTAAACGTCCCAAACAACACTGATGCTACCAGCCGGCTGAAACAGGACCACATATAAACCTCACTCATCCCGCACAAACTTAGCCTTTATTTTACTGTCTCTGCCTTAAAATCCCACAAGGGGACAGGAGCCTTTTTAAATGTAAAAATATTAAAAGCTTAGAATCAGGTTTTTATTCCATTCACTTTTTACACCTTTATTGAAGTACAAGTATTGAATATTTCATAAACAGTAATTACAGTTGTAAATATTTTGTGCAGTACATCAGCCTTTGAGGTGCTTTGGGTTCAATAAAGACTGGAAACTGGAAATTTTGGCGATACAAAATAAAAAGTGGCATGTCAAAATCGATCAATAAATGAGTTTATGATCATTATGCAATAGCAGTGGAACGGGCGATAGTAAAGAAGACGGAGCACCAAAGAGAAAAAGTTGCTTTTGATGACTGTTAAAATAAGAGTACAATCATTCAGGCTGTAAGTGCAATAAATGCAAAAAAAATAATAATAATCTTTTACACCACATATATTCACTTTGGGAGTTCTAAGTTCTCAAGCTCAAGGACATGTTTTTGCAGGTTTGGAAATGTCAGAGGAGTCATAAAAACACCACAGAGCTCTGAATGTGACATGTTAAACTCATATTGTCTGTAAAATATGATCAACACACAGTAAGTTTCAATGTGTTAAGAGTTCACTGCACATTTTAAATTCCTGTCTAACTACGAGCTAAACCAATAAATAAAGAATAAAGCCAGGGTTAAACCAAAGACAAAACTAGGATTAAATCCAGGGCTAAACCATAGAAAACTCAGGATGAAACATTAACTAAATCCGGTCGTGATGAATTCATTGCGCACATTAATTCCACACATATAGTTTCAGAAAATTAAATCGATTATTTAAACAGAATTACTGAGCCTCACCATTTGTTAATAAAAAAATTAAAATAACGATTTGTGCTCAAGTCAGAAGAGACACTGTACAGGTTTAACTTAAACTTTTAAAGGGTTCCTTTTTTCAGATGAATTCTTGAACACAGTCTGTTTTTTGTTGCAGTACATGGAAATGCTCTTAGCCCTAGTCTGAGGTGTTACAGTCAGGTAACGAGGCTGAAACAGGGGCCACCACGTCCTGTGCTTATGAACCTAAGAGCATTAACCCGTCTTAAACAGCACACTTGACCTGAAACAACAGCGCTTAAAACCACTCTTTCACTTTTCCCCTCAACAAACCAAATGATAAAACATGTTTCTTTATTAAATTTTATTTGTTTTGACCCTACCACATGAGACAGTATAAACACAGAAGTAGATATAAAACAATATTGCTAGATTTATTTGTAACAGGAATTCACAGCTTGATTACCAGCACTAGCTTTGAAGGTGTCAGGATTCATGTCTGTTTTATAGTCTGTCTGATTTGGTTATGTATTTGTCTCTGTTTTGTTCTGATGTAAGTCCTTTGTAGTTTTTGAGCCTAGTTAATGGATCTGATTTTGTTTCAAGTTGTATTTGAGTTTCTGGTTTTTATTTTGAAATGTCTTACCCCTGTTTGTGTTTGATGATTTACTTCCTGCCTTGTGTCTTTTCCTCCTGTTTGATTACCTGCCCCGCCCTGATGTGCTTCACCTGTCCCTTGTTGTTGATGTCTATATATACCAGTTTGTCTGGTTCCTCAGTGCCAGGTTGTTGTGTCGTCTTCCTGATTGTGATTTCTGTGGGCCTTGTATTTTCATGTCCTGGAGTCCTTGCCTGTTTTTCTTGTATTTTATGTCCTGAGTGCCTAGCCTGTCTTGTCTTGTATTTAGTATTCCTGGATTATTTGTGCTAAGACCTAGACAAGACATTTATTTTTGTATAGCCCAATATCACAACAACAGCCTTGGTTTATTCTGTTCCCTGGATATTGTTTGGTTAATTTGTCAGTAAATAAACTTTTGTTTTGAATTTTCTGCCTGTGTCTGGGGTTGAATCGGGGTCTTCTGTTTCTGGGCCATTGGCCATGACAGAAGGGATGTTTTTAGAAAGATTATGTTATAGTATCAGATTAGAAGAGTTATTGCCATTTCCGTGATTACTTAAATTCAAGTAATTCCTTTGTCAGAAAGTATTGTCAGAACTAGCTTTATCGGCTGTAGCTTGTGGATTTCCTGACCTTAAAGCTTCAATATTTGTGCGATACTTTGAAGTAAGTCCATTTTGTTAATTTTGGTCCAGTTCTACTGTGTATGGTCTTCACTGACAAACATTAGCAGCATGAGCAGATAAACATTTGCTCTATAATCTCAGTTTTTGTACACGTTTTAAAGTAACGTTATGTTAATATACAGTATGTGTGACCATAAAGTTTCAATATATTTATTTTTCTGTTGTGAATTCAGAGTACAAGTTCAACGAATACAACTGTCTTGTAGAAATCACTGGTCCAACCAGGTCAGAGAGGAGTACCGCTCACTCAGTGTTTTACGAAGCTGCATGCTCTGTGCTTTATCCCGGGTTTCCACCACACACTCCACCTGCAAACACAGGATTTACAACTTGTGTGTGTGTGTGTGTGTGTGAAGAGACCATTGCAATTTTTATTTCTAAAATCAGTATCTCTACAAGTACAATATTTTTATTTAGAATTTGGGAAAAGTTGTCTGTAGTCTATAGAATAAAACAAATGTTAATTTTACCCAAACACATACCTATAAATAGTAAAACCAGAGAAAGTGATTTGCAGTGGTCTCTTAATTTTTCCCAGAGCTGTATGTGCAGAAGAAGATAATCACACACCTTTGTCTTGAAGAGGTCTGACTTGTCTCCGTGGCTCCGATGGCAGACGTCCAACAACCTGATGAAATGGAGAAAAGAAAAGCATGGATGAGAAATATTATAGGGAACACGTCCTCTTTGTGCAGCCAGTCCATCAGTGGTCACTTGCATTACAGCAATAAAGAGATCCCAGCTCCCTGAAGGGGTTTTCCCACATAGACCACAGTGAAAATAGTTTGGAAGCACTTAGAATGAACAATATGGATGGATAATTTTCATTTAGTGTTGTGTAAATAACCTGACATACAGTAGGTACCAATGTGGAAACTAGGTTTTTGTGTAAAAAGTTTTAGTTAACTGATAATCTTGTACTTTGCTTTGTGAGCTCACCTGACATCTTCTCGTGACAGGATGTCCAGCAGCTTGGCCATGTCTCCGGGCCACTCTCCGATGTAGACAGAGAACTTACTGACCCTGTCGTCCAGGACCATGGCCCGGTCCATACACTGCCGAACCAGGTCCAGCTCCATGTTGGCACTGCTCACCACCACAGCCACCCTATAGACAAAAAACAGATTTTAAGGGATAATAATATCAGATACAGACTATTGTTCCACTTCAAATTAGAAAGAGAAGCTTTTAAAAGTAGAAAAACCTTTTGCCTCTGAGCTCGGGCAGCGCTCCTGCCAAGATGGCCGCCAGTCCCATGGCTGCTTCAGTGTCCACTGTGGTGCGTTCATACTCCTGAAACCGCAGCATGGCCACAAGAGAGTGCTCCTCACTGAGAGAACAGAGGAACATTAGGACAGCAGAAAAACATTTCACATTTACCAAGGCTGTAAAGTGGAAACCTGACTAGGATGACTTTGTTGACAAATTTATTAATGATTTGGAAGGTGTTGACGCCCAACGAATGCTCCATTAGATCTAAAACAAAAAACAGAATCTTGTTTAATTACCATTTAAATGATTTAATTAAAATGTATCTAGAAAGTCTACCTCCATAGAGTTTCTTGTTGGGGTTGCTCTGTAGGTCTTTGACTGGACCGTCTGTTTTAAGAGACTGTTGCAGCAGCGGGAATCCTTCTGGTTCAACTCCCTGAGGAAAAGGCTAATTATTAGTTTATGATAATTAGAAAATAATGCAGGTGGATAATCTTGTCTGCTATGCCTTTACTTACTATAACTTGAATCTGTGAGTTCAGGTGTTTAATGGCGGCTGCTGTCCCGGCCAGGAGACAGTACTGTCCGGCTGCAGGGACCAACACTGCGTCCAGTTTAGAAACCTGCTCGCAGATCTCCATACCCACAGTGCCCAGTCCTGCCAGGTACACCTCGCTCTCATCTCTGGACACCAAAATCACAATATAGAAATAAGTTAAGGCATGTTTGGAAAATATACAGATGATTTTAAAGGATATACTCCAAAAATACATTACAGTTAAAAAAAAGTATGGGTCTCTACTTAAAAACGGTACTGATTTATAGAAGGGGCAGTATAAAACAGACCTGCAGTATGCATAAGATACAGTTTTACTCTCAATCTGTTCATGCTTTATTCTTTAATATTCATAAATCTTCTAAAAATAATGAATAACTTACTCCTCGAGGTACAAGTATCCGTTGTCTGTGGCCAGGTGTCGTGCGTGGTTCTGAGAGTCGCGTGCCGTGCTTCCGTAGGAGATGACCATTGCGCCGTAGTCTCTGTAAACCCGGTGCCGTGGCGATGAGCAGCTCGACGGCATGATGACAAACACCGGGATCCTCAGCTCCACCGCGTGATACGCCACTGCCATCGAGAAGTTACAGTCTGTGGCCACGATCACACCCTTCCTCTGCTCCTCCTGCGGGACATAAGAAAAGCATCAGGCTGTCAGTCCTCAACCTTCTGGTTTTATTTTGTGAGCCATTTGGAAGGAACAGGTCATGTGTGTTTTGTTACTTTACAATGATTCTCTTAAAAATCTTGGAGGAAAAAAATGCATGATTTTAACTTAAAGGGCAAATATGTGTTATAACAGTTTTTTACAACAATATATTTTTTTCTGTCATTATAGGGACTATTCCCAGTGATGGTCAGTTGAGTTCATTAGTCGATCATGGAGTCTAAAAGGGTTTGACCTGGTTTTACAACGTTCATATACTAACATGGGTTCTATGTTTCACGTTGGTTGTACCTAAAGGCTATGAAGGTCTTGCGGGTCGTACCTGAGTGAGGGAGGTCAGCAGGTAGAGCACTCCTCTTTCCTTGACGGAGCCGGTGTAGTGCAGATACTCCTTCTTCAGGTAGATCTCCATCCCGTACTGTTTGGACAGTCTGGAGTACTGCAGACAAACGAGACCCTTGATACTTACAGGATACTTATTGTATATGTAGGACAATACTGTAGTGAGTTTCCATAACACTATTGTCTCTTTTCAGTCAGACAGCTATCAAGTCTGCAGAGGTTTGTGACTGTTAATGTGAAGGTATGATTCCATAAGCAGTAGTCCCAAAAGAACAAAGACTCACTGGGAAATCCTGCATATTGTTCCTTAAAGGGCCTTGAAATAGTTTTTGTTGTTATAAAGTTTAATAAGTCTTTTAACACTTTCATATGTTGTATAAATAAAAAAGGACATGAAGTTGTCATTCTGCGCTTATCTTTACAGTATCACTTGAAAAATTGGTTAATGGTGTCCTGACGAAGTTTAAGGTTAAACTTTTGATTTGTATTTGTAAGTAACACGCAACCTACTTGTGTCTAAAACAGGAATACAAACTTGAAAAGTGTTGGAATCATATATAGTTTTATCAAAATCAAATGGGGAGCCCCTTGATCTCAGGTATAGAGTTTGTGACCACTTGGGATTGAAAAATAGAGGCTGCCCCAGGGTCTGAAGATTCAGTTGGATTTAATAAACACCAAGAAATAATATATGGTTTGAGCCAAAGACTGATACCGTGCAGGGCGTCTTCTGAATAGTCGACTGCATCGTGAAGGCCGCAGCACTGATGTCATCGAAGCGCAGGTACTGAACCGGGGGTCTGGGTACAGTTCTGAACTCACTCAGCCGTCTGGTTTTAGGGGGGTCCATGAGCATAAACTCTGGACCACCCAGGACCTTGGTCTCGTAAACTTTGACATCTCCGTTGAGCAGCTCCTCCTCTCCGAAGTCCTTCAGCCGCTCGGGTTCGATGAGAGTGGACCTGCGGCCTGCCGTCGTCCCGTTATAAACCAGACCGCGTTTAGAGACAGATCCTGGAGCAGAGAGGCCCAGACGCACCTCATCTCTGTGGGACAAGAAATACAAAAGATGTCTTATTTAAGAATGACATAAATTACAGCTTAATTAATATAAAGGACTAGGGCTGCAACAAACAGTTATTTCTATAATTAATGACTCATAGATTGACCTGGAGGACTAACAAAGACAAGTGGTCAAAAACTTAAAGGGGGTTTTATTGTTCCTGGTTAAAACTGATAATACTACAAAAAAAAATCACATAGATTTTTACAAAAATTCATGAAGCTACACAGCCACAGGACTTTTGGAAAGAGGATTAATATACATAAAGATGTATTTTCATCAAAAACACAAAATGTATATCTACTGTTTCTGTGGATTTACTGCTCCGTCTTAATAAAACCCTCTTCTCTCAGCACATGGCATGTTTTAGAGTCTATGAATACCCCAGATAATAATAATTCTCAATTAAATTAGTTGACAATTATTTTAATAATTGATTAATCCACTATCAGATTTGCGATTTCATCATGGCTACATTTGGAATTGAGACTTAAGTTTACCATTTCAAACATAGACAGAAAAAAAGCTGTAGACATGTTTTATATAAGCACCATTAACAGCTGCATTGACTGATCTGCCATCTTGGTCTCAAAATACATTCATGTATAATTTTGTAGTGAAAAATGAGATGAAAAAATGCCAGGCAGACATTGAGTGAAGAATTAGAAACATGATTATATTTATGCCCAGGTAGAGTGAAAGCATTAGGGCTCAGGGAGAGTATGTGGGGTTATTGATTGATGAAATCCAGAGGTATTCTGTACAGCTATCGCACAGTGTTGGCCACAGATGAGTGAACTTTAATGTCAGGGCGGCCTCTTCTCTTTGTGACAAATTACATCTATGACTCAACTTATGATTCATTGGTCTGTTCTTGTCCTCTTTTTTACAGAAAGACAAACCATTAAAGTGAATCAGAGGAGGGACAATTTAACTAATAGCAGCTGAATATGACAGACATTTAGAAAAATGAACAGTTCTGATGTCAAAGTAGACGTAAGTGGTACAAAATGGGTACACAATTGTGTAATTGATAAATGATTAATGTGAAAATATTATGACTCTGGACATTACGTAAAAAAAAAGAAGGGAGATTTTCAGCCAATACAAAATTATTTTATCACACTTTTGGAAACTGTCTATTAAAAATGTTCTCAGCAGAAGTTTTTTAATAAAAATACTATGTACTAATTGGATTCCTTATCATACTTTAGACTTTTAAAGATGGTGTAGGAAATAATTGTCTGATATTTCCTGTATCATAAAACTGCAGGATAAAAAAGCCTACGGGTCAGATTCCAGGGCAACCACTTTAATGACCTGTAGTTTTTTCTTGTTACAGATTGCATCACAAAAATCCTTAGTGAGTGGCTTAATGTTAATGTAAATTGTTTATAAAATAAATATATATTTATTTTACAATTTATCCTTCTACCTGCCACGTGTTTAAGAGGATGTGTAAGTTATAGACCTATTATTTGATTAAAGTTAATTGTTTATTCTAATACACTGCTGAATGACAAAACATTGTTAGGAACTGGTGAACACAAAGAAGTCTTCAAGAGCATTGCAATAATTGTTCTTTACATACATTACTTTTCACAAATAAATCTGGAGCAGTTTCCTCGGATTATCTTTTTTTTAATTCTCTTTTTCATTATCTGTGGGACTAAATGTATAAATAATAAAGTACAGCTGTTACAGTATGTTTTCTTTTACAAACAGTTGTATTTCCTTTCCTGCCGTTTTCTTTGAATGTATTTTGTTAATTTTAGCTTTTTTGCAAATAGTCGGTGTGTTGGTTGCTTAACACTCGTTTGTTGACACTTGTCTAACGTTCAGTTGATCGGCCCTCTACACAGAATAAACATAATAATAGGATTAGACAGTTTACTGATTAACCCTGACACCTTAGCGCATCACTGACAGGATACAGCTAATTTTCAGTCTGTGAGTAATGAGTAACTGTGGAGTCAAGCCAAAATAAAGTTAGACAACAGTGCTGCGTCATAAGAGACTAAAAAACACAAGACAACATGAGAAAAACATGGATTGTATTCACCACTAAACCACCAGGGGGAGCAGCGAGTCCAAACATCAAACTGAATTCACTCCAGACAAAGAAACCCTGGCTATTTTATATCTCCAATAATCTGCAATAAACCAAAAAAAGTTGTGATGTTTGACCCTGAAACCTGGCCCCCGACTTGACCCCACATTTTGTCTTGTCTTACTCTTTGCCCTGTTGTGATCGTGGAAAGTTTAGGATTAGTCCAACTGTGATCAGGGCCTCATCAGTTCAAAGGCAAAGTCCAAAAACGGCTTCAAAGAGAGAAAAAAGCAGCGCAGCATCAGCTCAAATGGACCACATGAAGAGCTCAGGGCGTAAAAGAAATACTAACAGCTTCCTTTTATCGCTACAAGAGTGAAAAGTGAGGACAAAGCTGGAAATTAAGTAATATATTCCGTCCCCACGAGAATAACAAGTGCAATTTCACTTTTAACTGTGTGGTTGGGTCAGTTCTTTTCAATCAAAGTATACGGTTAACACCAAAAGACACTAGATTCTATAGACCTTATACTTTCTAGTCTGATAAAAGACAGGTGTTATTTTTGGCTTGGAGCCTCTTTAAGCTTACTGTGGCTGGTTTTGCACATTGTTGCTGCTGTGGAGAAATGGAGGTGAAGAGATTACTTCAATAGAAAACTCCATACATACTAAACATGCTGCACAGTCACAGTAGAAAACTGTTTGTATTTTTTCAATCACAGCCTGTAGTTTGTGTAGTTTGTGTAATCTTGCCAAACAACTTAAACCAGCAACAAGGCAACTTAAGGGAACAGACCTACTTTTGCTTAAACTATATAAAGTAAATGAATATGCCCCATTCCATTAGGGGTTGGATGGAGTTGGATTTTGTCCTGGTTTGACTAAATTGAACTCTACAGGGTTTGGGCTGGGTCAGGTTTTGGGAAGGGGATCTGGGGAGGTTTGAAGCTCCTGGGGGGGGGGGGGGGGGGAGACTGCAGTGTCCCACCTCTGCCAGAAGGGGTCATTCTCCTCACGGTCTTTGAGTGCAGGTCTATGAGAAAACAGCCGCTGGAGTCGTTCGTTTAAGTATCTCGAGAAGAACAACTGGGCAGCAAAGTTCATCCTTGAATCAACGTCCTATAACTTTGTCCCGTTTATGGACTTCTTCAGCTGCTTAGTGTCCGAGGGATAAATGGACACTGACTACCGCTGCTCCCAAGATGCACCTCTCCCTGCCCCTGTTCCCTCCCAGTTTCCTCAGCCAGGGGGTATTTAAGAAGGGATTACCCTTGGACACATGCACCGTGGCTCTGCTGTGACTCTCCTGTGCCCCTCTCAAGGCTCTATTCCTGGGCATAGACTGAGATTACCTTTCCGTTCGGTGACGCAGTGTTAATCAGACGGTCTAAGGAGGTAGATTAGGATTTATCTGGGAACTTGCATCCAGCGCTGTGGGGTGAGAGGAGCCAAAAAGGCAGTCAGCCATAGATCTGATCAGTAAAATCTGTGCGAAAGAAGTGCCAAAAGTAGAAGTCAGAGGTGAATTTCCCACAGCTATTGTCAAACATTTCAATGCAATTCATCTCAGATTTAGACAGGTGTTTTGTATTCAGAGAGAAGCTGTCAGGTGTCAATGTTGGCATCAGTAAAACACAAGAGGCTTGGAGGAAAAGAAATATAGAAATCTGTTTTAAAAGCTGCATGAAAAATATTGACTTTATGTTGTCCTGTTATAGACCTACCAAGTTTTAATAAGGCATCCTTTAGACCGGTCCAGACGATCCAGATTGTTATCTGTGGCCTCATTGCAACAGATATTACAAAAAGTTATCACCACAGGAAGTAAAGTAGCTGCACATTTGTAGTATCAGTGGCTTATAGATAGCCACTGACAATGGGGCAGGCAAACCTAGGGCTAGATTACATATACTTGATAATACTTGATAATATTTGGATTTATATGACCACAGTTCCTTGCAATAGACATTAAAACATTTTTTGTATAATCATTAATTGGCTTAACATGTTTTATGAGCCCAAAGTTGATTGTGTCGATATGTTATCCCGGTTTCCAGTCTTCAGAAGCACCTCAGCACACTGCAAAATTAAGTCTTCCTTTCTCAAGATAAAGGTCAGAAAAGGGCTGCTTGTATGAAAGACGGTGAGATTGAGTGAAGATCAAGACTCAGGAGAACAAATACCAGCTGAGAATAAAAGCTGAGCTGGCCACATGACTCCAGAAAGACAGATACCAGATTGAAATGCAAGCGCTAAAAGGACAGTTTCCTTGGCACTGGGGCGTTTAATTGTAACCAATAACTAATATTTTATTGTGAAACACGGGAACATTGTGATGATAACTGAAGCTGGACTTCCACAGTATAAAGGCAACCCATGTATTTGCTCAGTTATGTTTATAATACACGACGTGTTAATGTGGATGTTTTGATTTATATACTAAGACTGTTTTCTGTAATGTGTTAATTATGTTGTTATTTAAAAATCCAAAGCCAGAAATTCAACCCATAATGTGAAAACTACTTTTTAAAGGAATGACTGGAAGGAACGTTTTGACAGTGAAATCTCTTGCCATTGGCAGTGACAGCAGTTTATAGCTATTTTTAGATTTGGGACATTTGTCTTTTCATGACTTTGGCAGAAATTACCATCTTTACATGAAAGGAAGCTTCCTCTGGACAGACTTTAAACGTCATAACGCAGCTCGTTTTCGAAACTGCGTTGAGCGTTAGCCGCCAGCAGACAGATAACACTTCAGGGAAAGTCGGGGAGAGGTAACTGGGCCGCTGCCAGCTCACAGCAGGTTGTCTAGATCCTTTTTCTCCTCTGATCCGGTGTCCAACGTGTTCCTGACCTCTAACCCCTGGCTGCGACTGAGATGCCAACACAGGACAGGACTGTCCACCGTCTTCACTACAGGAAACTTTATAAGTAGCTGTAATCCCTTTAGCAGAGAGGGCTAAGATAGTATTTGCAGTAAATCTGAGAGTAGTGAATGGAGGAAAATAAGGAGGAGCTTATTTACTTTACTCTTTGTCACCAACATATGTCAACACCAAAGACAACTAACAGTGACAGTGAATAAAAAGGATTATTTGATTTACTTTAAATGACTTTATAAAAAAAAATAACTAATTACAACATCTGGTCTTTTGTTTTGGGATAGATGATTAGTGTTAAGACAAAATATCAAAAGTTGACATACCTTAGTGATTTTGACCTGATAACATGCACAAGTTGACACAAACAGGTTTGAATGGCTTCTAAAGGTACCTCACCTGTGATCTGTTTGCTTGTAATCAGTGTGTGTTTATAAAAGGTCAGTGACTTTCTGGGCTCCTGACAGAACCTTGCATCTTTCATCCAGTGCTGCACTGATGTTTCTGTATTCTGAGTCATAGGAAAAGCAAAAGAATTGTCAAAGGATCATTGGAAAAAGGTAATTGAACTGTATAAAACAGGAAAGGGATATAAAAAGATATCCAAGAAATTGAGATTGCCAATCGACAGTGTTCAAAATGAGGGATTCTGTTAAAACCAAACCAAGGTCATGTAAACTAACAAAAATTTTAGCCACAAATGCCAGGAAAATTGTTCAGGATGCAAAGAAAAACCCACAAATAACTTCAGCTGAAATACAGGACTCTGGTGTGGTTGTTTCAAGATGCACAATAAGGAGGCACTTGAAGAAAAATCGGCTGCATGGTGGAGTTGCCAGAAGAAAGCCATTACTACACAAATGCCACATTGCCTCCCGCTTACAATTCACCAAACAGCACAAAGACAAGCCTCAAAGTTTCTGGAACAAAGTCATTTGGAGTGATGAGACCAAAATTTAACTTTTTGGTCACAACCATAAATGTTACATTTGAAGAGGAGTCAACAAGGCCTATGATGAAAGGTACACCATTCCTTCTGTGAATCATGGAGGTGGATCGCTGATGTCAAGAAGAATGCAGTATGTTATCAGAAAATACTGGAGGAAAATTTGCACTCATCACCTCATGCACCCGGAAGCTGCGCATGGGAAGTACTTGGATGTTCCAACGTAACAACGATCCAAAGTCATTGTCTACAGCAGCATAAAGTGAAGTTTCTGGACCATCTCAGTCTCCTGACATCAATATTTTTGAAGCACTTTGGGGAGATCTCAAACGTAAAGTCATGCAAGACAGCCCCAGAATTTACAGGAACTGGAGTTTTTTTGCCAAAAAGAATGGGCAGCTTTACATCTGAGAAAAGAAAGAGCCTCATCCACAACTACCACAAAAGACTTCAAGCTGTCATTGATGTTAAAGGCGTCAATACAAAGTATTAAGAACTGGGGTATGTAAACTTTTGATCAGGGTCATTTGGGTAGTTTCTGTTGTCATTGTGATTTACAAAAGAGTAAACACAATTGTTTGACAATATATGGCTTAATTCAACCTCTAACTATGAGTGAAAGAAAGCTTTTTGTGTTATCAATCATATTTTCTAAGAATTGCGAAAAAGAATATACAATTTCTGCTAGGGTTTAACTTATGAGCACAAATGTAAAATATACATTTACATTTTTGCAAAACATTGACTATAAATGCTTTTTTACACCTTAATATGTCTCTCTTGTTTCAATTCATAAACCTTTCCCTTTTTTTCCCTGAGATTAAAGTTAAATTGCTGCAAACTTCAATTCAGAAATGTCCATCTCCCATTGTGTGCAGGCACACATACAGTGTGTCAAATAATCATGTGATTAAAAGCTGTAATGAATGGTCATGGTGGCAAGGAAAGAGAAAAACAATCAGGGATTCAGCAGGAGTTCCTTCATAACGTGTTATTAGTCTGCATAGCTGTTGGCTCCAGACTTCACAACTACAACATGACTCTGTCCATTTCTATATAAATTCTCTGGTACAAATTCTCTAAACAAGCTCAACATTAGTTCTAAATCAGTCAAAACCCTCTTGCAACTTGACCAGAAGAGTTTAGACAAGGCCCGTTTTATCTCACTGGTAAAAACGGTGGTGGGTAATTTCTTTTGATGAAGTGACCAACTTCACAGCTCACTGCACACTGTGTCTAAATCAGACTGAGCTCTTTAAAAAGTGTCAGGACGACAGCGTTTGCCAGGAGCCACAGGAGCACAGATAGTTGAGCTTCAGTCTTGGCAACAACAACATTCAGTGAAGTGTTCATGTGACAATTCAGCAGCGGGATGAGAACGATGAAAGGCTTGTGAAAGGCACAGACTGCTTCTCTGTTCCCATGTTAATCAGGACGTGGGCTCATTGGGGCACGAAAATAAGAAGAAGAAACTTCTGTACAGAAACGTTAGGGCAGGTTTAGACAGAGTAAAGTGTCCCGCCCACTGTTATCCGTCGGTTTGTGACGGCCACAAGAATGTTCAACACCGACGGATAGAGTTAAAATATAAAATAGTTGTTTATAAATTAATCCCATAGATCACAAGCTTAATTTAAAATGTAGACACAAAAAAAACATTGTATTTCCTAAATATTGTATATCAAGTAAAGTCTTCAAATAAGAGAACTCTCTTTTCCTCCAGCAGTTTGTGCATTTACAGTCAGAGCAGACAAACGCACAAGTATAATTTTATTCCCTATGTTTTCAGACATAGTTTTGACAGAATTTTACATTATAGATTAAACAATTTTTTTCAGCGCAGCAAATGCAAACAGAATAAATAATTTAAATCTATTTTTATATTTAAGACTAAGTGTAATTCAATAAACATTGACGTTTGTCTTGTGTTAGTCTAGTGTGTTTTCTTATGTTGACCTCCATCGTCTGTATTTAACTCCTGATGAGCATAAAGTCTCTTGTTCTCCGTCATCAATCCTCTTCACTTATTTTCCTGTTTATTTTTGAGTACAGATGAATGAGACACACACAAAGCCTGAAGACACTCACTGCTGCTGTTCACTGAAGATAACTGTGTTTACAGCATAACACCACTGACTGTTTATGAGTCATACTCAAATCAGAAGTCTATTCAGTGGAAACTCCAGGAAACAATCAATGCAGATATCAAAGGTATTTGATGTTTTATTGATTCTCATTTCTCTAGTTCCTGGCAGTTCATCCAACACTAAAAACAACTCTTGCAGCAACCATTTTGATCATATCTTTTTGTGTAAATTATATTTGGCACAACTGCAGCAACTTCCAAGAATTTAAATTACCCCAGAGCAGACGCTTTGTCTTCCTTTATTCCCACATCTGGAATACTCTTTTCTGACAAGTGTGCATCAAAACAGTGTATAGCACACACTTGGCCTGTATCCAAACAAATCTGTGACTTTCTCTGTTTTCATCCACACCACCCCTACAGTCTTAGAAAGACTAATACATTTTTAATTCAGTTTAAAATATACAGACCAACATCACATCAACATTTGCTCCATTAAACTTTAACATTTTTTGTTATTTTTAAAAAAGCTGTTTGAAAACACCAGCGTCAAATCAATATGATTTTTAAAACGCACAATAATGCAGGAACAGGCCACTGCCTGATCCTCTTCTGCAGCTGACGTTAGAGAGAGTATCTCAGACCACAATTTAGCAGCTAATGCTAATATAGCTCTGTTTCACAAGGTTTATTCTTGAAGAGTGGGAATGTACAGTATGTGTAGTGGGTTAGTCATCTCACAGGGAAATTACTGAGCTCTGATAAGTTACTCTGTGGCTTTAGCAAAGTACTTTAAATGAAAGATTATTACTCATTCAACATTACTCCAATATGTAACCATATAGCAACAGTAGAAAGTGCAGTTGTATAATTGTACACTGATAGTACTAGTAACTGACTTAATATTAGTATTATTGGCAAAACACAGACACACAGATTTCAAAGTTGCACATGTGTACACACATTTGTTTACACCTTTGATATGACTGCTTCTTCTTCCTTCAACATTTCATCCTCCTAAGCTTCCCCTTACTCTATCCCTCTCAGCCGGGTTGAAAATCTGATCAAGAGCCTCTGTTGCTGTGTAGTGCCTCTTCAATTTGCAATACTGAATAAAAGTTGAAAATGGTTGATGTGTTGTTCTTGTGTTGCCTAAAAGGTGGAACAGTAAATTAAAAACAGTAAAATGTCATTGAGTCCTTTTTGACCTGGTAGGAGTAAAGCTGCTGCTTCACACTGATTTGTTTTTCCTGGTGTTAGATATGTTAGGCTTGTCCTTAAAGGCCTTAAAGCATTTACCAATAAGTATTTATAACGAATAATTTGATGCTTGAATTTTTATTTAACAGTTTTCCCAGGAAAGATGTTACTCTGGGTGTTGTGTTGATGCCTAGGTGGAGTCCTCGTCCGCGTCTTCGATGTTGAGCAGCTGCAAGGCGTCACGAGACGGTGTACTTTGCCATGTTAGGAATGTCAGAAATGACGCAGCAACTCAGAGCGCTTCGAAAGATGCTCATGTCGCAGGCCTCGGTCCATTGATCGACTATGGGATCATATGACTCAGCAATGACGTCATACGTTGTGGTGAAGCCATTAAAACCTCCGACGGCGAAGATTCGGTCATCGACGACCTCAATGCCAAAGTTACTGCGATAGTTACTGTCCCAAACTTTTTCTGTCCCCGGGAGAGAATGTCGGTTGTAGGGAGATACCCAAGGTATAGCTATGAAATATCACAAGACTCAGATTGTTCAGTACACTTAATTCATTTAATAAGTAATCGACACAAAACTCACAATCCTCACATATCAAATAATAAATAAATCATCCTAACAAAGTAGTAAAAGTAAGCATTCTCATATTATAGGTAATGCATAGGTGTGACCAGATTGGTGAAGTAGACTGCATAACAGCCCATCCAGGCTTTGAGCCAGTAGCTCTAAACCCCTATGTATTACAAGCTGTATATGGCACTTATCTCCAGTTATTTGGTGAAATGGAAGATACACTTACAAACATGTTAGTTCCAGTATGAAAAGATCAATATTATTATAAATCATTTTATTTTTTTTACCCTCCACTTCAACAAACACGTGCACCTCCTCTTTTTCAGTCGTTACAGACACCTTGCTTATCACAATGTCATGAGGTGGTGCTGGGGGTACCTTGGCCAACACGTAAGAGTGATCATACCTTCCTGCGCTGTGACCAGGATCAATAAAGGACTTCTAAAGATCAATAAAGGACTTCTAAAGAAGCATTTCTAACTGGACTTACATACTACACAATTTTGTTAATCAGCTATAAAACTCGAAGTAAACATGTAGCAACATATATACATACATACACACACACACACACACACATATATATACACACACACACACACACACCAAATCTTGCAAGGCAATATCTTCCCCTAAGAGGTGCTGGGTGAGGGATGGGTGGTCATCACAATGACTCCAAAGCTGTTGAAATTCCTTCAACTTTGTGTATGTATGTATGTATGCATCTCTGTAGATTATCACACACCTTATGTTTTCCTATAAAACCGTGACCTGTGTCTGCTCACTGCCTCCTCCTTATCGGGCCACCTGAATGTCGGTCGGTCACCAAAGACTGGACCACAACACCTCTTTGCTCAAGAAGAGTAATGCTAGATGTCTATGTGTGCTGAGAAACAAGGAAGTATCTACACTGCAACAGACCCGTTAGCGCCACGGTATCAGGAGTAGTATCCATACTCTTTAAAGTCATTTCTGTTTGTGAGCAGCTAATTAACACCATTGCACATTGGATGGTTTGGACACATTTTAGCCTCGTTTGTGTAGCTGCAGTACCACCTTCTAGCTCTAGAAGCCAGTATTTAGAAGAGAACACACTCCTGAGCACACTAAGTTGGCTCTTGTCATTTTTAAGGAAAACTCTGGAGACTTGACAAACCTTTAAAAATTAAAAAAATAATATACTGTATAAACATTGTAATTTTTGTGGGGACTAGGATTTTGGACCCCACAAAAGTTTTGGTTCCCACACTGACTGGGCTTTCAAGCTGCTGTCCACACAAGGTCACACACACACACACACACACACACACACACACACACACACACACACACACACACATACACACACACACACACACACACACACACACACACACACACACACAAACACACACACACACACACACACTTTGTTAACTCGACAAAAACACCATAAACCCTAAATAACCACAATGTTGTGAGGCAGACTTCTGATTTATCTTTACTTTTTGAAAACTGTGGAGACATTTAAAACCTAAAATTCTAAATAGGTATATGTTATTCTGTGCTATTTACAAACACTCCACGCTTTATTAACTTTACTCTCTGCACTCTGAATCCTCCACTGACCGTAAACGTAACTTACAACTGTGACCACACATAAGTAAATCCAGATTTCCACAGTTTTTAAGCCAGTGGTGAGTGGGACTGTGGCCAAAGCCTCATGTGAGACCCCTCCCCGCTCCCCTCCTCCTTCTCACACAGACTCAGCTTTTTCTCCTGCCTCTAATGTTTGTCTTGGGAAACTAGGGGCGCAACCGAGTCTGCGACCAACACCAGAGTGAGAACTGAGACGGCAGAGAGAAAGTCCTGAAGGAACGATCTGGTCTCAGTCCGGTTCTGAACAAGAGGACATTTACTGCTTTTAACTTTTCACCTCTGTTTCTTCAAATTTAAACCATGACCCACTTATGTATCGCCACACTGGGACTTGTCTTGCTCCTGATTGGCTGCACAACGGCAGGTAAGACACCCACCTGTAGAAAATAGCTGGCATTTAGTTCTACTTCTAAGAGCTATACTTTACTAGAAAATGTCAAATCCTCTTCACCAAATCTCTGAGGCACTTTACTCTTCAGTTGACTCAGTTTTAACCACTTGGTCCTTTTGTAAAGTCTTCTGTTTGAAAATGTCTGTGGAGTGCTACTCATATCTTTTGAGAAGCTATTCAAAGTGATCTGAAATAAACAAAGACTTATTTGTATAAGTATATACACACATACTATATAAAAATGTATGTGTATAGAAGCATTAACTCAAGTCAGAATCTAGTAAAGCCGGTGGTAACTCTTTGTAAGAGCTACACAGTCTTAAGCAGAAAAAACTCATTAATACATATGTAATCAAGATTTTTATTTACTATGTTTATAAATTAATGGTGGTGATTAATGTAGGTGTAATGCTTTGTAAATGATAACAGATGCTTTATAGTTTTTTTATTAGTTTAGTAAGTGTTGCCAATGATTTTCTATACTGGGGTTGAGTTGACACAATATTAATAACTTTTCTAGTTTTTATGTTCGAACAAAATGTAAGAGATTGTTTGGCTGAAGTAAAACTGCTCCTGCTGCAGGGATGTGTGTGACGTGATTTCAAAAATATGGATAATAGTGTGGCGTTTCCAGTGGCCTCTGGTGGTCAGATTGTAGATTGCAATTCTACACCCCTTCTTTTATTAGCCAGTGAACAACTACAGTAGCCTTGCAGGGACATGCCAATTACTATGAATAAAACAGAGTAGAAACAGGTAAGATGATGAGTCAACTTTGAATTAATTTAATATAAAATTAACTTCATAAATGGGGTAAGCTCTGACACAAAGGTTTGTCAAGACCCAACAAAAGTCTTGGGTCTTATTTGAAAACTGAAAGTGTTTTTTATCTGCACTCTTTTAATTTGTAAAATTTTCTTATGTTTTTTATTCTAAAACTTATTCTAAATCTTGTCATTGATTTTTTAAATTGGTCTTTTATTTCTGTTCACCACTTTGAATGACCCAGTGTTTGAATTGCCTTGCCTTGTTTGCTCTGTGCACAGTTTTTTCCTATTTTGTTCAAAATTTTACTTTAAAGGTTAGTTCTCAATGCATCTTGTGAGTTTAGCCATCATGTTTTTCTAACTAAGAACAATGAGCTTTTCAGGAACAAATGTAAAATATATTTGAGACTGTACAAGCTACATGTTCATAAATAATCTCTTCACCACTGGGCAATAAGCAAGAGGCAGCGGGAGGATGGAATTACGTAACATTCATTACAATATTTTTATTTTGAAACACAGAGTGAATATGATGTTAGTGTTTTATTACAGGATGTGTGTAGGGGCCTGGAGTTAACAGCTGGATGAAAACTCATGAGGTCTGTCTCAAATATGTGTGTCCTTACCTCACATGTGACAGAGCAGCACATCTGTTTATGATTTAACCACAGCGTTTCAGCTACACCTAATCTTACATTCTGTCAAAAACGTCTCTAAAACAACTTTCCACTGGACCATTCTTGTCCATCTGTCAGTCAGGATCTATAGTGTCAGCTTTTTTAATCAGTTTCTGTCTGAAATTCTCCCAATTGTAGTGTTGGCCTCGTTCCTGGAGCCAAATGTGAAGTGCGATTATAGTGACTTCATACAACAAGAATGACCAACTGCAGGCAACACTCGAGTTACACTATTTCAAAAAACATTATCCTTAAGGCTTGACGAGGCACACTTTGATTGTAGATAATGTAAAGAAATCTTGTGCATAAACAATTGGCCCACATAACTCTTTATTATGTCTTAAGTAAGTAGCAGAAACATTAAAAAGCAGAAACATTAAAAAGGGTAATGCATAGTTTTGGTGAGCAAAATGTTTAACTGTTAAGTATGAGCTACAAAGAAAAACATAAAGGTATCCAATGTTTATGTTTTGGGGTTTGCAAATAATAAATGTGTAGTTTTAGTTTAAATGTTGTTTTTACCTGTCTACTTTTTAAAGTTTGAGAAAACTATTTATGATCCACGCTTAAAGCCGTGTCTGCTCTGATTGGTCAGAAAGTCATATCTAACGTAACTTGGAGGCATGAGGTAAATTTCCATCAGTGAAGCTTCACGAGCAGCAAACAAAGCCTGTGAATCAAAGAAAATGGTCACAGAACATAAGCGAGTGTGAACTTGACTGGCTTTGATGTGCTTAGAATAAGAGAAAGTGGTAGAGTACAGTGTGGACAGGTTTGTGGTTTGAAAAAAAATGGACCACTTGAGGCAATTGTTGCAAAGAGCGCTTGAGGCACGTGTTTGTTTATCTATGTTTATCTTTATCCAGCTAACTAATATGCAAGAAATATTATACAGATATTAGTTGTAGCAGCATTTTCTGACAGATATTTAGCATAAGAACTTTATATTTGTCATGTTTGATCCTGTCTTGTGTTTTGTGACCTACAATGACTAAAATCAAGATCACAATTTTCAAGAACTGATTAAACAGTCCAACCTCACAGGGTTTTAGGAGCTTAAGTAGCTTCTCTACTTGTTCTCTTGTGCTCTTTAGAGACCCATAGTGTTACTTTTCCACCTCAATATGTAACATCTGGCCTTTTTAACCCTTTATACTAATCACTGACTGAAGAGACAAACTGCAAAAGCACGTTTTAGACATAGAATGATCAGAGTAGTAGTTTTCCATCTTCACTTTGTGGCTTTAAAACACGCACTGTTTTCTTCCCTGATCAGCAAAATGTCCCTGAACTTCCCCCAAACCACAGCTGCGTGTCTCGCTTTGTGCCAAAACCTTTTTTCCTGCAGTGTGTACACACACAGGTCTTTTCAGACCTACAGCGGTGCGCTCCATGACCACATTTCAGATAAATGCCTCCCACTGAGCCGCTCTCTGAAGGAGGAAGTGTCTGCGTTGTACAAAATAAAAGCGTGATTAATGTGGCTGCTGTGAAAGACCTGAGATGTTTTTGTCTCTGTGTTTCCAAACAGAGAGGAGGGATTGGTGTTGTTTGTGTTGGCTTTCGCTCTATTTCAGCTCGTGACAAAAAGAAGACGGTGACATTGATAAATCACTGTTATATCACTGCTGACTTAAGACCAGACTTAAAGCCACTTTTTGAAGGTCTCTGAATCATCTTAAAATCAAACACTTCTTCATTTGCTTATATCTTTTCCTTGAATACATTTTGAGGCATTCATTTGTGACTGTGGCAGGAAGTGGTTTTAATTTCATATTGATATAAAAATTGGCCAGGGTTTGGGCTGAGCTCATTTTAAAGTACCATTAAATTAAAGATTAAAGTAGGCTTTGACTTTTGTCTTTAACACATAACAGTATGTGACTAGAATAGATCACAGACTTTTTTTTTTTTACAAACTATAGCCTACTGAAAACATTTTAGCACTACACTATTGTTTTTCCCCCTTTTTGCACGAGTTGAACTCAAAAGGCATATTTCTCTCAAATATTGTTCACAAATCTGTCCAAATCTGTGTTTGTGAGCACTTCTCCTTTTCCGGGATTATCCATCCACCTCACAGGTGTGGCATATTAAAAAGCTGATTAGAGAGCATGATTATTGCACAGGTGTGTCTTAGACTGGCCACCATAAAAGGCCACTCTAAAATAATAATACTTTTTTAGCATTTTTCAAGATACCCAAAGATAGTTTACATAGTCCCTTATTCATTCACTCCACAGTCACACACTGGTGGTAAGCTACATTTGTAGCCACAGCTGTCCTGGGGCAGACTGACAGAGACTTGGCAGCCTGTCTGACCATCACCAAACATTCTCACACATTCATGCACCAGAGCCACAGACACTGCAGTGCAACACAGGTTCTTCACGTTGAGGTGATCAGGTTGTTAATTGTGGGCTGTGGAATGTTAAAGGTCCACTTCTTCAATGGCTGTGCGCAGTTGCTGGATATGAGCAGGAACTGGAACACGCTGTCGTAAAAATGGGGTAAAAACAAAAGTGTCGCATTTAAAATTTTGTTCATGATTAACCTTTCAAACAATTAATATGGTTTAGTGGTCAATAGTTAAATAATTTTACTTATGTCATTTCAGTGATGTCTTTCCATTTCCATGTGCTGCTTTTGTTTTTGTCCCGACGTGTCCCTTTTCTGAGACATAAACCTTAGTAAATGATAACTGAAGCTGTGACTCTCATTTAAATACGGAATAAAGAAGTCAATACAAGTCACAAAATCACTGGTGTCCATGCCATTCTTGTGTTAAACAGTTCTGTGGGTCTATTGTAACTCTAAAAGACATTGTTCAGGTGCCAAGAATGGGTTTATCAATGATGCAACACCTCAGTAAATCCTCAGTAAGTCCTTAGTGCTATTGTCTAATTGGTAACAACTCCATAATGGATTTAGCAAGTGGAGGAGGAATAAAAAAGTTACTTTGTTTCAGAACAGATGTGGTTCAGACTGGGTTATGGAATCTGTGGTTTAATCAGAAAAGAGCACAATCATTCTCTGTTGCTTTGCTCCAGCTCCAAACTCAGAAATACTCTTATGTCTTTAGCAGAGCGTAGATAATTCATCCATCACTGTCAGGGCAGGATGAGAGGGGGCTGCTAAGTCTTTATGCGCTCAAGTGAGTCCCATCAAATCTGGGACAGCGTAGTTCACATCTGTTTTGTCCACTCACTGAGAAAATCTGTGAAGGACGTTCATGTCTCACTCTGTCGACTGTCCGTGCATCGTTTTGTTTTGGCCCATTTCCTGTTTATACTGCACTTGGCGCTCCTCAGGCCCCGTGTAATGGAGCTTGTAAAAATGTTGCCAAAAGATTGTGCAGTAAAATCAAAAGAGGCTGATGCTGCTCTACAATGAGCGACAGATTTGTGCTGCGTCCCCACAGTGACAGGAAGAGGGAAATTTAAGAGTCATCGCTGCAATAAATTACTTCTAAGACGGATGGATGTGCAGCAGGAAGCCAGAAGCTACGTCTGTATTGTATTGTAACAGAAACAGACTAAAGTAAGTGTCTCTATTCAGAGTCAGATTTGGTTTATGACAAAAACCTGGACAAAGCCTAACAGTCTGTTTATTCGACAGCAGGCAGAAATTTCCAAAGCTCGCTCATGTCGTCTTTCTCAAATACAGAACACACAAGATGAGAAAAATAAAAGTGGAATGATAGGAAAAGGAAATAGCTTGTTTAAAGGAACAGATATTGCCAAGAAACTTTCTGAAATAGATTTAAATGTAATCGAGTTCTATTGATGAGACATCTGAGTAATAATGTAACCAGGTCTGTTTGTTGAGTTTTTGATTTTTCTGGAGAAAGTGCTAAAGTACAACATTTCTGTTTGTATTTTCTTTCTGTGCAACGGGGTTCTTTCCAGCTCCCTCCTATTTTTCACCTAAAGGTCAATCTTTCTTCAGTAAATGGTGATTGTGCAGGATGTAAAGAACTGCAACTTGTAAAAGAATAAATAAATAAATGAAAGAAAAGAAGACTGTCCCTTCTGGTCCAAACAACATTATGCTCTGATGTATTCCCCCAAACCTGTCCTAAACCTGTCCTAAACCTGTCCCAAACCTGTCCTAAACCTGTCCCAACCTGTCCTAAACCTGTCCCAAACCTGTCCTAAACCTGTCCCAAACCTGTCCTAAACCTGTCCCAAACCTGTCCTAAACCTGTCCCAAATCTGTCCCAAACCTGTCCTAAACCTGTCCCAAACCTGTCCCAAACCTGTCCTAAACCTGTCCTAAACCTGTCCTAAACCTGTCCCAAACCTTTCCCAAACCTGTCCCAAACCTGTCCTAAACCTGTCCCAAACCTGTCCTAAACCTGTCCCAAACCTGTCCCAAACCTGTCCTAAACCTGTCCTAAACCTGTCCCAAACCTTTCCCAAACCTGTCCCAAACCTGTCCTAAACCTGTCCCAAACCTGTCCTAAACCTGTCCCAAACCTGTCCTAAACCTGTCCCAAACCTGTCCTAAACCTGTCCCAAATCTGTCCCAAACCTGTCCTAAACCTGTCCCAAACCTGTCCCAAACCTGTCCCAAACCTGTCCCAAACCTGTCCTAAACCTGTCCCAAACCTTTCCCAAACCTGTCCCAAACCTGTCCTAAACCTGTCCCAAACCTGTCCTAAACCTGTCCCAAACCTGTCCCAAACCTGTCCTAAACCTGTCCTAAACCTGTCCCAAACCTGTCCCAAACCTGTCCTAAACCTGTCCTAAACCTGTCCCAAACCTGTCCTAAACCTGTCCCAAACCTGTCCTAAACCTGTCCCAAACCTGTCCTAAACCTGTCCCAAACCTGTCCTAAACCTTTCCCAAACCTGTCCTAAACCTGTCCCAAACCTGTCCTAAACCTGTCCTAAACCTGTCCCAAACCTTTCCCAAACCTGTCCCAAACCTCTCCCAAACCTGAACACATTAATCAACTGCCTCTGGATTTAGAATTGTAATTAATCAAAGTTTTTTTTTCTGTTATAACAAGAGATTAATGCCACTTGTAGTTAGTGTGTCAGTCTCCAAAGACTCCAGCATATTATCCAGTTTCCCAAAAGAAAGACTGACAAAAGCAGGCAAACGAGGAAAGTAGTGTCACAGAAACTGTTAATAAAAATGTCTGAATACTGTATACTGTGTCCTTGCTGGGATCAGAAGGTGAGAGAAAATGGAGGCAGAGTTCATTCGACAGGATGTAGACTTCCTTCAAATGAGCTTCAAAGAAAAATAGATAATTGAAAACGTGACTGTGAAGAGGAAATGTGAACAATACACGTGGCTCTGTTCAGTTTAATTCACACCAACAGCACTGTAGTCCTGTTCTTTTGCTGTGGTTGATTAAAAGTAACAGACTGTTGTTGGTTCAGGGTCAGAGCTTTCAGAGCAGTGTGTGTGTGTGTGTGTGTTTTTTTAAACTGTCATTACTTTTGTGATAAAATTAAATGTGCATCAAAATATTTCCCTAAGGCTCTGTCCTCACAGGGAAAGGATTTGGGATGGATTTTATTTATGTGTACCATGAAAATACGGTCTTACATGTGAGATTGTTTTTGTGCAGGTAGGTAACACCTAAAGTGTGAATATGAACGGAACTAAATACAGTAGTGTACAATTTAAAACTGTATGACCTCTACATTTATCACAGTCTCTCACCTCTGTTTGGTTTCCAGGCCCTGACTTTGACCTCCGACCTCGTGCGGTGCGTTCAAGTGCCTGTCAGGAGCACACAAACCTTCACAGCCGCCTGGACATCATTGAAAAGGTCTGTCTCTCACACTCTGAGGCTGCAGTGCTTTGAAATCCTCACTGTTTGGGATGTTATTTTTGTCTCTGGTGGCAGCGTATAAATTATTAAATGTCAGATTTTCCTCTGTCTGAGACTCTCAGTGTAAATCCTTCAAAGACTCCTTGCCTCAGCTCAATCCATCACAATATTAAAAACAAAGGTGCCCATATTTGCGTCACGTTACTTACTTTGACCTCACCTGACCGCTCTTTTAACCAGCTGCATTATTTAGGTCGCAACGCTTGTTTTATTAAGAACAGTCTATTATTCATACTACAACTTATCAATGTATAATTCTTTGTTCAGCCACACAAATACTACTGTGTGTCTCTTGTAGAAAGTAGAAGACACAGTGGAGAAACTCGAAGGGGAACTGGTTGCTCTTTTGGACAAGATTGAAGACCCCAAGTGGAGCCACCTGGTGGACAGTACGGGACAGAACACAGTGGACATCCTGGACGACCCAGAGCACAGGACACAACAGTGAACAAAACAATACGGACACAGTAAATGCACTCGAGTCTTGGATTTAAAGCAGCAAATCCCCATCTGTACATTTCAATATATACTGTACTTTATTAAATTTAAACATACAATAAAAGATAAGACCTCTTTTGTATTGTTGTCGGTGTGTGAAAAAAAACCCTTGTTTCTATAAAGCTGTAGTGTAATAGTGATTCCACACAAGCACTATGTGACTTCTGAGAATATATGATTTAAAATGCCCAGTAAACTTTAAAATGTAGGTTTGTTGATACATCTTTTGAAATACAGGCTGAGGGCATTGTGTTATAGATATATTCACTTTAACATTGTTGTAGAGCCATAGATGTGTAATAAAAGGATTATGTGGGGATGAATTTATCATGAAAATCCTATATATGACTTTATGACATGATAAGTAACATTTTAAAGAATACAAAGACCTTACACAAAGAAAAAGTGCAAAAAAGAAACACTTGATGGGGTAATGGAGCTTTAATACAGCCAGTGAAAAAATTAAAACCTTGAATGGACACATCCATCAGTTTTCTTTTAAGACTCCACTTAAATCCCCCTAAAGCCACCCCTGCCTCACTGTTGCCCTCTACTGTCCACCATTGGGCAGTATTAACTCCTGTGAAAGAAAATACAGAGACCGGCTCATTACTGGAAGGGCATTTATTTCTTTATCAAAGCAGCTGAAGCAGCATGTTGTTTTAAACACAGAGCATTTTCTGTCGATGCAAGTCTTTCACTGTTTCCTCATGAAATCCTGAAGCACGAGAACATTATGCTAAATATCACAGACGTTGGTGGAAGTCTTTTCTCGATTGATTTGTCGACGAGGGCACTGAAATCCAAACGAAGAGGGGGTACAGTCTTATGGTGATGTCTGGAGAGTTAGGAACAGCTGATGCTGGTTCAACACTAGCACAATATCTTTACATTTTTCAAAAACCAATGGTATCCCAAACAAGAACACATAAAAACATGGCAGGTTTGCAAGCTTTGTTCAATTAGGAGCACTTATATCAAGAAACAAATGATTAGCACAAAGCTATTGGCAGAATCAGTTTTTACTAGTTTACATCTGATTAACCTTTTTTTACACATTCACTTCAGACATAGCTTTATTCTAGCGAGTGCACATCTCAAGTTGTAATATAGCAATATTTGGAAACTGACCTTTAATGTCCTCAGACAGAAACACCATTGCATCACAGTGAGGGCTTCAAACCAAAAGGGACCTTTCACCAACTTCACAGGAAAAGCAAAACAATGACCATTTTTGGATCAGAAAGGTTTAGTATTAAATATACAAACAAACAAATGACTGGCCTCTAATGCAACTACTTTGGAAAATTATCGGGCGGCAGTAGCTCAGTAGGTAGCGCGGTTGTCCTTCAACTGGAAAGTAGGTGGTTCGATTCCCACTCTCCCCACAGTTCATACTGTCGTTGTGTCCTTGGGCAAGACACTTAACCCACCTAGCCTCCAGTGGCTGTAACACTGGTAATTACTGTCTAATGATTTTTTTATTATTGTATATAAGCACAATTTAAATATAGCTCAAAAGTATTTCATTGAGTTTGAACATTGTTGCGATTGAAAGCTAAAAGCAGGAAAAGGAGTTGTCAGTCACATGGTCAGTCATTTACCATAAAAGAGATAGTATTCTCAAAAAAACCCAAAAACTACAAATAAACCTTTGGCACCAGAAGTGATTAAGGTGCGACATGACTCCTCATTTTGTTAACAGAAAAAAATTCTTATTACTGCATTTAAATTTAGAAAACATAATCCAGTTAGAATGAAAGTTTCCCTGTACAAAATCTGCTTTTACAATACATGATCATAATGTTATTTTTAAGGTCATATTAAGGTTACAATTATATACACTACACAAACTAGAGTGCTAAAGGACACGTCCAGCCTCATGACATGAACAGGCCAGTTTACCAAATGTTGCTTTATCACGACGGGGAGTACACTCTCTTGTTTCATGAGAAATAGCTTTGTTTTCAATAATGCAGCGGACACTGTTGAAGTGAAAAGTAGCCTCTCTCCTTTCGCTGCACAGACAAATACGCAACACTTAATCCACGACACACAACTGCATGACCCCTTCAAAGATACGAGCTGGAACAACGCTGTAAGACGACCCACGGGATGCCAGAATGCACTGCATATCTAAAAGTATCATGCCGTCCATATCACACTGGGATAATACGATTTGTACAGTTTTAAAGTCACAATATTCACTGTCCAGAAACAGCCAGCAGGCCGGATATACTCTGCCTTGGACCGTGCCCATTTCCAAGTTAGCGTCAAAGTTTGGCTATAAAGCATGCACAAATCAGTAAGAGGCTCCAGGCTTCTGCAAAAACAGGCTTATACTGTAAAGGTTCATGCAAGAGAAGCCCGGGGCTTTAGATCAGTTTAGCACAATATATATGTTAGTCCGGCAGATTAAAAGATGCCACTTTATATTATAATAAAGAAGTGTCTAAAATCTTATTGTAATATATAGTGTTAAAGTAATAGCTTAGCATTTCAGGACAAACATTTATTTGCTTTACTTCTTGGAGGGAAATGAGGAGACCACATCATCAAGGTCATAGGTCATGACACAAAACAAGACAGGTATAAACATTCTTCAGATGTGTCTATATCTTATCTTATATAAATTTCAATACATTTCTCATTAGACCTAAATAAATACCTACAGAACTTGATGGTTTCTTCATCCACCTCCAAGAAACACAGCAAACAGTTTTGTCCAAAGCTAAACTGTGAAGGTCCCTCTTACCTGAAACATAGTCTTTGTACATAATCACAATTAGCTTGTATAAATGAGAGTATTTTGTGTCTAGCAGAAGGAACGTTGACGTCATGTTAGACTGAGTAAAAGACATACATTCACACACTCAAAGTTCCTTAGAAATGGTTATGCAAATGGTAGAAAAGCTTTGGCATATTCTGCCGACAAGTTGTGCCTGCACACTTGGAAAGAAGCTCTTCCGCTAACGTCGAGTTCCCACATAAAACTGTGGAGTGTTTATCATCTACTATTTATGCTATTTACACAGGTTTATTTATCAGGACGAAAGGGTTTTAAGGTGGACTCTGCTACATGTTCCCAGGAGTAACTGAGATTAACCGCACCACCTTAAATGTACCGCCATCACAAAGACAGTAATAGACTAGCTTCTTTACAGTTGAACGTACCAACAGCTACACGTCAAGGTACAGCCCCAAAACAAGCTTTAGGGAGATGGGCCTACACTTAACAAGCACTTAGAAATGAAGATGAAGTTATAGGAGCTTTTTTTAACACTCCTAAAGGATGTTGTGATTTGTTTATCCCCGTCCAGTGTTTGGGACACTTCTTGAGAGATGGCACTACGCTCAGACACTAAACTTGGCAGCCATTTTAAGCACAGAGATTGTTCGTTCTGATTGTAGCAATGGTTCCTCTCATATTACAAGACCTTAATGGCACAGAAGACTTGAAAATTATTCAGAATACATAAATGGGTAACACATAAATTTCAATATGTTGCTAGTATTTTAGGCCTTTAATACATTAATGGCTACAAACACAGATTATCTTCATTAGGCACAACTTAAAATAAAATTGTGGGACGTACTTATTGTTCATCTATGCTTGATCTACAGTAGATGGAAATGATTACATGACATTTTGAAGAAGCAGACCCGAGAAGAAGAAGAAATAATCAGTGGGCTTACCTTCAAGGCAGAGTAAGCTGTTTCTAATATATATATTTTTTTCTAAACAAGTGTAGTGATTAGTGTTGAAGCAAGAGCTCTTCATACACTATAATACTCAAAACCTTGTTTATTACAATATGCAGAAATATTTTATGATTTGTAAACCAGTACATTATTGGCGCTGCTTTTTACTAACAAAGGCTATTTGACTGTAATCTACTGTAGATACAACACAGACTACAAATAAGTGCCACAAAAACCTTCCTCGTTCACTTCAGGACGTTCCAAATAACCCTTTAAACACAGCAGGAGCCTCAGTGCCTCGACTCAGAGCGGACAGCCACGTTTAGTTATTCATTTTTTTCAGAAAAGTGGAAGGAAGGTATTGCTGGAGAACTGACAACAGCTCTGAATTAGGGCACACATTAAGAGAAAGAGGCCAAAGGGAAGAGTGAGCTGACAACACCGGCGCTAACACAAACGCAGCGTCTGCCTGCGCCGTGAATAATTCAGGCGTCCCCATTAGATTTGGAGCAGGAAGGCTAAGTTAGAGAGGGCAGCGTATCCCACAAAACCCATCCAAAAACCAGGCTATTGCACCGAATGTCATCATGTTCATGGAGCCTCCTCACCTTTGTCAGAGCGATACCTTATTTGACATGCTAAACTGTAACATTGCATAGAAAATAGAGCTTAATCTAAGATGGACAAGAGACAGGGCTTTCTGGGAATCTGCTGGAATCAGGCCTCACCAGAAGGATGCTACAAAAATGAAAGCGATACTGACGGTGTTCTCAATAGGTTTGCATGTAGTAGTTAGTTGGTGTATTAGCTCTGGCAGATGACTGATGTGTGAGTGGCGCTTTAGTCTAGAAAGCAGGCCACAATCAGAGCTACCATAGGTATTACCTATTCTATTCTTCCCCATGTGATGTTTTGACAATCACTTAACACACATTTTCAATAAGAAAATTGTTTTTGTTGAGTTCTTTAAACAGATTGAACACATTTCACACCTGACATTTTGGCAGAAACCTGTACAGTTCAATCACTCTGGCAGGCTGTTCTCAAAGGATGGAGGTCATTGATGTCGTATGTCTCACAAGGATCTCTGTATAACTGTGTGGCATTTAATACGGTATGTGCAATTCTCAGCAACAGCAGATACAGGAGATTTTTTGTACATTAAAATCACTTTGTGTTCTTTAGATTTGCTCACTGCTGGTTGCTGCTCTGACTTTAGCCGGCTCTCCAGACCGAGGCCTTACACTCACTAAAAAGAGCTAATGTAACAACCACATACAACCCTACTTCAAAAAAACCTCACCTATCACAAAGAAAGGGAAATGAAGAAGCCATTTTGGGGGCTGCTGTGCGTCACTTGATTTCTCTGCTCCTGGGGACAGAGGAGAAGGATTGAGGTGTATTTATTGACATGGCACAAACGCTGCAGCGGCCAGAGAGAGCTGCGGTCGTCAGTGAGCGGCGACGAGGTGCTAGCAGCTGCCGGGGGAGGAGCACACCGAGCCGCACATGCTCAGTTTGGACGAGGACTCTGGCTCAGGTTCGGGTTCTGGCTCAGGGACGTCGTCGTCTGTGGCACCAGCTTCTGTTTCACCTTCTCCACTGGCGTCATCACCTCCCGCCTCTGACGTGCCTTCCTCCTGACGCCTTTTTAACCTGAAAACACAACGGGTTACATCAAGATTTAATCAAGCAAATCTAAGCCTTTTGCATTGTCGCTGTCATTGATACTGGCACCTTGCCTCACGATATTGTCATTCCAAAGTAGTGTTAGTGTTTAGTACTTAGTCTTACCTTCATTAAAGCTTTTTGCTCAGAGCACACTTCTTTGCAGTTTGACAAATGAGGCATTAACATAATTTTTTGAATCTAAAGACGTAAACATACCACATTTTCACAGCATTTTATTTCCAGTGAGTAACTATTACAAGCCAAATTCTGTCAATTTTAGATCCATGTGACACAGTAAGCTCCGGTTTTAATGTGGGCTGTAGTCTAGAACTGTCTATTATGATTTAGGATCCTAAATAATAACTGATATTAAAATAAAAACATGTCAGCCAAAAGAGCACTTTTTGCAATCGAAATGGATTAATAGAAATGTTTAGCAATGTTTAGCAATAAATACACACTGTATTTGTTCAGGATATTTGCCAAAATGTGCAGCTATTTAAAAATTAAAGTTATAAATAAGATAGACCTATATACCTTCAACACAAAATGTCTGTCTCATTAATTCATTTTCTATTTTGTTCTGGGTTTTGGAGCCTCTTCCGTCGGTAGACCTTGACAACCATTTACAGCTCTCTTCTCTACAGTTTCTTCACTAAAGCCAATTCACGGGAATCGATTCACCTAATGCAGCTTGAGTGGCCGGAGATCAAGTACATGACCTTCTTGCTGTGAGGCAGAAGTGCAGCCCTCGTGAAAAGAGAAAAGCGTCTACTGTTCTATAATGATCTGCTGCTAATTGATGTGGAGTTGTCTTACTTTTCGCGGTTGAAGATCATAAACTCTTGCTGCACCACTTCAAGGCACTCCTGTAGGTAGTCGTTCTCCTGCAAACATAAAAAAAGATCATCAGTTTAAATCAGGATCATTATCTCCATCAAAATCACCACATCAACACTTTAGCCTCAGCTTCAATCAGTCATCGCTGTGTCCTCAGAGTGCCTCTATATTTGTTCCTCTTTTTAAACAAGTTACAAATTGTTTATGAGCTCTGCCTTAAATTGGATGTTTGGCCCGGGCTTAAAATAGAAGCTCATCTTTCCGACAGCACTCGGGGCCATGTCAACTGCACTGAAGGTTTCAAAATTTAATAATCTTTGTAATAACATAGCCTTATGAGCCCACACAAGGAAACAAACGATCTATTGTTGAGGGGAAGGCTGTTGTGTTCATGTGCCGCTTGGCGCTGATTCCGTGTGCCGCGCCGTACACAGAGGAGTGACGCTAATAACGCTGATGTCATGATGAGTGTGTGACGGGAACAGGCTGCGGCTCCGAAATACAAAGAAGATATCTGTGTTTGTGTCGAGAAACGGCACAACAACAAAGCAGACGGACAAAGAGGCTCTGCTGACGTTTGAACACAGAGGGAATCAGGACAAAACCAGCGCCAGCACATTAGTGATTAGTAGAAGATAGTAGGATTATCTTGTTATACTCGCTACCTCTTGGTCTTGTTATGACACAGGAGTATGCACTATTTTGTTTGCAGAGAGCATTGTGTAAACTTTTGTAGTGAAGAGTAAATAAAATGTCCAAATGTAATTACTCAAAAAACCAAGCAGAAGGAGCCATTAAATAAAGCACTATTGGAAGAAAAGGACAAGGTTTAGGACATTTCCTTACAAAACTAATTTTATTTCTATTTTGTGAATTCATTCATCACAATTATACTTCTATGTCTACTGGCTTTATTTACGAACTATGAGATGTGGGAGTGCAATGCCACAAAAAGCCACCAAAAAATAAGTAAAATCTGTAAGCAATATTGATGATTATTTAGTAAAAGAAAATGTGCTCAGTATTTCAATAGTTGCAATATATCGTCTTTATTACAGTATCGAGATATTTCAGGATATATTGTATCGTGGCATGTATCATGATACTTATTATATCACCAGATGCTCGCCAATACACACCCCTATTATCCACTGATAAATACACAGTTACAAAGGCCACAGGTGAAACAAAATGAAATTGCTATTCCATCCCACACTGCTCCTTTCAAGACCAAATGGGCACCTATGGTAGCCCTAAAGGGACATGCTTTTGCAGAAGAATAAACGCAATGGAAATACGTCTGATGTTAAGTTATTTATGGAATGTATGTAAATGTCCTATGCTATCATGCAAGCTTGTATATTCAAAAAGAGACAGAAATGAACTTCTCCCTCCTGTTGTTCTACGTTTGTCCTCTCTGGGCACTTGTATAAATCTTTTTACTGGATTTTATGAAGCTATGAAGAAACCAATGCAAAGAGTGTTGGAGGCAGTTTTACACCACTGAGAACATAGTTACGGCTAAAAAAGGAGATTAAAAACTATTTATGGGTAAGCCTGTCTGAGTAACCGTCCCCGATGATGTTGTTATATTAGCTTCCTGTCACATACTAAACAAAATAAAAATTTAGGAAACTTAAAGCCTTCATTAAGAGGAAAAGAGTTGTCCAGAGAAGGGGGAGGGACATTTGAACAATCACAAAAGTGTTTATAAACTAAAAATAAAGACTTTTTCAGGCATTTATTCAGAAGCATAGTGACAACCAAACACACCAACTCTACTCCAAAGAAAAAAGTCTGTATGATCTCATTTTTAATCTCTGTTGTGAGATATTTAAACAAGTTAATTTGTCATAAATCACACATCTGAGACCCTGTGACTGTAAAGGCCATACCATAGGATTTACTTTGCTTTCATCAAACCCACATTTCCAGTGTTAAAGGGCACAGTCAGCTGCTGTCGGGACAGAAATGTCTCCTTATCACAGTAAACGTGTTGATTCAGTATTGATTTGCAGTGACCCTTGCTTCGGGCCTGTTCTGCACTTTGGGTGATGTCCATTTGCCCAGAATATGGTGAGTCATCTGAGTATATCGCTTTTCACATCGGCATAAACCCCAGCAGCAGTTTTTATGTTTGTAATGAGCACAAATACATCTATAAAATGCCTTATTGCACTCTACACTGCTGTCAATGTGTATTTCTCTGTCAGTGAGTTTAGGATGCTCAAATGCTTTTCTTTATGTTATAAAAATGTCTCATTTAAAGCTCAGCAGTGGTTTTAGAGCTGATATGCAAATGCAATAGATACAGCTGGTACACTGACCATCGATAGTATATAATGTCTCTCACCCAAGGATTGACAAAGTCCCTCAAAGGATGGATGAAATGTAGATACATAGACCTTGATGTCTGTGTTTAACAGCCATTAAGTGTAAGTTCTTGGAGAGACAAAATCTTTTAAAGAAGAACTTGGTGGGAAAAGTAAAGCCTTGTTTTCATTTGAGCGGTATGCTACTGGTCTGGTCAGTGCAGGTAAGATTCCTTCATCAAGAAAGTAATATGGTACACTTTGTAGGGACGCTTCAGCCTCAGGTCACAGGTGTGTGGTCTGTGTGGCAGCTAACCACTGCTGCCAGCTGATTAGATAACAGACAATAGAAATGGAGAAGGAAAAACATAAAAGGGTAATGTTCAAGTGAAATATGTCTTGTTCTTGTAATTATGTGGAAATCAGCTGTTAAGCTATAATCTGGTACAAGCATCTCTGCTTCAACTTAATGTACATTTTACGCTGTCCTAAAAAATAAAAAATAAAAAGAAAATAAACAGTCATATTCCAAAAGAATAAATGCAAAATGTACTTTTTTCACATTTTAGGAACAGCTGTTTCCGGTGCTCTTCTTGACCGCTAGCCTCTTAACCCATACTGTACTACTCCAGTGCAAAAGAAGCTTAGGGAAACCACTGGTCTACACAAATAATCAGGACAGACTCAGGAGTGTTTCAACAGTTAGACATATCAGTCAATCCACTTGGGCTCGCAAGAGGTAGGGGCTCTTAAAGATTATATATATATATGTCACAAGGGCTTCGGTCATTTACGCTTAAACCTACTGGTGTGCACTGATTCATAACTAATATGCCTTGTGTGAAGGGAGTGTTGCAGCTTCTCATATAAATAAAACTGGTCTATACACACTAAGCAAGTGTATAAAAAAGGACAGAGTCGACTCTTCTTTCTTAGATTCAAATCTTTTGATGAGGTAAGATGCTGTACATTTTTTAACAGTTGGTCGGGACCACCTTAACAATACCACTACCATTGTCCTCCCATGTGTATGTCCTGTATTCACCGCAGACATCCCCCAAATCAAAGCCACAGGGATAAATTTAACAGTGAAGGAACATTGTATAGTAGCAGGAGATTTGCATGTGAGCTAAAAATATCATTTTTTTGTCATCAAAGGGAATAAAAGCCTTTTAACAGATGCAGTGACATCTTGAGTCACTACTTTTCTTCAGATCTCACATGGTGTTTTAATGCTGAGGGATAAAGCCTCTCTGTCCACTGCCTCTGTCTCAAAATCTAGCTCTGAAATATAAAAATGCCAACTGATAAGGCTTGGTCTTTCATGATGAACACGAAGAATATGAGTCTTTTCATGTAACAAACAAAATGAAAATATGAGAAGTTTTGTATCTATTTCTGCGTTAGTCTCTGTACAGATACACTATTCAAATAAATATGGATAATCATAAATATATTGTCAAAAGGGTACTGAAAAATCTAATTTGCATTAACTATTTTGCACAAACAGCTTTTCGCCGGAAAGAAAGGTGACTCAGTGAATGGTGCGTGATGCAAGTAGATTAAGTAAAGGTTTTGTGACAAAATTGTGGCTTTTTAGGACAAATTAGTTCTAAATTGGTGCAAGCTCAAGACAAGCATTCACCAAAGATGTTTAGGTAAGGCTGAGGAGTTTTATGGACATTTGTATAGACTTGAATTTATGATTTCAGAGTTTTGTTTGCTTAAAAATGTCTTCTACAAACTACACTTGATATGCGTGTAAAACCCCAGATGCTGCTTGAAGACAGAAGAGTCATGACACTCACAGACTGTGAATCCTTGCTGTTGTCTCTGGAACGGTTCTTGGCCAGTCTCTTCTTCTTTTTGTGAAGCGGACGTGACTCTAGGATCATCTCCTCGAGCTCAAAGGTGGGGTCGCAGTGGAGCCGACCTTTCTGCTCAGACACAATGAGATAGACACTGATGAACAGCAGCACAATGGCAGTCAGCTCTGGTTTGTTCTACACTAGATACTAAAAAAAACAACTTTCCATCTTCTTTTATCATTCCTGTCTTCACTTGTTTTCTTCTTTCCATCCGCCTCTGCCTTATTCCTTGTGACATTTTTGGGAGAGTGTGAAAGTGGTGACAATCCCAATCCAGTGATCACACCTAGTTTTATGTTTATTTCTTCTGTCTTTCCATTTGTGCTGTTTCTTCAGTTATTACCTTCCTGTCATAATTAATATTATACAGTTTGCAACCAACCCAAGATTTTGGCTCAAATTAACTGGAAAATCTACAATTTGAGCTTGCATTTTATGCTAATCTTAAAGACAATTTGAAAAGCACACACCTTTTACAAAACGTTTGGATGATTTCATCATTAAAATGCAGCTGGCAAACAAATATTTGTCTGTACTAAAGAAAAGAGTATAATTGGATAAAGTAAAATTGTAGTAACCCTACCTGGAGCAAATAAGAAACAGTGCTGCTTAACCTTTTCATGATTAATTTCTATTTACAGAGGTCTATGTGTGTCTTACTAACATTAGGAACGAATCCGGGGTCCATTCTTTTCTCATTCACAGCGTCCCAGTTGACGTTGGCGAGGTAGGGGGCCGTCTGCATGTCGGACAGACTGGTGAACCGGTGCTCGGGGTTCACTGTCAGCAGCTGCCACAGAAAAACACACACACACACACACACACACAGAGGGATACAGTGTCACCTACAGCACATCACCTTTAACTATCACCTCCACAGCCCACCTCCCGCTCACACACACTATCTCAGCACTCGGCCAAGTAATGCTGACAAATTGTAGGTGGAAATGTAAAAAAAAAAAAGTTTGGCTCATGGAAATGTGTGTGACAGGGTTTGGGCAGAAGAAGTGCACATAACAAGCACCAAATATATCCTAGACTCCCTCAAGCAATTGTGCCATAATGTACTCAGTTATTTATATTTCAACAATGTTCCTGGCTTGAACTGCTCAAGTTATTCTGCGTGGCAAAAAGCTTTCTTCAAAACAACACTATAACTACAAACTTACTTATCACATAAACATTACAAGCTTTACAAGTGTAATATTTTGGAGCATTGAGTAAAAAACACAGTGGTTTAACTATTTTTAATGGTGTTTAATCACCTCAAAGTAACACAACGTGCATTTGTCAGGCTGGGAGAAACTAGCTCAGCAGAGCAAATGGTTTTTCCTCTTTCTGTTTGTATAACAGCCCAAAGAGGACAAACTGAGCACTGCAGGACTGCTGTAATAATAGGACAAGCCCTAGTAAGGCTTTTTTTCCCAGTCTTTGAACAGTTAAGTGTCTCTCTTGCTGCGTTACCTAAAATGCATTTCTTTTATTAAAGTGCCTTTCACTGAATTCAGTTTCCTTGGACATCTTTATCAAAGATTTTACCTGACACTTACAACAATATAAGTTAATTTTGATCTATACTTATGATCTACACGAGGTGTCTGAGTCCCAACATCTCAATACAGTGGTGCCTCAGGGCTCAGTGCTTGGCCCACTACTCTTTTCCATTTACATGACAGTCAGAAGCATGGCTTTTCCTATCACTGCTGCAGATGACACTCAACTCCACTTGTCATTTCAACCTGATGATCCGACGGTCTCTGCTTGTGTCTCGGCCTGAGTGACATCTCACTTTGGATGAAGGACCATCACCTGCAGCTGAACCTTGCAAAAACAGAACTGCTAGTGATTCCTGCCAACCCAAAGAACTACCACAACCTCTCCATTCAAATAGACTCATCAACCATTACACCGTCCAGCACTGCCAGAAATCTGGGAGTGGTAATTGATGATCAACTAAACTTCACAAGTCATGTTGCCAGCACCACCAGGTCCTGTAGATTCATCCTCTACAACATTAGGAAAATTAGACCTTTCCTATCGGAGCACTCTACGCAAATCCTAGTCCAGGCTCTTGTCTTGTCCAAACTGGATTATTGTTGTTTTGATATTGGGTTATATAAATTATATAAACTGATTTGAAATGTATTCCACTTTATTTAAATGTAACATTTTATCAATTTATATGACCTAACAACACTGTAGAGTTAACTTTAACATGAACTTTTTTCACTCTGTATAATACAAACAGTTCTACTCTCCTTGGAGCCTCCATCACTCTGAGGAAAACTCTCAAAAAACCAACCAAGCAGAGAAAAAGATGGACGTTTTCCTCTTTAAAATGTCTACAGAGATTCCCTTCATTCTCCAGACAGACATTGAATTTGAAAAAAACGTAAACTGCATAGTAATCAGTATGCGCTACCTAACATTTACATCACTTTGTTGTTGTAGACAACAACAGGGGGCAGGGTTTATCAAATCAGCCGCTTCTAATGCAGGCTTCAATCTCATTTGTAGCACTGTTTAGGAGCGAAGATCCACCAGAGGAATGAATAACTCCACGCAGAGGAAGGAAGAGCTGCTGCTGATCTAGTCATGAATTGAGAGATATACCATCTGCTCCTTCCTTGTCCTCCGGGTAAAGACATACAACCTGGATAAAATGATGAGAACTGGATTTGGATCTAATCATAACTCTGAATCTCATGGTTCGTTCCGGCTCCTTTGAAAAAAGGAAAAGGGTGTGGGTCCTGCAGGGCTGGTTTGTCTCAGTGGAGCCCAGACGGTCTAATCGATCAGCAGCAGAGCGGAAGAGGCCAGAGATCTGTCCAAAACGCTCAGGCTCATGGGACACAGAGCACATGTTCTGAGCTCAGCCAAAAAATGTACCGCCACTAAAAAACTGAGAGGCGGTGTAGTCCAGGACAAGGATGCAGGACTGAAGTAACAGCAAAAGAGATAACACTTGGTACAGTTCCTTTATTCAAAGCGACTTCCTAACGATTCATTATGAGCATGGATGTAATCAACTTTACAAAAGACATACTTAACTTTGTGTTTTTATTTTTATTTTAGTTTATTAATAAAAGTGGACTTGAACCACTTTAATTGGAATGTTTTTACTGTATGATTTTCCAGAATGAAACTGTTTTGATTTAGGTTTAAGAACACTGTTAAAAAATACTAGGCAACAAGAATCTGAGGCCACCTCCTCTGTTCTCTGAGGTGGACTGCAGACTTAGCTCCACCAGTGCTCATACATCCTCTTGATATTTGAAAGAGATGTGAAGGAGTCAGTTTTTGTTAAAATGGAAATCCTTCTCCGAACACCTGAACAGAACTGTGATACTAACGGCGCACCTGAGCCTTAACAACTCTCACATCAGGAGTTTAACTGACCTTTTAAGGTAACGACTATGAGACCAGAACAGCCTGGTCCAATCAGGTTTAGTTTCAGGTCAAACCCCTCCCTCTAGAGATAAAGCTCAGCTCTTGCATCAGTTAAACTCAGAATTGAAATCTTGGAATTAGAGACGAAACGGCTTCACCTTGAAAACCTAGTCCAGATGCTTTTGCTTTAATCTTTTCTTAAAGATGACCTGGATGACTGAGAACCTTCACAGACATTTGTCATTGGCAACAATGGATTGTCAAAGTGTGTAGGGTCAACCTTCAGTCATCCTTAAGTTTTTTTTTTTAAAAAAACAGTAAGTTGCATGTTAAATAAAAAAAAGAGCTCTCTCTACTTTACTAAAAGAGCCCAGGATTCATGGACAGCTTTATTAAACTGTCTTTAAAGCACAGACTTTCTAATAGAAAAAACTGATTAGGTTCATCCTGTTTGCTTAGACTTAAAAATGTATTTATCAACAACATTTAAGAAGGATATTTCTGAATAAAAATAAAACTAGGATTTACCAGAATCTTTAATTTTAATAAAGCCCTTCAGATGAAGTGGTTTAACCCTGTGATGTAAAGCATTTGGCCCAGATGTCTTAACTCTGTTCTTTAGCCTATATAAGTATCTGCCTTCAGGGTTTATACAGTAACTGCAGTGTTCCAATTTCTCCAAAAGTGCATTTTGAGCATGTCAGGCTTACTTTGCCATGACTGAAGCAAAACTTGTGAAAGTCATTGTGCCACATTAGTCCTTACCTTTCTGAGGAGGGACACCAGGTCTTTGGGCCACGCAGGACTGTACTGGACACTGACCGTACTGAAGAGCTGGATGAGAGACTCCACTGAGTTACTGGCATGGATGTCATATGGCCTCTGAGTAAAGAAATAAAGACACATATAAAATATATTAGAGGAAGAATGAGTCACAGACATATTCATAATAATGGTGTAATCAAAGTACCCATCATGCCTCACCCATCCACGCAGGACCTCGAAGACTGTGACCCCCAGTGACCACCAGTCGACTTCAAAAGCGTAGCCCGTTCCTCCGCTCACAAAGGACTGAAAGATCTCCGGGGCTGCAACAACACACAGGGAAATCACTGCTGCACAAGAGAAAGCTTTTCAAAAGGCTGCAACGAAAAAAGCCAAGTGCTTCTTTTGCAAAATGTCAACACTAACTGTTCATTTTCCCAAAGCGCCGTGACGCAATCTCAAGACAGGACGGAACATTTCTCTGCCAAAGCTTTTTAGACTTTCAGAGTTGAATTCACAGACAAGTGTCTCTTTGGGGGCGACCAGTGGAAAGGTTGATGTAGATAACCTTTGGCCACAGCAATTCATTTTCTCACAAAGCATCAACTTTTTAAGAGCTAACTTTTTACTGTTTGATGCCAAAGTCAGAAGAACTTTCTTTTTAAGGCACATTTGAGCTTTTCCACCAAAGAATACGGACTTGTTCATTTGTAGGCTGGGTAGATATTGCTTTGCACAATGTGAATTATAAGTTTCAACTGTGAAGACATACCAGCACAACACATTTAATAGGAAGGAAAGGGATTTGAAATTAGTAAAGGTAAAAGAAAAAAGTATCAGTGTTGTTAGGGAACTTTCATAATAAAAATACACAAATAAATGATGCACTGCAATGAAGTACACTTTACTTTTTCATGAAAACAGAACGTAAGACTTCAAAATAAAGGTAGTGTTGATTATTGTCTGTATCTTATAATAATATGGTAGATTAATGCATAATTGTTGTATTGGATCTTTTTTGTTATTATGGAATTATGTTAAAGCAGTTATTAAACATTGTTGATGACTTTTAAGATTATTTCAATATTATATTTCATTAATGACTTGACACCCGTGGTTGCATTGAAACCAGAAGCATTGTGCAGAAATGTCAGATTTTGATCAAATTTGTATAAATCTTAAAAGCTGCTAAAAGTTTAAAGCCGGTTATTTGTAGTGAATATTTACCCATGTAGGGCTTGGTTCCTGCCAACGCTGTGGCTCTCTCCCCGTCCTTTATTATTGTGGCGATGTTAAAGTCTGTCAGGTGAACATGACCTGGAGGAAAAAAGAAAATCAAAATCCATCATGTTCCCAAATAACATTTTATTAAATGCCCTGCCTCTAAATCAGTGTGGTATTTTTTATCCAATAGAAACATGTGTCATAAATAAGTCATCCATTTTTGTCTGTAATTCCTAAATAAAACTATTATGTATTAAAGGGAGGCATAATATCTGGTCATAATTCAAATCGTTTCCAGTCTGGAACAAGGTACCCCTCCTTTTAAATCCCGAGTGTGCCCGAGTATTGTAATGAGGGAAAGCCACAATGCTTTTTTTGCCTTCCAAACCGGGATGTCACTTTACAAATTAAAAGGCCACAATGACATCTACTCCACCTTTTTCTGCGATATCAACGGTGAGAACAATGGGAAACCACAGGGAACATCTCAGTAAACCCACATTTCTGTTTACCACTGTCCCAAAGCTAACACTGCTCTGAAGAGTGTGAGGAGATTTCTGTGAGAAGGCATGAGCGAGGATACACCGGCGCTTCCTACAGGGATGTCACAACTCAACTCATCTCACAGCCAATAAGTGAAAACCCGTGAGCCGTTGAAAGAAATGTGCAATAAGCATTCACAGAAAAGTCTACTGAGAAGCTTTATTTGGACATTTAGAAGTTAGAACACTTGTGAATGTAAAATGGCATAATGTTGGTGAATTATTTCAATTAAAAAACATATTATAGTCAAACAATTAAATTACACTGATTAATGGTGTTAATTTGAGGTTTTGCTGCAGATCCTGTGTTTATGTCATCAACACTCCTGACAAAAGAACCTCTAGTTGCTCACGGAGGAAAAGATGCACGCGGGGGAAGTGTGGATCCAAAAAACAGATTCAGTCAATCAGAAAGATCTTTTTAAAATTTCAAAAAAAGAAACTAAAGTCTGACACACAACAGACTCAAAACAATGACAGGTCTAATGAATAGAACAAGAGCTGTTCATGATAAGCCATTATTGTTGAATGTTTGGTCATATGTTCCATAGTTTAACTTGGTTGTGCTTTTACCGTCACTTTTGGTCAAGATTCAAGTTCAGTTGTCACACAAATGTCATTTCTCTACCAGGGCTGTAGCTGAGGCACTGTTTCCAAAACTATAACTAATCTCTGAAAGATCTGTCCCAAGCAATTACAGACATTCTGCACAGATAACTCGACTTGTCTCCAGGCTAAATATCTAGCATAGCTACCTCATGTTACATTCATACTGACGCTGTACACGACTTAATAAACCTCACACAATGGAAACAAGGTCAGACTTAAATGTTTAGTACTGTCACACTCTATTGAGTGATTAATTGTCTCAAAGGCTTGTGTTGATGGCAAATAAAGTTTTCCTGCTGAAGACATCCAGAGTGTCTCCAGTCTGTGTTTTACCAAGCTTCTTCCCCAGCTCTAAGGCAAAATGTAGACTGGATCCTAATGCCATCATTAATGCCAGGGTTGTTTCATGACTTCTATAGAGCTAAAGGAGTGTACTTACCTTGTTCGTCCAGTAGGATGTTGTCCGGTTTGACGTCTCTGAGGAAAATAGGCACAAACACATTAATTATGACACACTGATATGATGTAAGGAATACAAAGACTGTGAGTTGCAGGCATCAGAAGTCGTCATGTGCAGGTCACGTGTAGTGGAGGAGGTGTGGTGAGGTGGGAGGACGTGTGAATTCTATGTTGATGCAACATGTTTAATACACATGGTTCAGAAAAAAGGAGGAAAACGGTTCCTCTTCACTGTATTTTGAACACAACCCCCAGTTTTCTCCCCGAAGGCCTCAGAAGGTTTGTCTGAACATATTTCACTTTCTCACACTTTCCCAGCTCCTCTACAGGCAATTAACAGAGCACACAGCTGATTTAATTACGGCTCACGTCACGCTGGTGGAGAGCGAGCAGGGTCCACAGAGAGATCAACTCGCCCCAAAGGACGAGCTGGAGACGCCATGCTAAACTGATGCTAATATCATAAACCAAAATGCTCAGACTGCTGCAGGGAAAGCATTATGTTCCCAGGAGGAGCTACTGTTAACCCATTTACATTCCTGCAATAATTTAATATTCTTTAGGAGTACAATAGAAAATGACAAAACGTTTACACTTTATCTCAACAAGGAGCTGAGCGTGTTCTTTAAATGGTCTTGAAGTTTTTGTCATTTTGTATAAAGTCTTATTAGATGAAATACTGATTATAAAACACTAATGGATAAGGTTACTTTAATCACATGATCACAAAACAAAATACAATTTCCACTTTAGCAGCAACAGTTTACTGTATTTGTCTAGTATATGATGTACTGTTTTAAAAAAATATTACAGCTCTAGATAATTATTACTATCTAAATACATCACTGGTCCTTATTTCCATTATACAACACAATGACATAGAGATCATGCCATACATTCAAGATAAATAAAATAAATACAACATATAATTTCTATATATGTTATGTAATAATAACTTCTCAATTCAATCAAGTATTTAATGTTTGGTTGAAAAAATCTGTGGCAGCTTTCATTTCAAACTTACAAAATAGTGGAGTGGGTTAAACAGAATAAAAGATAACACTGATAAATTTCTATTTCTACTTAAAACCACAAATCCCACTTGAAACGTGGTTTGAAAGTGAATTCTTGTTTTTATATTATATATTTTATTTTAGAAGCTGCATGAGGCCATCTGACGAGTTTCTCAGGCGGAAACTATGATGGGTCTAAGGAACAGGACAAAAGAGGAACAAGCAGTAAAAGGGAACCTGCGCCTCAGCATCCCTCATCTCCCAGGACTAATTTTACCTCCTCGGGCCTGAGGCTGTTGCTAGGAGACCACCGGCCCGGCCTTCATTCTCAGTTGGTGCAACAAAATAATTGTATAGTATTCCCCTGTCAAAAAACGTGTGTGTGTGTGTGTGTGTGTCTGTGTGTGTCTGTGTGTGTCTGTGTGGTGGGGGGGGGCTTCATTAACACCACGCGATGGAGTCAGCTGATGTCAAAAGCAAAGATGAAGACTAGGAACACGAGATGTCAGCAGCGTGTGTGGCCGTTTTTAGGCAGCTTGGAAATGTACAAATGTGATTTGTGGCAGCTGTGCGTTCGGCAGAGACGTGCTACCTGTCGTGTGGAGAAAACTGGCAGGAAAATAGAAATGATTATAAATAAATGATGAAATATTTATGGTATGGTCTATAATGGTGACTCCAGAGTGGAACAGGTACAAATGAATGTCTTTTAACGCTCTCCATCACTGACCTATCGGCTACAGGGAAAGTGACAGATATTTCATCAGACTCACTAACAATCAGCTTCTTCTCAGGTGTCCTGCATCTGTTGTATTTTTTTTCAAATTCATTCCATTAACAATAAATGTATTTATTGTGCAGCCCCAACAAACACCACACCATAAGCCCTGACTGATTCCAAGTTACATAAACAGCAGATGGCTATTTAGATTTTTTTTTTTTATTAAAAGAGGACAGTGTAAGGACAGGAAATAAGGACTACAGAGAGAGTAGTACTGAGCCCAGAGTAATGTCTTTTTTTAATCAACTGTAATTTTATATAATGTAGTAAAAAAACTGTAATAAAAACAGAGCCACACACTTTTGATATTATACTCAGTTTCAGATCCTGTTCAATTATTCATGTTTTTAATAATATTTGTTTTACAGCACCACAGTAACACACACTAAAAATAAATATTGTTGTGCTTAATGTGAGGGTTAAGGAAACACGGCTCGGTGGCACAAACAGATCCAGACTCACTGTTTGAAAAAGAAATTCAGCCCAAATGATTTTTTGAACACGTCTCAAACCGTTTCGGAGCCATCTGTGGCAGTAAAAGTGCAGTCTGCAGGGACATGGGGCTTTGTCACAAGAGTCCACAGACACTTACTGCTGCGCTCAACGGACTCCCAACACAAAGACATCCGCCCTCGTTGAAGATGATGGATAGGAACAATTACACTTGGGTCTATCTTTAGAAATGGAAAGAGACCTAACAAAAACAGAAAACGCAACAGCATAAATCCCATAAAGAGACAGTGAGCCGCTGATTAAATGCTTCATTCAACTCAGGAACATTTTGATGTCTCTGCAAATCCCAAATAAATTGAATAGAAATATTTGCATCAATATGAAGGGTACTGACATTTGTGATGCGTCCAATTACCAGAAATAGGCAGGAGGCTGATCTTTTGTGACAAAGAAACTGTAAACGTGTTATAAATCTTGTCTGAAGTGGGGTTAGCTTTAGTTAGGTAGGTTTATAGTTATTTAAATTTTGAAGATTATTTGCTTTAGGTAAAGTTCCCTAATCAGAGAGGTGATTTTATATTGTTTTATGCCACATATTATAGATGTTGCGATACCATCGTTTCCAGAAATAGAACCTAAAATTTAGATGTTTCTTATGTCTTGACACTGTCAAAGAGCAACATCTTTTATTTTCCTAATGTACAGTAAAATATTTTCAAACTGAAGAACAAAAACTCACATTGCAGTCGAAGCACTGAGTATCTGGAAAACACTACTATGCACTATGTTGCAGCGACTCATTACATCCCAACAAGAATAAAAAAATACATATGGTCTTGGGACTAACACAGGGGACTTGGCGACACTGTTGGATACTCTGGGTCACAGCTTGACTCTGTTTTTGTTGAACAAATCTTATTTATTGTATCTATCGTGGGTGGCAGTATAGCACAGTGGGTAGAGCGGCTGTCCTTCGACCAGCGGGTGGGCGGCTCGAATCCCGCTCGAAACATCCCAAAACATCACAACATCCCGCTCTCCCCCGCATACTGTCGTTGTGTCCTTGGGCAAGACACTTAACCTACATTGCCTCCAGTGAAGTTCTGTAACACTGGTAATAGTTTAATGTGTGTAAAGCGCTTTGAGTGCCTACTACAGTAGGTGGAAAAGCTATACAAAAATAAAGATTATTATTATTATTATTATCTGTAAACACGGATTGTCTTTTTTTGTTTTGTTTTGACGAGCTTATGGGAGTCTTTATCAGAATAACATCGGATTGATCTTTTTACAGTCAAAACAGAGGTTGGTTTCTGTGGATGTGGTTAAGTTAAAGTATTCAGAGTTTGGTTATTGTTAGCACTTAAGATTATTTGACTGCAACGTCAGCATGTGGTGCTCCCACTGTCTCTCACTGAATCTTCAAGGACATTTACGCTTTGCTTTAATTTAATCCCCGCTTCACAAATTACAGCAACCTCTGAAGTTCAAAAATCAAACTTGCAAGGCATTGTGTCATTTTGAATAATTTCAGTGACTGGAAAACTATTCCCTAAATTTCCATGTTTTTCAGTCTGACCTCCTGTATTTGTGTTGTTGGAAGACGTTTCGCTGTAGTTGGAATATCATATGATGCTGTGTCTTAGCCTAAAAACTGTGTAAGCTGTTGGGAAAGACACTGTGACTTTCTGCGTCTGATAAACGACATGTTCAGCTTTACCCTCGAGATTAGAAAGGGCTTCTGCACGTTTAAAACAACGCATGTTTCAAGTTCATTTTAGATGTCAAATTCAGCTCAGATTTATAAATAATACCAACACTCAAACCAAAGGCAGGCGATAAAAGGAAAAGACATAACCTTGAGATGATCTTCAGAGGGTTTTTTTCCGTTTTGAGGCAAATGATGCAAAGTGAACTGAATTTGAGAAACTACGATGATGCAACAGGTCACTGCTGGCATTGGATGAGGTGCATATATTTTTTCTTAGATGTCTGATTCATGTTAAATATAGTCAGTATATTCTGGGCTGTCCAATATTTTGTCAAAGGAGGCATTTCGATGTAATTTCCTCATCATTTGTTCTGTTCTTTACCTCGAAACCCTAATGTACCTTCATGGTTGCTTATGATTACTATGACACTTTTCACATTAAAGATCTGACTTTAATTATTTTATGTGTTGCCTGATACTGTATGAGCCAGGGAGAACTATAAAATGTTTTACATATTTTGCACTTGTTCACTTTGCACTATTACTGTTAGTACTGATTATCTATATTTATTAGTAAATATACCTATTTTATCAATTTATCTTCTATGTACTCTATTTGCACTACTCAAAAACTACAGATTTTTGCACTGGATAAAATGCTGCTATCCTACACTTTACTGCTATACAACTTATGTGCACAACTGTATATGTTGAGCCGAGGCAATGGAAAGTCTTAGACACCCAGCTGCTCTTATACTCCAGTACGTGCCTCAGTGCAGACAGCTTACCTCAAAACCTATGACTTTCCACACATTTCATAAACAACATACAGTATATAGTGTATGTCACAGTCCAGTCCTGGAAAAGTATAACCTTAAACTCACTATACTGGCTGTCAGACTCAAGCCACTGGGAATCTCTTTCATGCAGCAGGCCATATTCAAAAGACATCCACTTATGTTTCTTAACATAACTTTTCTATAGCAGCAGGTTCACCAATAACAACGCACAAAAGGACCTTTTTAAAAGTCAGCGAATATGCCTCAGAGCTAATAGGAAAGATAATACTGTGAAAATACATGTTCTGCTCCTATTTTATCCCCCTGAGGTAATCTAAGATGTTTTAAACCATTGCTAAGAATGAATCATAATGTGAGTTTGTTTTATCCTACAGAGTGAAAGACCCACGTTCTACAGAAGACAATAATTTTTTGAAGAGCAGGTTGTTCCACTGCACACTAGAGAAACGCCCAGAGAAAGTAATAATCTTATTCTTTTGTATTTGTGACATTGTTCAGCTGTTTGTGTCCTAGCGCTCGTTTAGAAAAGAAAATGATTTTAAGAGGAGGTGTAGCAGTTCCACACACAGTCCTTTAGAGGGCGCCTGTCTGAAAAAGTCTTACACTGTTTTAGTAAATGATCAACGCTGCTCTTACTGAGAAGAAATCTCTTTGGGTTACAGTGACCTTAGCTGTAAAAGCTGTAGAGCTTGCAGTATGACTTTACTTTCAGCAGAAGATTTTTCTCACTGCAGCAGAAGATTTCATTTGTTTGGTCAAGTTTCTAGAGCCAAAAGAGTTGAGTGTAAAATATTAACATCTACAGACTGTACAGAACCGAACGGTACAGTATACAGTGATATTTCTAGTGTTATAGTCAGAGTAAGTAAAAAGACACTTCCTGTTTACAGCTGGTTCAATAATTTTTTATTTATCTATATGCAGCGTATAGATCACTACCTCTGTGTGAACAGAAGGTCACACAATCTGGATTATTAAAATATGTGTTAATATCAATTTTAATGCCAATTGAATTAAACAAATCAATAAAAGTGATCTTTGCACTAATATAACTTGACGCTACACCACAGTCACAGTCACAGTTACATATACAGTGACAATAAAAGGACACACATTCTGGACATTTCTTGCTTTTTAATATCAAAGTAATAATCAGCATTATTAAATACAACTTATTAAACTACAATATCTTGTACTATTTGCATGTTTATATGTATATATGAATATATTGGATGTAGATCAGAGCCACTCAGGGGCAATTAACCAAGCATCATATTAAACGAAATTGATTTTAATTTTAGTAAAGCTCAAATCTCAGTTTTCATGTTTTTTGTAAATTTCTTAGATTGAACTGAATCAAAAATAAACAAAAAAACACAGTCTATGCTACTTTATTTTTGGTGCAAACAATTTTTTTAGAGATTTTTTGGGCATGAATGTTATAAAACAAGGAAATTCAGTAAATTATGACTGGAATAAGAAAGTTTATAATCTGCCCAAAAGTGAGCACCATCAGCCTTGCGTGTTATTTAACTCGCTTGAATATTTGACCTTTAAGTTAATTAAGTGAGAGGAACTTTGCTTCTAAAAGTTGTCTGGGTGGATATTGGTTGATGTGGATTAACTGGAATGTTGCTGATTATAAAATGTGCACAAAAAGTCTCTGATTGGTCTCATACGGTTTAGTTTATTCATCATTATTAACATTATTGCTGTGTCATGTAATAGTCTTGACTCTGTCTACACAAAGTCAAGCTAGGCTTTAACATAAACATTAAATCTATAGTTTTTATCACTTTGTGTTTTAAGAAAATTCTAAAAACACTTGTTACTTAGATGAATCACAATGTTGATCTGTTGAATCTTCAAAGGGGCGTTTTTAGAAATAATAATGCAAGAATGTGACAAATATGTGAAATGGGTTTGAAAGGGCCATTATGCTCCAAAAGAGTCTGTAAAACAATCTTGAGAAAATACCCATGTAATTGTGTTGTTCTTGTCTCTGGCCTGACAACACTATCAGGTCCTAAAACCAAAGTCACTTCGTTCTCAACATCGCTGTGTCCTGCCGCTGAAATAAAGTTACCTGTGAATAATGTGCTGGCTTTGCAGATAGTCCAGTGCCAGTGTCATCTCACAGAGGTAGAGTTTGGCCGCGTCCTCCCCAAACTGGACATTCTGCTGCAGATGGTATCGAAGGTCGCCCCCCAACAGGAGGTCCACCACCATGAACATGTCCTCCTCGTCCTGGAATGAGTACCTGGGACAAGAAACGTGGGCATGGGGCAGAGGACAGAGGACAGGGATCAGTCACTGTGAGCATACGAGAGAACTCTGTCACAGAAAACACAGCAGGTAAACAGATGGGAGGCATGCACAATAGAAACACCACATAGACAGAAAAATAAATGGACCAAAACACTTTAGCAGTGATTCTGCAGAGGCATAAACTCACTAGACGCTTTTAAAATAGGTTGCCATATTTGATAAAAAGGTAAGAGAACGAGGAATAGAAAAGGTCTTTCAAAACAATCACTTTTAAAAACTCTAAAGAAGCTTTGACATTTAAATCTGTTAAGCTGCTGCCCTTCATTTCTTAGGCATACACACTTCTCTAATGTACTATGACCTTGATGGATAAGATATGCTGTATAAATGGGAATGATGTACCTAAAGAACCATGAAAATCACACCATTGCTTCTTCTTGAACCAAAAGATAATCTGCAAAAACACCAAAATGATCAATTTCAAAATACAATAAAATGACTACATATAGAGTCTTAAGTCTTGTTAAAGCTTGCTTTCTATTCTGTAAGAACTTCTCGAGGCAGGCCTCATCCCTTGGTCCATTGTTTTACAGTCTATGACTCACACACATGTGTTAAGTGAGCCATGTTCAGTGTAAAACCAAATGCATCTTCTTCAATAATTATAAATGAACCTTTACATAATGCATCGACAGACACTCCTCACTGAAAATGCACATGACACTGTGAAACCAGTGACAGAGTGCCCTAATAACTCCAAACCCGCCTAAGAGCAGAGAAAATGTGCAAAGAGAGGAAGTCCCAGGCAAATTAAAGAGTAAAAACACCAGTCTCTGGGCTGATGCGGTGTAACGGAAGGCTGCTTTTGGTTCACTAAGCATTTTGTCAATCAGGCTTACTAATCGTTGACGTCAAATTAAAACACAGCTCTTAGTGATCTAAAGGGAGGATTTGAAACACTCCACTTACACTGTTTTAGCCTTAAACAAACAAATCACAGCCACATGGGGGAGTGTTTTGTACAAATCTATAATTACTCCTCTAAGTAAAAGCAAAATAAGCCCAAATAAGCTCTGCACAGATGTGTCATGGGGCTATATTCTGCTCCTGAAAAGTACAATCAATACTATTGTAAAATACAAAGATATTTGTATCATCTTACAATACATTATTCGGATATATTGTATCATGGCACGGTGATACATATCGTATTAGCAGGTGCTTGCCAATACACACCCTAGTCATCAGGAAGCAGTGTTCCATTTAATTAAAGTGTATACTTCAAAAGTTTGGTTCGACACAATTGAGGTTTCACATTGTTGTTTCAGAGGCAAGTGCAAGGAGTCAGTTCTTTATTTTCTCATCAAAACTGTGGAAAAATGTCATCAATACTTTTTAGTTTGAGCCACAACACAACACTGGGAGGCAGGAACTGCTGATTGGTCCAATTTCAGACCTGGGCAATTTCCTGCTCCTATAAGTAAGAAATAGGACTGTGTTTGCAGCAAAGTGAAAAATCATTCCCTCTCATATAGAGATGGGTTCGGCTCTAAAATAAAACCCATTTGCAGAGCTGTGTTTTCCACTCGTCCTGAAACATCACAGAGATTAATTGTTGAAATGGCCTTGACTTTTGTGTGCTGGGGCGGATAATGGGAGGAGGGCACAGGGGATTGAATTGGTAAACACAAATACGCATACTGCAATTCCCCAGGTGAAATAGAGCAAGAACTATGGATATTTGGAAAAATCAGATATGTTACAAACATATTTTCCGTAATCTCCCCCTGTGGTCTTTGAGTTTATTAATAATCAATTCTGGTCTCAAGGCCAAGACCTTTTCTATAAACCTTAACCGTATTTGTATTCCTCACTACTTTATAGAAGCAGTTAAAAACACTAAATCCCACTCTTGAGAAGAGATGAAAAACATTCATCTTCTCTGGTGTAGCCCAAATCCTTCATCAACAGCACACATAGTTGGTTGTTATCTTGCCAAAAAACTGTTTGTTTATGCAGAATTTGTAATTTATTGTGGCTGAGGCCCTTTTGTTCATTACAGTGAACCTTACTTCTGTTGCCAAAATGCACATAAAATAAATACAGGAGCCAAGAACTTTTCCAGCCAGTGACAAACTTTGATTGATTGACGTTAAGTCTGCCCTGTGTAACCTTTAGCCAGCAGAGGGCACACTGTGCAACTGAACCGGCAGTGGCACTCTCTTCATTTAAAAGTGGTGACGTTAAAAATGGCAAGTTTGTAAGAAAGAGCATATCTCTAAAATATTCTCTTCTCGATTACCAAACATTGTTCTGATGTTTTTTGCAAGTTGAATGTTTCAAGCTTTATATGTTTCTAATTTGATTTGGTCTTCAGGTTGTAGGGTGTATGATTTAAAAACAGTTAGGATGATTTCTAACTCTCACATTGTGTACAGTTCTGGTGGCTGTTTTCTGGAGTCATTAGTTTATGAAACAGCAGTGGTCTAACAGTGGTTTTAAAAAACTTTGTACCAAAACTTTCAACCTGTAAAAAGGGTTAGGGTAATTAAAACTTTTCACTGCAAGAATTAGTCTTTGTCATTTACATCTGGATTTATTCCACAATGAAGGGCAAATGAGAATTTAAGGTCTAAATATAGTTATAAACACAGTGGTATAAGTTCTATGTTATCTGACTATTTGATATTAAACACAGGAACGCATCTCCTTGGGTTCACCTTTGTCCAGTCATCTGAACTTTTGTCCTTCACGTTCCCCCGTCAGACCGAATGGCTCCAATGCGGCGAGACAGTCCTGCGGAGTGCACTCAATAGGAAGTGACAGTCGAGGTACCTCCATGAACCACATTAAACCAACCTGCCCTAACCCTTCGAAGGATCCGCCTCACTGTAGCCACACCGCGCCGCCTCAGCAGATGGCTCCAGCTCCGGGACGTTGTTGCTGCTGGCAGGGATTCCTCCATGTCACCTTTTTATCACCTCATTGTCACAGCCTGATTCCCGGTTTTCCTTTGACAGACAGGTTCCCTATGAGGATTCCGCCTGTTATCTCTGTGTTCCACAAAACGGTCTTTCCCGATTCGTTGCCAAAATGTCTGGGATCCTAACAGAGACGGCAACATCTAGCTCCTGTTGTCACGTCCTAGTCTGCTTTGCTGAGGTGACAGGGAGGTGTCAGAGACAGGCGTACTGCCGGAGCATATGAAAGCACCAACAATGACAAGCCCTGTCTGCTTTAAACTTGTACCACGAACGAAAGGGAAAGAAAGGATTGCCTTTTGTCTCTCGGAAACACTTTGCTATTAATAAATTCAATTCAAACAGTTTTTAGGACTTCAGTGAATATCAAAACGGCATTTAAGAAACTTAAGAAACACTGGCAGGTTTTGAAGAACATTGACAATGTCCTTTTTTTCATTGAATAATTTCAACATAAAATCTTTTTGTTGGGCTTTAGTAAATATCCAACACCATTTAAAAGCCTTCATGGGTAAATCATTGGCAGGTTTTGCAGCAAGAGCAACAAACAATGACACATTATTGGGGCACTCCAAGCCAAATTGTTTTTCAAATTTTGTAAAAACTTTTATACAAAACACCAGACTGGGAAAGTAAAGGCAAACAGTGAAACGTTCAAAAAGCATTGAGAGCATGGTCGTACACAAGAAATATATTGTGGTCCAAATATATACTATATAGTTTCTTTTAGGCAAATATTGAAAAATGCTAATAGGGAAATACAAATCAGAAAATACTCTTGGAAATATAGCCACCTCTGTTTTTCAGTAAGACAATTAAACAGGAAATACTATAGAATAAGAGGAAATTACATTGAGCAAACAGACCCTGCTCCAACTTATATGGTATGTGCCTTCAATAAATATTCTTTGGCATGATTTAAATATATTTGAAGTCTCATGTGATAAATGCTAGTTCATACGCCTCTTCCTCTTTCCTCGATTACCGTCTTTCAGGCACTTAGCCTTTTCACTGCCCTTATTTCTCTTAATCACACCATTTGTGAGAACTATAAATGAAGCTGACAAAAGCACAGAGGCAGAAAAACTGTCTCATTCTAAACACACATCACTTCACAAACAACTAAAAAATCATAACACTTCAATTTATGATTTGGTCTATTGTAGTTTTAATGATAGTTCTTACAGATTAACTAATTATTACACAACTATCCAATTGTGAGCCGTCAAAATAAACCATTTTTAAGTTTATTTAGTTTTTACAACTTCTATTTAATGTGTTTTGTATTGAAGCAGCTTCTAAAGTGTTGGTTTGGAAAAATGTGTTTGGGAAAACAGCAGGTAGAAATTGCTGAGTGAAACTTTAACTGACTTTTATTTCTCACAGTTACTATCATTACTGCTTCTGTGGTCAAATGATTTCACCAAACACATTTCTTTAAGCAGGGACTGTAAAGACGTGTTTATGTTCTTCTCGTTTGTGTTGAAAGGTCCTGGTTGTAAGTTTAAAACACCTTCTCCAGCCTTTGTCAAAGTGGTCAGACGTGGAGGTTCTCCCTGCAGGATCCCCGTGTTTCCCTGTAGAGCTGATAAGATATTGTCCAATCCAAGCAACAACTGTGTTTGAGTCCTGACAGTCGTGCCTTGAATAAATGAATACTAAAGCATCAGAGGAAATCCCTGAGCTGCTTCATGTAGCTGCTTTCAATTAAAATCAGCCTCTACTCCTTCCTCAACACAGTCGCAGAGAAATGTTGTTCTTCTCTGTTTCTGCAAATCCCTTCTTCCGAAATAATGATGTTTTTATTGTAACAAATTAAAACATATTGAACATCTGAGAAAAAGAAACACCTGCATGCACAGACGGATCAAACAGTTGTCTACTAAAAACATGCCTCAATGTCCTTTAAGATAAAGATCTGCTTTAGATGCAGGCTAGTGGCGACATTGCCACTCTCTACAGCCTGTGAAAGTCTGTCTTTTCCTATACTTGGCACTGGTCAGCCTTAAAATATAAATGATTTGTTTCAGGCTTATTATTATGAATTTTGAATTGAATGTATCAAAATATGCAAAAGTTCAATCTTTTTTATTTTTGGTATCATATGTTTTGAAACTGTCTTTTGCTTCAAATACCTTGGTGAGAAAATAAAACTGCTAATTGGTGCATTATAATATATTATATATTATACTATTAATAGCCACATATCTGGATTTTGCATTGTATTTAATTTTGGGGTTATTCTGGATTTGCTTGCTTGGATGCAGGAATTGGTAAGTGGGCAGATGGGCCAGCCCGTCAGCTTGTCCCCCTGGGTTACACTAGTACTCATACAAATATAGACAGTCTATTGAGAGTCTACCAGTGCTGCCACTATCACTCTTGTTGTAGTTCCCATCCTTCATCTGTCATATATAAGGAATGAACATAGTGAGGTGTGTGTAAATTCAAGTCGCCATGTTGACAGTCACAGCAAGAGTAAATATAGCTTTAGCATATTGTGAAGGTTTGTGAAAGACATACAGGTTGTTTAATGTATCCTTGGCATCTATTCAAGGGTTAGGGGTTATCTATGTCAAAAAAGACTTATTTGTTGTAAAATTCAGCAGAGAAGCTCAAGTACATTTCTGTTATTATAATTGAATGTGCTTTCCAAATCCCCAAATTAGCTGAATTTCTTGTGCAGAACTTCATAAATTAGCCGTTCAATACCAAAAATGAGCCCTGTGGGTGTGGATAAATGTCTGGCAGTTATCTGGGGTCTTGGGACAACCAGCACTGTCCAAAATCAGGAGGAGGCCTTGTGCTTGGTCCAGAACAGGACGAAGCTGCGCAGTCACAGCTTTTGAATCAAGAGGAAGGTTACAGCCGGCTGGAAGGAGTACAAGAAACAGGCTGAAATAATGGGGCCACACTGACAAATGAGTCCGGGGAGGCAGGGAGGAAACTGGGAAAACGTGGCACAAAAGAACAGTTTTTGAGGAAAGAGCTTGTGTTTATTGTAGTTAGTCTGCAAACTTTCCAATGGCCTAATAAAGTTGATGACAGGACAGGCTGGAGGAAACTCACGCTGCAAGAGATATGCCTGTGTTCCCTCAGGGGGTTCTTCAGCAATGGTCTGAGTGAGCAGCGCCTCCTGTCTGAAAGACTGCCCTTAAACCAACCTCTGTTGGCCTGTTTTTATAAAGTGCACTCTCAAAGCCATGGCCCACAAAAACTTAAAAGTAGCATAGGCCTGTTTTGGTACAAGAACCGAGTCTTGTAGTGGTCAGTGGCTGGACATAGACAGATTAATGATCAATGGTCTCTTTATACTAAATACTGCCTATATTTCTTCACAGTAACAATTGCAAATGCTAAATTGCTTTGCTGGAGGTTTATTTGTAGCTCTATTAAACATCCATTGTGTAACATTTTGTTTATACAATATAATATAATAATAGTCAACAATGCTCTCAAAACAAAGACACAAACTTTGTGCTGCCATTTGGCCAGGTCGTCATTGTAAATGAGAATTGATGTGTTTAGACCGTTTCATTTAGTTTGGACCAAAACAAAATTAACCATTTATTTTAGACTACAGTACCTGACAGCATTCACTCTTATCCAATTTAGTTAAGTGAATAGCGTTTAATATTTCATTTTTAACACCAAGTTTTCACCAAGTAGTGTCCGCATTTGAACATTTGAATTTCCTCAGCATCCTATATAATATAATCAATATATAATCTGTCTCAATAGATTTCAGTAAAGTTTCTTTTCTTAAAACAATGTTGGACATCATAGTCATTATGTCTACTATACTTTATACTTTCTATCATCTGAGCCCAATTAATCTACAAATGCCAAAACTCATATTACAAAATCCTTCAAGGATGATTTAAAAGCAGCCCCTCACAGAGCTTGTTATAACAGCTGACGTGTGGTGGAGAGGCTAATTTGTTCCACAGTCTCCCAAGGCCTTGTTCCATCCAGGCCTGAAATCAATATTCCTAATGGAGGCAGAGCAGGAAAACAGCACATCCATCCTGACCACTTCAGTTGCTCCCTCCCAGACTCAGAAAAAGGAGGAATGGCCACTTTGAGAAAAACATAGCTTATAGACGCCTTCATCTACTAAACCGGATGGATTTCTAATTTTTTTTTTGGTATGTAGGTAAAAACACACGGACACGTAAAGTAATGATGTCTCACAAAGTCATTCAACAGATGCTTTACAAAAAAACTGACTGTCTAACAACACACTCACACAAAAAAAAAGCTCCTTGCATTGTTGACCAATAATCGTTTTTCTGAATGCTTTATATTTCTGACTGGTTAGACGGTTTTGCTGACCGTCTATCCAATAAAGAGGCAATTTATTCTGCGTAACTACTTTCTCCTGTAGCTTTTGTACTTCTGATAGCTCCAAAAAATATCAAATGCTCCAGGAGGGAGACAACCCCACATCCTGTCCCTGTAGTGTTTCTCCTTCCATCGTTGACTTGTTGCTGATTCACAGCTCGGTCTCCTTTTCCTGAGGGATCCTGCTCTGACTGTTTGAGGGTGATCTGTTGTGATGTAGCGCTTAAGGAAAAACGTGTCTTTTGTAATGATGCTCTATGCTCTGTGGACTGTAGGATCACATTGGCTCGTCTTAAAGCTGACTGTTCTCTCCCTCTTGGTTGGGAAAAGATATGACCCCTTGCTCGGGAAAAGAAAAGTCAGCATCTTCTCATGTGACGCAAATCCTTACAAGGATTTGTGTGGATTTAGTGTGTGCCGCTGATGATAGTTATTTTATTCTTGCTCCTAGGTAATCCACTGAGTGTACCCTCGACTCCTACAAGTCGTATATATCTGCTGCAGCGAGGGAACGGTTGGAGCTATTACTGTGGGCTGCAAACTTGACACAGGCCCAGCTTAAGGCCGTCTTTGGAGTCTGATGCCATTCAGTGTGGGCTTTTGCAGCACCGCCGCTTAATGAATTTCCCTCTGAAGCCACAGACAGAACTGCTCTAAAGCTAAATGAAAGCCAACCTCCGCTTTCAGACAATAGATGTCTGAGTGTAGGTAGTAACCAGCTGTCAGTGCCCATACAGGCACAGTATAATCATTTTTGTCAATATTGTGTTTTTTACTGACATTGAGGTTTTAGGTTTGCAAAAAAGGTTTGTGCCAAAGGTTAGATGTGTTTTTATGAACAATTATAGTTGGTTAAAAAATGGTCCAGTATTTTAAAAAAGCAGACAAAAACAATGACAGGATTTGTGTTGTGTATGGTTGCTAATAGAGGTCAGTAAATCACATTTCTTAACAACTGGTAAGGCTTCAAACATTACCATTGGTTCAAGTGTATTACGTAAAGGTTTTTTTTTTTGGAGTGAAGGGGGCAGGGTAGGTATCATTTATAACCAATTAGACACTGATTAAAACAGGATATGCTACAAAAAGAGGAGCTGGTGTGAAGATAGATTGTGAACTCTTGAATAAAATCAGAATACTTGTAGAAGCTGCTTCAATAAGCTGAGATCATACAACTGAGATGTTTTTCAATGTGAGCTGGAATGAGCTTAACAGTTGGCTGAACGTGTATGTTATTGTCATTAAATTTCTGACTCTATTATTACCATTGAAACAAGACATTTTCTTAAACTTAATCAGTCTAGATCATTGCCCTGAAAGGATTTCTCAAACTAACTAAATATCCTGCTTTTAAAATACTTGCAGTGCTTTAATGTTAGGAGTCAAATATCTGTTCAGTGAAGCTGATGTGAACTGTGCAAACTCCAGGATATTATGCCGATCCACCGCTTCAAGCTGCCTCTAGACCAAGAAAAAAAAGATTATAAAGCACTGACTGGCTTGAGTTGAGAGCAGTTTGAAAGAAGACAGAGGACAATGTTATAAATCCTCCTTTTTGACCCAACAAATCAATGCCAAAAACCGTGACACTTTGTGATCTCAGGAATCTTTACCTCTGACAGCACCTTCTCTAGCTTTGTCTCTTTCACTTCCTCTAGGCACAGCATCAAAAAAAGCGTATAAACCTTTATCAAAGCTGCCGTTTCCTATGAGTTGCATCTTTTGTTTGCCTTTGAGAATAGGAAGTTTTCAAACTTCTCGGCAGGTTTTTTACACACACACACACATACACGTAAATAATTCAAAGAGATGCCCAAAAGCCATCCTCTGTGAATCCTACCCGTCTGTTTCACAAGCCTATGGATAATGGCAAGTATTTGATCTGCGGGGAATTGGTTAACAGCATATGAACGCGCTGAGCCAATTAGTTTCCTGGTTGTTATCAGTGAAAGGAAGATGAAGCTCTGTTTTCATCAGTCCCGTCTCATTACCTGGCTGCGGGAGAAGCATCCTCTAAATGAAGCAGGGCTTTTGTGCGATGTATAAAGGTGAAAAACAAAAAGGTGCTGTCACGCTCTGGAGCTCAGAGTGTCTGCTTAAACTGGGCCACAAACACAAGCCTCCGATCGATTTTCTTTATGTCTGACGCTGCGCTCCACTCGCCTGCGCAGCGTATTAGAAAAATCAAACATTTCCACGAGTTTTGCACAAAGACAAATCACTTCATGCTCTGGGCTTGTACAAAAGCAATTTACATGTTGCTACCAATAAGAAAAGGTGTTGTTTTATGCTCTGTTGATGTTTTGCTTTTTCAGAACTGTTTAATTTACCCTGAAGTTAAGACAAATGCACCATTAACTTCAGTCTGTTTCTTAAACAAAATCTTTAGAGACTCCACAGTTTGCCATTGTGTTGGGAAGGAATTATTTTTGTCAACCATCTTTTGCTTGCCCAATAAAATCCTAAATTCTGTCATTTGTGAGTGTATTGTATTTGTTTTTCCTCAGTATAGCATCATTAAGAAAAGGGTTGTCTGAATATTGTTACCATTATTCTGTTCATGTCAGGATCAGAGCTCCTGTTCTTGTTTGACCTCCTCAGATACTGCCAGACTTTACTCATTGCAGTGTGACTTTTCAGGCTCAAATAAATACGAATACAACTTCTGCACAAGTCCTAAAATTCATACATACATAAAATCAATCAGATGAATAAAATGTAGAGTAATCCTAGGGTCAGGTCTTTGGGACAATGTATTGTGTTTTTTTGGAGACGGGGAAATAATGACTGTCACAGATTCATTATGAAAAACTTTAACAGAATGACAACAACAAGCATGCTTCTATTTGCTTATTATTATTGTGAGCCCTATAGCTACAGCCTAAACTTTTAAGCTGACAGGAAAGATTCTATTATAGTGCATTATCATAAGGCATATGTGTTTTAGTCTCAATTAGAACAAATGCACCAATGGCTTGTGTTGTCAGTGTCTTAGAAAATCCCTAAACAACCTTTTTGAGACTCCGCAGTAAAACATCGAGCTGGGAAGCAATTATAATGTCTCTGTCATCTCTTACTTACTCAGAGCCATTTTCAATTTGGCTGTACCACATACCACCAATAATACTCACTAGTATTGGTATCTCTTATACTGATACTTGTTTGAGCTACTTCCCATATAATACCCGGCTTCCTCTATGCAGCACTGTTTGTAAATAAATGATAATAGTAGTGATGCTCTGTTAAACCCAGTAGGCTCAAAAAACATTTCCTTCAAAACAAGTCACAAACAAAATCAACATGGCTCTGAAATCTGTGTAATGTTCCTAAATATAATCATTTTTCTAAGAAGTATCAGTGAGTACTAAAAGCTCTTGCACTCCTTCTGAGAAAGTATCCGGTAAATGTCTGATTATTAAAGCAATCAAATAAATAAGATGTTCAGTAATCCAAGTATCACATCTCTGGGGCAATTTATTTGAGGCATCAACGTGTTTGCATCACCAACAAGGTAAAAGAACACAAAGAGATATTGACATGTCCAAGACAAATTTCTCGAGGGAGACTAATGAAGTAACCTTAACCTTAACCTTGATTGGCTACAGACTGGGCTCTTTGAAGATGACTACAGTCATTTTGCTAAAGCCTAAACTGTTCAGCTGAGTGTGAGAAGTAAGGCAGAATTAAATGAGTTCCCATATGTTGTTCAAGCATAAGCAGCCATTTGATTATGTCTTGAAGGCGTCATCAAGCCGTACAATAGAAATCACATCTTCAACTTCGACTGAAATGAGTCTCATTAGAAACACAGCAGTTTTCGTGATGAGTATAGTTCTGTAAAATGTGTTTTCATGCACCAAAGCCTTTCATCTTTTGACAAATTGGCTTTCACCTGCTGTGAGGGGACTAATGAGACATAATGCTCTTTATGGGTTTTCGATTTTGTGCCTCTTTAATGCATTTTCCCTTTCTTTCCAGATCTATCATAGGTTATTTCAACAGCTTTTGATTTTAAACAGAGGCATCAAACCAATGGTCAGCACCGTGTCTTGTTGGTTAGTTTTACAGGCTCATAAAGATCCTCCCTTCCATATCATATTTTTGAGTAGGCTTTAAGTTTAAGTTCATTTTGGGTAATGCTTGGGCTTGTGTACTTCCACTTGAATAAATATTATCTCATTATTTGCACTTGTGCCCCTCAAGTGTGCGTTTAAGAGTGTTCAAATCCGTTGGTCTGAGTTCTTCAGTAACATCCTCTACCGCAACTCACTTACCCCTTTAATCCACCACTACAACAAGTGTGCAGCAGCTTAAACGGGCCAAAGCATAGACAGATAATGTGTTGCTAGTTATTACTATACAAGAGCACAGACATCTTGTATTTACGTATATCATATCCCTTACAAAGATGTAGAGAAAATGATTTTAATGTGCACAAAATTGCATTAATGTTCATTTGTAAGGGTCGTACAGTTTTTATTTGGATGTGATTTTAGAGACAAAATACTTGCCTTGATCTTTTCCTAGCTCCCATTAAAATGTGTGAATAAAAACAAGTTGAATGCTGAAGATTACCATACCTTGAAGAAGTGACACTAGCTGGAATAATCTATATGGGTTTATTATTTATAGATTCACTAACAATGTCCAATTTGAAGCATATAACAAAAAACATTTTAAACTTCTATTGCAACTTCCCAAAAAATGAGAGCCTAAAATAAAACTGGCTTTTACATTGCGTGTTTTTAGAAATTGTCCCAATTATTTATTTTTGTATTTTTTTCTTTGGTCCCTTGTCCACTTATGCCCAACAAATGTGTGCTATGATAAATACCTTAGTAATTGGGACAGGGTACCTGTTAAGCCACGCCCATTATCCCACTCTGTTATTGTTGCTGGCTAAAAAATCTAAATCTTTGTGCCTCCTTCAAAAATAATCAACATGGACACAAAGATCAGAAAACTGTTGAAATAAACCAAATAATTTTACAGATGTCTGAACATGGCTGACAGAGATTGCACACATTTAATTAAATTAAATTATTATTTTTTTTTAATTAATTACACTTATTAATGGACACCCATTTAACCACATCCTGCCAACGACACTGTGTAAACTGTTGTAGTATTGTACAGTTTACTCAAAGTGGACAATCTCAGCAATGAAATTTATAAACTAAATTCATTTTGTATAAATTTCTACAGTTAATTCTATTCATATTATTATTTCCCTGTAGAGATGTATAAAGTGTGTGAACTGTGGAACTGCAGTTTGCACTTTCTCCACCAGATGCCACCAAAAACTACAGACTGCACATTTCAAACTCTGGTGCAAAGCCTGAAAAGCATCCACAACAATTAAAAAATGTATAGCCATCGTCCACAGTGTCTTATGAACAACTCAGTTTGGATATTCGTAATGTGCTCATCTTTCACATTACTTCTGGGAACTACAGGCCAAAAATCTTGACATGAGGCCAGTTTCATGTTCAACAAATTCTTTCAAATCCCACACTTGTTGTTTCCAGTGTCTTCAGGCAGTACATAAATAGAAGAAGATTGCCAAGCAAAATAGTACAAGCTCATAAGCAGTGTTTGATCTGAAGCCTGGTTGTTAGCCTCTAATATCTTCTTTCTGAAGAGGCTGCCAAAAACACCACCGCTCTTAACCTAATTAAAGCGTCCTTTTGATGTGGACCCATTTGGATCATTTGAGACATTACAATTGTGATTGAACCTTTTTGTCAAATTATTAGGAGATAATTATTTATGTAAAGGAGGAGGAGGAGGAGGTGTGAAGTGTGAAACTACTTGTGCCCATGTAGCCACAGCTCACTATTATCTTTTTCACTAATGTATTAACTGCAGTGTAGGAGCAAGCAGAGCGGCACGACACAAGGAAAACTAGAACACAGAAGGCTTTGGCAGGCGCACACGCTCCTGCAGGGAATTATACTATGAAAAATACACAGGCTACTACTGTATGCTCATTAAAAAGCCCTCACTTTGTTCTGCTACAGTGGCCTCTATCTCTCAAGGCTAAAACTGGAGATTCAACATAAGCAGTCCATAACTTCATGAGGAAATCATTCATAGACATCAGTGTCATAAAACAAAAGGCTCCTATAGCTACAGGTTACCACCTGCTGTGAGAAGTCTCATTGCTTTCTTTAATGCTTATGTGTTTTAATTGACTGTGAAATAGGGGGTTGGTTTATGATTAGACACTTTGGTTTGTGCCTTGTTTTAGCCTGGGTAGATTTAACTTTAGGTTGTGTCAGCTTTAATTCCTGGTATAATCTTGGAGAGTGTCTATAAGCAGCACTGCTGACTGAAATATAAATAAAAGTAAAGTTTATTTTTTTTGTTTTAATGTGTCTTTCCTTGGGTATACGGTGCTGTCTTTTTGCACGAGTTTATTGTAGTTTTGTTGATCTTTGTGTCAATACATCTCCAGTCTGTCCACTCCTGTTAGACACGAACACACTCACAGTTCCACAAAGAAACAGGGTTAACTTAACGAGTTGTTATCCAGACTGGGATTGTTAGGGTTTGTCTAACTGGGTAAAGAAGAGACATATACAGGGTAGGTTCAACTAGCTTTGTAGCCCTAACCGTGCTCTAATCCTGGTTTTATCTTGAGTCTAGTGTAGTTTAAGTTAAGGATCTTTTGCAGGTCTAATCTTAGTTAAGAACTAATTTTAATCTGAATTTTGGTCTGAGGTTAGACTATTAATCTAATTCTGGTTTAGTCCAGTGTCTCTGCCATTGTTGTCCAAATCTAGTCCTGGTTTAGTCTTGCTTTATCCATAGGTTTAGTCTAGGTTTTAGTGGCAGACTTGTCTCCTACTTGCAAACCCAGTCACGCACAATATCATTAAACCAATTAGATCAGAGTAAAGTGTTTTGTGTAATACTCTGTGAATGCCACAGCAGGTCCCCAATTACATTTAGAGCTGTGTCCCATTCGGAGATGAGCATTGAATAATGAAGGCGGCCTCACCCACATATCAGAGTCTGGGGAACAGTAGGTCATTTAAACCACAGTAATTATCAAATGTGTGCTTCAAGAACAGAATTAATGTCCCAAAATACCTCTTCTGAGTAAACTGCGTTGAAGTTAATGGGTGTTGGTTTCTGGAGGAGAATTTGTTCCAGCCTGTAATGAACCTTTTTTTGTGGTGAGTGCCAAATAAAATACTGCACAAGTGGAAGATAATATCACATTTGTCTATTTTAGTCATGGATTTAAAAACAAACTACTTTTTTATTTTTATTAAGTTTGATGCTTGTCATATTAATAGTTTGTTACTGGTTTTCCTGAAATATCTTTTAGGAGGTTAACCCTGGCCTAATGATACTGGCTTTAGTGAAGGGTATGAGGTAAAAAAAACTACCTTAAGATTGGGGCTTTATTATTAATTTAATCATTATGATTTGAATCAATGATTTTCAGCCATTCCCTTGCTCACTACAACCCTTTAAATAACCCTTTGTTAAGTCCACAGCACTGGTCAGCTCTGAATTAAAATCTTACAGTCTATTCCAGTGCATGCTACCTCTGCTTACACAGATAAACATAAAACATAAACATAAATAGAGAAAAAGGAAGGCAAAGGGGGATTGTAGTGCAGTTGGTGTGATTGAAAGCACTTATTATTTACTTCTTATTTATAAAAACAACTCAAACATGGGACTCATGCAACCTAATGTACCTATCTTCATATTTTCATAAGACTTAAGAATTTCAAATCTAATATATTAGACTAGTTAGAAAAACAGTAAAAAGCCACTCACTATACATATGCATTACACCCCTAGAGTGAGAGCACCCACCCTTAGGCCAAAAAAGGTGAGCGGAGCATAGTTATGTGCAAATATAAAGATGGGGGAGAAGATAAAAACATTGCACCATATTATCACTAAAGAACCCATACTGACAGGCTTCACAGGATTGGATCAATCACAACAGAGTAAGCCATCTGACCAATCAGAGCATCAGGGCAAACAAACAAACCTTTCTCCCAGGAAACCACGGGTTTTCTAAAGTTTTATAAAGTGGGTTGAATGTATTGCAGTAGCTTAAACCATAAATATGAACCATAAATGAGCAGAATTACAGACTTTGTTTATCTTCACAAAATAAGACGCAAAAGCACAAACCAAAGCAGCAGCCGAACACACATGCAGCACAGACCACCATTTAAAATGTAAAAAGAAGATAGTCACCAGAGGTTGACTAAAAACACATGTTCAATTTCCTGTAGGATCTCAAGCTCTCTAAAGACGTTTCGGACCTCGTCTCTCTCGATACACTGCTGCTTGTTCATGTATTTCATGGCGTACATCTTCTCCGTGTCCCTCTTTTGGACGATGCAGACCTGCAGCAGCACAGACAGAGAGACAACAAAACATGAGAAATCAGTGACATTTGAGCTTAACAATGTGAGACAGGAAACAGAAAAGATTAAAAGGATTCTAAATATTTTTACGTTTTTATTTGATAAAAAGCGTAATGAGAATATTGAATACATTTCCATTCCCAAAATTGGCGTTAGACATAAAAAGATTGAATACAATATATTGGTTAAATGAGTATTTTGTCCCAGATCCCACTGTGTAACAAGAAGACCCAACATTCAAAAGGCTTTTTTAAAAGCTTAGACAAATACAATCTTAGGAAAGACTGCTCCTTTTGACTGGGGCTTTGGGACTTTGCAGACCTTTTATTTAAACAACAAGCATCGCTTTATTACTGAAGACTAGACACTGAAAACGTAGACAAAGCCTTCTTATTGGTAAATCTATACCTATCTCCTGTCGTGTCTTCTATATTATAATATTTGAATATAACATTTATGAACAATAATGCCTGTGCAGCAGGTATAACATAAAAGCTTACCAGCTCTGACTGTGATTGTGTTTTGAAAAAAAATTTACTCCCAACACATCAAAACCTAACTGTACCTCAAAGTGTATTTTTCTAAAGTCAAAAAGAAACAGTCAGAGAAACTGTTAACTTTTATTTCAGCATATGAGTGCAAGCTGTTATGCAAATATGAATATAATATCTTTTAGAAACTGCCCGCAGCATTATTCAGTTGTTGATTTATGCAGTCGTCAGGACGGAGCCCGTACACAAGCTAATGTGCTGACACGCTGGGAAACTCTAATGAACTTCATTTTCAAAGCCATGAAGTTTACGGCCGAACCCAACGACTCACCTCATTATTTATTCATTCAGTTTGTGGTTTTGTTGGGAAATGGCTGTGAAAGGTCAGGTACAGGGCGCCGCTCTGAAGAGGTCAGTTATTATACAGACCAGCCATGGTCATTACACACATCAGACCTGCCAAAGACCTGGCTTTAGACAAATCCGCTGCGGGGCTTGTGTGTTTTCTGATTGTTAAGGGAATTATATATTTCCTATTGTTATTAATTACTGACCACAGGTTGTCCGTTCAGTTGGGGTATGCTAAATGTAGGATTTTTTGGGATAAATTAATTCATTAATTAAAGTGTGGTCCTTTTGTTTAGAAAATACAACGCTACAAATGCTATTAAAAATATGTTTAATTTAATTCATGTTTTGTTATGTATCTTACTTGCAGCCTTTTTCTATTTTACCACATCATAAGAAACCCCAAAGTGCTGTCAGTGTTTCTTTAAGGAGCCACCGATTAAAGCAGTTATAGCAATCGTTACTGTATGTGCAGTGTGTAATTTGTGAGCAGCTATGGTAGCCCTGCAGGGACATGCTGTTTGTGTGTCGAAGCCAGAGTTCATTTTGAAAAAACATACTGGCAAAATTGATTTAGTCTGTAAATGTCTTAAACCTCAATGCAAGATTGACATAAAAAAAAAAATAGCATGAATGTGCTTCTACCCAAGCAGTACTCCGTTTGTCTGCTCTGAATTTCTTTATTGTTTACACATTAATACATTATTTAGATCAATGCTGCTCAAAAATGTACTTTAAAGAAGGTGCTAATCCCCATTGTGTCCTCAAACTGTCTTCCAAAGGAAGGAGAGAAAACAAAAGGAAAAATAATTTTCTTTAATGTAAGCCTTTTCACTGTATTTTCACAGACATTTGCAAAGGGCCAGATGTAGCCCCTAGAACTGTTGTTTGACTCTAGAGGAAGAGGAGGACTATTGATCAAATCTGGGTCATTACAACATAAATAAAGGCAGTTCAGGGTGGTTTTAGTCACACATAGGCCACCAAAACTGCCGTCTTTTGGGAGAATCTTTTACCGTCACAATGATTTGCAGATGATGGATGCAAAATGACTAAATACTGCTTTGTTTTATGTAAAAAAAAAAAAAAAAAACATAAATCCTGGCTTCTTTAAATGTGCTTTTGTAACTTGTTTTGTAAAATGGCTGGCAGACAAGCAAAAAGGAAACATCATTACTCATCCTTGTGTCTAACATAATTAAATTTGCAGCAGTACACCTCAGTAATGCCCTCCATGAAGCATCAGACAACACCATCCTTCACTGTCAAACCCCGGCAGGACCAAAGCCCAGTGTTTGACCACCCAGTGAACAGCTAACAGACCCCCACCGGGACGGTTATGGACCAAAGGCTGTAGGGAGAGATTAAACTGTTCACAAATCCACAGGGTGGGGGCCACACAGATGGACATTTATACAGCAATCTGGACACAAGAGCTGCTCAATTCAAACAGAAGTTCAAACAAAAAAAGGAAACAGCTCAAAAATGTACAAAAGATTTTTATTCTGATTTGTTAAGTATTTTCCACAGACTGAATGTGTATAAGAGCATTATTTGATGGAGCTAGTGGTTTTCCCCGAAGCACACGACTCAGACGAGCACCAGGTCTGACTCAGCTGTCGCTCCCTTCGTCTGGATCTGCTTCAAACTTCTGTCACTCAATGTTTATCAGAGGCAGCCATCACCAAAACCTGCTCCGGCTCCAGGAGACAGCGTTCTGACGGGGAAAGACGTTTTTATGAAAGCCCTGACTTCTTAATTAATACTGAGGTGGATTACACTGACAACTGACAAGGGGTTCAAATTCTTGCCACTGCCCAACAACTTTGAGTCACAGCTTTATGTGTGTGTCATGGACTTATGACAACTTTTTTTGTTGGCGTGGTCTGCATTTTACAATCTGAGAGCAGTTGCAAAAAGACGGTTTGGGTTTTTGTTTCAGTAATTTCAGGTTAAGTTTGAGTAAACTCAAAAATAGGGGTTTGAGTTTGAGCAAGTTGTATCGCCATGGAAACTCACCTACATGGTTACTCTGCTCCGCAACAGGTTTTATTTTGTTTTAGCCTGTTACACTCGCGAGCCATGGGGGGCCATGTCACATGTCACAAACAAACAGCATGTCACATACACACTCCCCAGCCTAATATGGCAAAGCACATCAAACTGATCAGTGGAGACTCAGCTACATGCACATCTAAGCCACTAGGCTACTTTCAAATATAAGTAAACCAGCAGCGAAAGAAGACCAAACATAAAAAAAAAACATTTTTGTACAGCTATGATCATAAACTTTGCCTTACTTTTGCTGTTTAGTGTTAAAAACTTTTATTTTTACACAAATAACCCTGCCTTTCTGGTAAATCCATGTGTCTGCATTCAGTACAATGAATCTGAAACATGGCTGCTTTCATTACGTGGGCGGGAGCTCTCTGAGATAGAGACTATGATTGGCTTAGAGCTCCTTCACTTCCATGACATTAGAGCAAAGTTCAATTGACCGAGACATGAACAGTTTCCTCGATTCTATTGGCTCTAACCATTCAGAGAAATAGTTTTGGTGTGTTTTACATTAGAATAATTATATTTGGTGCAGGTAATGTTGACATGTTTAGCTGTTATTTAAAATAATGTTTGAACTGCACCTGTGTTGATCTAAAAGGATATTCATCCAAATTTAGTTTTTTTTTAGGCAGAATTGTTTTTGGTGATATCTTGCGGTTTTCCATCTTGATTTATTCTGAGACTGTAACATGCACATTTGAACATTTTACTTCTGGGAAATCTCACAAGTGCCCCCTTCATTTTGACACCAGAGTTATTGAAATACACCTTGTAGTTACAGAGATACAGTCAATTTACTGTCGACATGTCCTTTTCGAGCAGACACACCAAAAAACAGGGTCAGTTTTTAGGGGTTAGACCACTTATCAATCTCAGAGGATAGGCTTTATTAGACTATATTCAAGCACAATGAAGAATGATGTTTTTATATTTTATTTTATGTTATTTGTGATTTGGGGTTTTGACTTTGCACTTCCGTTTTATTGGGCATTTAAAAAGTAGTTTTGATTCTTTTTTATATATATTTTATGTAATATTCCAGTACAAAAACTTTTACACTAACCAAAACCCTAACGCCATGTTTTGTGTAATTATGTTAACAGAACAGATGACTCGGTTACATTTGCAAAGCCATTTAAGAAGAAATGGACCAATTTTCCACAGCCCTCTAATGAGCTCAGTTCAAGATTGAACTGTGCCAAAACCATTTATTTTAATCAATATTTTAATATGTCCCACATGCCAATAAAGAGAAACATAGACAGAGCTCATTTGTTTGCACACACAGTCTGAAGTCAGTGATTAAATATTGGCAGTAAATCAGTTTTTACTACTCAGCGTTTTGAGGCATATTTTTACCATATAAAATAAAAAAATAAAAAAAAAGAAATAAAAAGAGAAATTCAGAACTCATGATCAAATCCAACGAACAACTCTCCCAAAAAACCTCAGCTCGGTTTCATCTGTGCTTTTTACAGTTTGGACGAATACCACCCATTACCTTTCTACAATCTGTTCCTTCTCAAATGAGCTTTATTATTGTTATGGGGCAAATTTTGTATGCAATGAATCCTATCTCTTACTGCCTAAACTCTCATTTCAAGTAAAAACTACCTCTTTCAAAAGCTTTGAAAACACCTGGGGGGCAATGTGTCGTCGCAAACAAGCAGCATGATACTCTACACGCCCCCAAGCCTAATATGGGCAAGCCGCATATCGAATTACTCACATTAAACGCACATGTAAGCCATATACATCAACTTTAAACTCAGACCAAACACCAAACATTTTTGCGAACAGCTGTCCACACTTCAACCAACAACCTGCTTTCCAAGTTAAACCATGTCTCTGCCTTCGTTTGAGTCTATGCGTAACAGGTTTCAAATTCCCAAATGTCAAGCATAGAAAACTAAACGTCATATGTTTTGGGTGATAGAATAACAGTACACAGTGTCTACCTGTAATAAAGTCCAAGTAAATACTTCATTAACATTAGCCAGCTGTTGTTCTAAATAATGGTAACCAGAAATGCAGTTTATTGTTAAAGAATAGGAACATATCTTGAGCAAAAACAGGATTTGAGAAAGGGCTGTGAAGAAAATGTGTCAAAGCCGCTTACAACGAATGCCACAAAGAAAAGAAAGGACATAACAAATTTTGTCATTCTCTTTGGACAAAAGCAGTATTTTCAAAATCCAACACCTTATTTTAGACGACAGCAAAATGTGCCCAGAGTAACACCGTTCACACCTGTGGCCGTATAAGGCTTTAGAGAAAAAAGAGGGACATGAAATGAACCTGAACATGACTTTATAGAGAGTTTGAAAAAGAATTTAGTGCCTCTGCAACACTTACAAGCAGAGGAAATCTCTGCACTAAAGTAAAATTACTTTCAAACAGATGTAGTCAAGAATGACAAAAATGATATTGTAAAAATACTACTTCTACTTCTACTAGGCCCAGACAAAACTCAGGAACTTCATCAACACAAAAGTACTACCCACCAATATCTATTTATTCTTTTTCATTTATAAATGTTATTTGAGTGTGTATGAAATATTTATGTGCAAATTATAATGTTTTATCAAAATCTTATTTAAGTAACTGTATCCATTCCTCAGTCTTCAAACTTCATAGCAACAAAGTATAATTAAACATATCTTCAAATACACACAGGCACCAACACAAGGCCAGTGCTGTATGATGTTAACTCACAGCGACACAAGGCCGAAGGCTTAAGGACGATATGTGGCTCCGGTCGCTGACCCTCTGCCCATTGCAGCTAAAGAGTCCCTCGGGACTAAATAAAAATAACTGTTACTGCTCTTTATGCTTCTTACAGCTGCTGTTCCTGCTGTAATTATTTTGTGAGAGTCGCAGCTGAGATCCTCTTTATGGAGCGATGGCGTCATCCTCTTTAGAGCCTCCATTCATCTGAACTATTCACCAACACATCTTTCATTTGCGTAATTTGTGAAAAAGAGAAATGCCTTTATGAAGAAATTGATAATTATATGTTAGTTTGCCTTGCTCTCTCTTTCCAATAAGAGGAAACTGGAAAAAGGCTTCTTTCCTTCAGCAGACATAGAAAGAATCTAACTATTACTACCAATGGAATTCAATTAGAAACTTGCTGTTGCAATAAAAGTCCCTATTGGTCTTTACTTGTGTAATTTTTGCATGTGTTGTAGTCTCAAAGCTGGAGTCAGAACGAGCTTAGATGTATTTCTCTAAGCTTGGCTGTTAAGGCCAGTTTCCTGGCATATAGTGATAACAATACAACGTCTCTAAGAAGAGCATAACTCCCAAGAAGAGAAGCTGAAGTTTGTAATGTGCTCAGAGGGAGGGGCTTAAAGACGCAGACACTAAATACATCGAAAACATATGGTCAACAATAGTCAAGGTACTATAGTTCATTTAGTAACTTTTGTAACAGCCTTATCTGATATAGTCTGTCTCATAACCGGGCTTTCAGTAATCCAAAATATTCTTGATCTTTTTAAACATTTGCCTTGAATTTGTCAGAAAACATTTTGTAAAACTGGTGTCAGAGGTCATTAAAAAAATATTCTTTATGCTTCCTTTTACTGCAGATGTATAAGTATAATAGCAATTCCGAAATGATATTGTTAAATACGTTGTCATTTGTGGACTTTAACCATTAAAAGAAGTCTATTAATAACAGTCACCCTGCAGAATCAGGTTTGCCTGTGACAGTCATCTCTCACTAACACGTCTTATCTGGGATCCTCAAGGCCGGTCAGCCCCGCGTCGTGATGACTTTATAAAAACGATTTATTCATATATTCATGGAGCACATCAGCCATTCACTGCATTAGACCAGTTCAGAGCCAAGGAAAAAAAAAAGAAAAAAAAATGTTGAGGAGAAGAGTGGGAGGAAGACTGCCCCGACACATTTGCATTTGAATGGAGACTTTTTGGGGCGAGATTGAAATCGGTGAAGATGGGAGACACAACTCACGCACCAGGCGAACCAGACTGATGGCTTCAAAGACCCATTCTTTCTCTGTAAAAACTAACGCCACCTAATTTATTCAGTAACATTTTCTACAAATTGCTAATAGCCAGAACAAGCCAACCTACTGTCAGCCACCGTCGACATTTTCATTTTTGTCGAGCCCCGAGATTTGAAAACACCTCTAATTTGGATTTCGTCGGCGACAGAGAAAGGTCATGTTGTTTTGGGGGAAAGGCAGTGTGGGTCACTGCCAAATGCTGCTGCATCCAGGAAAAGAGATGGATAATAAAAGCTGGCCCAGACGCGGTGTTTTCGGAGCCTGAAGCCAACGAGGTCTGTCCAACAATGTCCATCTGCAGACGACTAAAGGCATCACTGCTTTATTTACCACAACCTGTTGGATTCACAGCAGCAGATGGTGAAAGAGAAATGACTGAGGTCTGCTTTTAAGACATACTATCTCCACTTTTATGTGCACAATGATGTAAGATGCTACAAAAATGCAACGTGTATGATATATGATTGCTTTATTCATTCAGGTTATGGTGGTCTAAGATAGCTGACTGAAAACAGCCCTTTGGATAAGACAAGAAACCAAAAATGTAGCATCTACTTATTAATAATAAAGGCAATCTGGGTTATGAAATATGCTTTTTAATTCATTGCTTGGTTGATGTATATTTGGCTTGTGCAGCAAAGAAAAATGGTAAAAAGTGTGGCATTTATTAAAAAAGTTGCAGGTAATACAATTTATTCTTCTCTTTCTGCTCTGCTTGGCTTTTGGAATGAATACTAAATGCATCTCTACACAGACAGATTTTGACAGTGAAATGTGCAGTAAATACTAAATTCCCCTCGGTTCTGCTCGAATTGACAATGAGCCCGGTTTGAACGGCGCTACGGTTGATGAACAAACACAACAGAGAAGCAAACAGGCCATTTAGCAGCGTGCTTTTTCCCACTCTGCTGCGGGTTGTGTGTCTCTCGGATCATCTGGATGGACGACAGCGTTGGCCCGAGGTGAGACGCTGTCACAACGCTGGCTCTAATCTGCCACCACCAGCTGCACCGCACCTGTTTATCTCTGGAAAAAGAGCGTTTTAGACGCAACAAGACAGGCACAAGCGCCCACACACACACTCACTCTAAATGTTAGAGCCTATTGGTTCCTGTCTGGACAATGTTAGAAGTATAGCCTTTTGATGTAGATGAATTGAAAAGGTAAATCAGTTGATTGTTTGATGGCTTTATATTATACACAACAGGCATTTCAGGTGAAAAGAGGCATCTGGGCATATTTTAAAAACGTTTTAGCTCCCATTTAAGATACATTTAAACTCTACCAATTTTAGTTCATCCAATTAAATGCCTAATAACATTGACCCCTACAAGGACAAGTGACAGAAACACAAAGTATTGCCATATGTGTCATCCAGGCTGGCCACAAATGCACTGAGCTGTTGAAGAAAATGCACATGGTCACAAATACATTTTTCAAACAAAGATGATGGCATGGCGTCCGTTTAAAATACAACACTCCTTTGAGGATGGTGAAGTTCTTTGGTTGGAAAGGACATTGATAAATTACATTCACTTCAATTCCTCATGTTACTGTATATATAATTAAACACACTCACTAGTGAGTTTTATTTCCAGAGGGGAATTTATTTCCAGTGGACACAGGTGGAAGTGCCTCTTGACTTATTACATAACACCTGCCACATTTCAGACAAAGATGAAGTTACAACTGGTCCAACAAGATGACTATGAAGTGGCAAATGAAGTGACGTGAAGGGATTCCAGACCCACTCTCTCAGATTCATTGCAAAGTGAAATAATACTGTATCCTTTTCCAAATGATTCTTCCTACATCAGCTCCTTCACACAACAATCTCTGTCCAAAAGCAGATTAACACAAAGTCACACCTTCACAAAAAGCTGTGTCCCTCTCCTGGAGTCAGAGAGGGTTAATAACACAGACAGGTCTCAGCTGGCAAAGTGCTGGCAGCTGTGTGGTGTCCGGGAGCTCATTTTTTATTCATTTTGTGTGTATAAACGATTAGGTGCAGAGAAATTGCTTCTTGAGGTCATAACAAGGCATTAAATTTAGTTTTAAATTAAATTACTAAGAGAAGATGCTACTGTGCTAAAACTTCAAAAATCCAGTGTTGCAAAATGGCTAATAAACTGATTAAATTTATAATAGCCAAAGGCAAAATGGGCCGCAACACAACTCTTTGTAGTTTACATACTGTTACTGAGCCTGTTGTCGTATGAACATACCAGCGCTGCACCATCCATCTTCTTCTGCTTATCCGAGTCGCGGGGGCAGCAGTCTAAGCAGAGACGCCAAGAATTCCCACTCCCTAGACACTTTCTCCAGCTCTTCCGGGGGGATACCGAGGCGTTCCCAGGTCAGCCGAGAGACATAGTCCCACCAGCATGTCCTAGGTCTTCCCCGGGGCCTTCTCTTGGTGGGACGCACCCAGAGCACCTCCCCAGGAAGGCATCCAGGAGGCATCCTAAACAGATTTCCGAGCCACCTCAACTGGCTCCTCTCGATGTGGAGGAGCAGCGGCTCTACTCCAAGCTCCTCCCAAGTGGCAAAGCTCCGCCACCCTGTGGAAAAAGCCCATTTACGCTGCCTGCAGTGTTGGAAGTAACAGCGTTACTAACGGCGTTCATTTTTCAGTAACGGAGTAATCTAATTAATTACTTTTTCCATCGTTGTAACGCAGTTATTGTTACTGCAAATGTAAAGTGTCTCGTTACTACAATGTGGTTGAATAAAGCGCGAGGTGTCATGCTTTGGCTACACATCAGCTGCTGCTGGAGAGAGCAGGCGTGTGTGGGCGATGCCCTGCTCACGCCGTCTCACTGCACGCGCTGACTTCCACTAAATACAAGACCGTGTCAGCGACAATGGTGAGGAGCCGGGGAAGTTTAAAGGTGGCGTTCTCAAACTGAAAGTACCGGCACTACTTCTCGTTAATTGAACTTAAAGGAAAGAATGTTTCTGTTACATGCACGCTATGCCCAGGAAAAAAGATTTTTTTTTATTATTAATTAATTATAAATTTTATCCACGTCTGTCTCAAGCAACTCAAATCTTCTGAAGCGCTTCACATCGACACATGCTAACATGACACTTGTCGCTGCTGCTAACCCAACCCCAAAGGCAGCAAACATGAGTTCCAGTGAAGGAGACAGAGCCTCTGTTAAAACAAGCAACGCTGGATTTACGTGTCAGAAACAACCACTGGTTTAGTTGTTAGATGAGTATTTTAGAATAGACTGATGTATTATTCATTTTCTTTGAGAATGAACATGTTAATCTACTGAGAGAGTTGGATTGTGTTCTCTTTATTGTGCAATAATTTACAGTCACAGAGATTTGCACTACTTATTGGCCAGATCTTCCTTTGTTTCTTTTTACACAGGTTTACATTTGTGTGACCTAATTTTGCACTTGAATTTTATGTTTTTATTTCTATGTATATCATATGGCAGGCTGCAATCTATTGAGTTCAAATAAATACCAAATGTTCTAAAATACTATATATAGTGTTTTTATTCAGTTAATTTAAACATCTTAGATATTTAAGCTGTTATAGAACGTAATACCCTTATAGAACATAAAACTTTTTGGTAATTTGTAACTGTAACGATTTACTTTTTTGAAGTAAGATGACCAACACTGGCCGCCTGTATCCGGGATCTTGTTCTTTCGGGCATGACCCAAAGCTCATGACCATAGGTGAGAGTAGGAACCTAGATTGACCGATATATTGAGAGCTTCGCCTTGCAGCCCCTTCTTAAACACAACAGACCAGTACATCGACTGCATCACTGCAGAAGCTGCACCGATCTATGTGACAACCTCCCGCTCCCTCCTTCCCTCACTCGCCACTGCACCATATATTGAAAATATATTGCTATCTCACGTCAAGAAAGTGGTTAATCAGAGCTATAAATCAACCTCAAAATAATAATTTGTTCCAACAATGCAGCAAGAGCAAGTCTTCAGTTGTGTATTTGCTCATAACCATCCATTTATCTATTTTCTTCAGCTTATTCAGGACCGGGTCGCAGAGGAAGCAGTTCCAGGCCAGCCGAGAGACATGGTCCCTCCAGCGTGTCATAGGTCTTCCACAGGGCCTTGCATTCTTGAAATATGACAAAACTGTCAGCACATTATTCAATAACTGCTTTGTATATTGCACCTAATTTTGTGAAGTCTGTTGGCCAAAATGTAACAAAAGATTAATTAGGTAAATGAGAAAGATGACTGGTAAAAATGTCTCAATTTAAAGCCACATCTATTTGCTTTTTTGCAGTGAGGCAGGTGAATAATTGAATTGCATCACAACAACTCTGTCTTAATACCTTGGAGCTCTGAAGCATGAACGTTGCTTTTTTTTCTGCTGTACAATCATTATTTCATCAGCTGACAAAATGAGAATCTGCTTCTGGAGTTAATCTTCTCGGGGGTCATTGGGGGTCAGGCTGGCAGCCGTTGAATCACGTCAACAGATTGAAAAACACATTAAAACATCCAGGTTTATGTATAAAGGCAGCTCTTATTTGTCCATATGCTGAGAAAACTTTAGAGAATGGCTAATGAGACGATAACAATGCTCTTGAGCGGTTTTTGAAGAGGCCATAGTCATAATGTCTCAAAGCAACAATAAGCCATTAAGAAGAAGTTATTAATAATTCAGCATTTCATATCTGACTTCAGAGTAAAGCATGTTGCGAATACAGATGACTGAGTGTGAGAGATCACTTTGGAGTAAGATAAATTCTTGACACTGTAAACAACAAGAAAATGTGTTCAATAGTCTTCAAAAAGAACCCATAACGTCCCTTTAACTAATTATGGATTAATATGTTGTTTAATGTCAGCTAGTAAACTATGCACGTGCTTTCCATGTATCAAGATTATAAATTTAATAATTTATTGGCCTTTCGATGAGATAATTGATTTGAATTTGTCTTGGTGAGTGCTCAGAAGTTCAAAAACAAGTTTGAAGACCTACCTACAGCATGTAATGTATGTACTGTACGTATGTGATAAGTATGTGAAGTACTTTGCCATAAAATGAAATTAACACAATATTATACAATATATATAAAACCAACTTTAATAAACAATAACATAAATTACCCTGTTTTTCTAAACCGTATTATCTTATTATTATTATTCTTTGATTTATCCACTATTATAATGCTGAGCTGGAAAATTCACATCTTTTAATAGTGCCTTTATAGCGCCATTTTTAAAGTCTTACTCAGTTCCTTATCTACCTCACAATGTAACAGCAGGCCAGTTGTGGATCTTTGACACAGAATCAAGGGAAAAGGTGCTATATCTGGTTTTGGGACATTGCAGACCTTTTTATCTTAACAACAAAAGTATCTCTAATGTAAAACAACTCAAAAGAATTTAAAACCTCAACAGCAAAGCAGGCGATTTTATGATATGCAAAAGAATCCCACAGAGCCTCAATGTGACCGGGAGTATCAACTCGTCTGACCCAGCTTCTGCTCGCCATGAGACTAATTATATATTCCACTGAGACGCTGAGTCCGGCTCCGACTGCACTCCTCACCGGTCACACGACAGCTTCGAAATATTAATCTGGCAGGCCATGGATATTCATACCACAGGGCGAGGACCAAAAATAGGAGCCAAAACAGTCAAAACAGCTGAATGTGAGGATACTTCAGGAACAGTCTATAAGCAGTTCTATAACAGACTTAGATAAAAGTGTCACAATATGAAAGGTAAAACAAAGAAAAAGCACCAACTTTACAAAGGTCATGAGGTTCTCTGGACACAGTCTAAATACAGTCTCTATTCGTCTTGATTTCTCTATGACCTGGATGAATGAGATGCATTAAGCAGGTTAATTGATCTAAACTGCCCTTAAATGTAAGATGAATAGTGGTCTGTCTAAGGTTTAAAACAATTGTGAATCCAACGAAGAAGACACTGTTTTATATTTAAAGACATGTTCCTAAACAGTAATAAAATAAATGAGCAGTGTTGACAAAACACAGGTGGCATTTGGTAACATGGGTGAAATGTTTTGGGTGTACTCGGTCTCTGAAGTTGAGTATGCATCCTGTTTCACATTAAGGCACCTTCTACAATGAGTACAAAAGGAGAAGCACGTCAGCATTTTTTAATAGGAGCGTCAGTGTATTTACCTTAATAATGAATCATTTGACCTTAGACAGACCTGCACACCTGTCAGAGTTGAAAACAAAACACTAGCTACAAAGAAAGTGGTTTTACAATATCCATTTTAAGGCCTAATTTTATGATTTATGAAAGTAATTCACACAAAAGAAAGTAAAGCCACTTAACACACATCAGGTTGTTTATACACAAATAAATCTCTTTAAATATGATATGGGTGAAAAGTAGACACATGTAATATATATATATATATATGAATACTAGAGTTGATCTGACCACATGTGTCCAGTTTGACAGAAGATGGATTCAAATGCAAGGTCTAAAAGATCTGAGTCCAAAAAAAAAAGTCCAAGTTAAAACCAAATCTTAAAAAAAATCAATATTAAGTCTCAAGCTCAAATACATGAGTTTGTTTCAGAACACTTGAACTGTCAAGCCACCCAAATTCTTGTTGTGTAAATGTGAAAGCAGAAATACAACAACAACGTAATATTCACCATAAGAACAAGAGCACTGTTATGTGCACAAGCCTGGGTCAATGTCAGCTCTGCAATTAACTTATTTTTCCAGGGTGAACTCAGCTCGCTCTAAGATGAGATCAGCGTGAGCCCCCTCACCCCGACAGAGGATATAAATTACTATGGACCTACAACACGACTGAGGTTAACTTCTACTCAGTTTAATTAAAAGTGCTGCTCTTCCCTTCAACTCTAGGATCATTATCTGGACTGTTCAGCTCAGAAACGGATCAAATGTGTTATTATCAGCAATATAAGCATGAGCTGAGGGATCCCTATCAACCCACTGCAAGTTATAAGCCAAAGTCGAGATAAAAAAGTGAGGAGAGAATAACAAAAGAAAAGACTGACAGGCCTCAAGGCAACACCGTCCGTCAGAAAGCAGCGGTTCATTATAAAGCTTTAATAATAGGTTACGTCCATCACAGACGAGACCTCAACCCCAACTTCAACAGTTTATATATCGAGGCCTGAACACTGCAGGTTTGTCATGTCTAGCCTTGAGCATCAACAGTGTCAATGGTCATAAACCTTGGCACCAGGACGTACAAGGATTTTACAGGATGATATTAAAGACGTGTAATGTATGTACTACCAGGTACGAGGTGAAAGACCAATGGAATATTTATGAAAGTGTTGACATATATATTACTGATGGTATTGATGGTAAAATCTCAGACAATATAAGGTGATATGTCGTTTCTGGGACAGCCTCAAAAAGCACTTAATTGAAATGTCAGTCAATCTATTCAAAGTGTTATGTGAGATATTATAATAAATGAATAATGTTATAATAGAAGAAAATTGTCTTAAAAATGTGTACTTGCAATTTTCTACAAACAATTTTGTTTGTAATTGTAAAAATTAATCAGACAACAGAAAAAAAGAAGATTAGTCTAGTGGCTGCAATTATCCTAACAATTATTTATAATATTCTGAGAAGTGCTGGGTTGGAAAACTAGTTCAGACATATTTTTACAATTTAGCACAAAAATGCATTTCTTTAGCACAAAAATGCATTTCTATAGTCAAAGTGCTTTACAGCAAGGATCTCCTCAACCTTTTGCTTTAACAAACACACATGCAACAGTTCAGTGTCTTTTGTCACTTGAACAATGAAAACAGTAGGAGCTGGAATTAAACTGCCAACCTTTAGAGTTATTACACATCCAGCTCTACCCCCCCTTCACACAAACGTCCCAGTAAATTACTAGCACTGATGATTTTCACTGTTCACACATTCAGCTCAATACCAGAACATCCCCATGTCCCTCCAGCCTCGTTTAAATTAGTCCAAAGTGTCCCCAAAAAGAGTATCATCTGGGGCTTCTCAACATTCTCATCTACTAAAATCATTCATAATAAAGCCGTGATGAAGTCTTAAACAGGGATTTTCTTTACTCTTAGATTTAGTTTGACAGTTTAATCACTAACAGCTTTTTTTAAACAGGAATTATTTGTGAAAAAATGAGACCTTAACGTCATTTAGGCGTTATAACTAAAGGATAGATAAGAATGATAAGAGCACGGCGTCATTTTGGCCAATCACAGCTTGTTTTCGGTAAAAAAAAACTACCATTGGTTGACATCGATGGAAAAAAAATAAACCAAGAAATGGGTGTTTCTGAAGCAAAAACTTATTCTACAGCAAAACAGCTCACAAAAAAGTAAATAGATGAAAGTGCAGTAAAATAAACACAGATAAATGTTTGCAATGCCTCGACACAAGAGGTAGAGATAATTACAGGTGTAATGTTAATCTCAAAGGTAAATATTTCAAGCCTGCTCTAAACTATGGTTTAATGTAATGTATTAGTGTTTTGTGATGGAAAATGTATCCAGTTTTACATTTTTTTAATTAAATTTACCCTAACCCTAACAGAAAAGGTTAAGGAGTGGTGGAGCCGAGGGAGGGACGGCAAAATCTAAATCAGGAAGTGCAGCTTTAAGGTCTCACAGAGACAGAATATTTTAGTTTTTTTTCTCATATACAATAGAGAAACGGGAACTGAAACATCACTGTACAATCAGATCTGACAACAATACTTCAAACATCCATTTGTTTGTAAGGGTAAAGCAAGACAAAACGAAAACTGACACCACTTTACTTAGTCACCAAAGAGCCATAGAGCAAAAATGGATGTCAGCACATAACGTCAGACAAATAGCAGCAAAATAACAATTTGACAAACTACACGCGCTAACTTTAGCTACTTGTACTGAAAGTCTAAAAGTTATAAAGATGCCTTTAAAGTTTACTGGAGTTAGGAAAAAAGATGATGTGTCTCAGGTGTCTGATCTACTTTTTTTACATCTTATTTATCAAGTTGGCTCAACTGGCTGTCAGATTTTGTAGCTGCTTTTCAAACGTCTGAGGAGACTTTAATATTTACAACGAAACTACGAACCCTTTGAAGCATTCGTTTGTGAGTGGCATCGCTTTGAAAACCGACATCCCTCTGAGCGCTTTGACCTGAACACTCCCCACTTTCCTCGTGTCCTTAAATCACTAGCCTCTGAATCGGTGAATCGCTGCAAAAAGAAAAGAACATGTCTCTGCAGCTCAAAGATTCAAATGTTAAAACAGCTGATTTGTATTCAGGCCTAGAAAAACCTACTCTATCTTTAACTGTAAATATATGTATAGTATTATTCAAATTTGATATTACGTAAAGACAAAAGCAACATTTAAAAGTGGCCTTTGCTCTTAATTTGGGCTACATACAGGCTAATACATTTAATATATTTTAATTTATTTTGTAGCACATCAACACTTTTTCGTCTTTAAGCGTAAAATGGTACTACTCAGGTTGTACAAATCAGTTCTCAATATTTGTATTTGACCGAGAAACAGTAAAGGCAGCTGCACAGTGATCTATTCCTTTTTGTCAGAAATCACTGCAGCTTGCTCCAAGGTCAATGCTAGGTTCGCTCCTTTAAATAAATAAATAAATAAAATGTTTCACATTTTACTTGATATGAACCATGCCTGTTATCTAAGCACCACACTAGCTATAAAACCATATACAAGGACAAGCACACACCAACCTTTGTCTCTTCTGTAACCCTTTTGTTTTATTCAACACAAACTTGTACTGAGTTGGTTTCTTTATTTGTTGATCAAGAACTTCACAGGAGCTTATGAGAGCTTCTTGTACTTCTTCTCATTTGACTCCCTGAACTACGGCAGTGAAAAAAAAAGTTTCAAGTAAAAGCTTAAGTTTTTTAAAATTTAGTTTTCAAGGTGAAGATGATTTGCCTCTAATTCAAAGCGACTTCATCAATTCTGAGTTCAACTGGTAAGAGAGCTGAGCTTATCTCTCTAAAGGGAGGAGTTTCCCCTGAAACCAAACCTGATGGACCAGGCTGTTCTGGTCTCAGAGTCATTGGTCATAAAAGGGAAGTGTGACTCCTGATGTAAGTCGTTATGGCTCAGGAGTTGTTAATGACACTGTTCCATTTAGGTGCAGAGTCGTCAGTGACACGGTTTCATTCAGTCGAATAGTCGTTTAAAAAATTTGAAATTGCTGTCCTCAAAGGAATGTCCTTTCTCTTTCAGGTGGAAGTGGACTGCAGACTCAGGTCCTCCAGGATTGGCTCTTCTGTGCTGATACATCCTTGTGAAAATGTGGTTGTGTGTGTGCTTTGCCATAATGCCAAAAGCAGAAAAGACCCTTGATAAAAGCTTAAAAATTCAACATGGCACCAAAATATGTGTATGGTTTGTATCTATTCATTTCCTATATCTGTTCTAGGTGTCACCAAAAACTGAATTTCAGATACCCTTACATTCGTTTTAAGATAACCTTAGTTGATTCTATCACAGGCAGCATGAAGTGAATCCCTTAAATGCACTGTAAACATTTTACAGAGATTATCTTAATACCCATTTTAAAATAAACCCTTTAGTCTGAACCCTTAGAATAATACCTTCAAAAGAAATTTCAAAGCTTTACTAAAATGTCTTGAACTATTGCTACCTTTGTGTCAACAGACCTCCCTCTTTTTAATCTTAATGTTCTCCGCTCCGTGTGCACTTCCTAAATCCACTGGGTCATAACCTGAGCTTATTCATGCGGCGCTTCACTGTTAAATCCCTTCGTATCAGCTTTGTGTTGTTTACCTTCCTGTTCCTCTCCGTCCCCTCCACTGACCTGCTAAACTTAGAAACCCTATCAATTGTTGTCAGAAGGTCTTAAAGCCTCTCGGGACAAACAAGGCTTGCAGAGACAGAAAAAAAAAAAAGTTTTAGTGGTAAATTTAGTGGCCTCAGACAGGAAGCTGTAGATTTTCTCTTCTTTTCTAGGTCAGGTAAGTGCCAAGTCGACCAAAAGCCTCAGCTGACACACATGCGGCGGAAAAGCAAAGCAGAGAGAATGACCTAAAGGGAGAGATGCGAGCCTCTCAAGTCAATCGGAAATATACTGTACGTTAGTGCTGACATCCATCACTCACCTGGAGATCAGCCCAGAGATGGTTCTTTGTTTGGATTATGAAGCTCTAACATGCAAGAGCAATTGGCAAGTTAAAATGATTATGACTTAGTAACTCAATCACATAATCTATCCACACTTCTAAAGGAAATATCAATTTTCCCATTCATCATCTCAGTCTGCCTTTCATAAATTACACAAAATTAAAAATATAATGTAACCATATTTCCAAATGAAGAAATAAGATGGATGATATTTCACTTATGGGTATTGTAGGATTGCTACTAAATTCTCACATTCCACAACTTTTTTAAACCACCATCTAACAAACTTATATTAATGCACTCTTTAGAAGATAGACAACACCTTTATGTTCTTTTCAAGAGGAAAAAAGTTTATTTCAGACAAAAACATGAAACAAAATTAATGTAGCATATACTGTTTTTTTGGAAACTGGCTTTTCAAGTTTGTTTTTATTAATATAATAAAATTGGCCAATTTTGGGCACTGCTGCAGCCTTCATGTATCAGCATAAACATCATATCCTTTTTATTTCAGCAGAACACTCAGGAATTCCTCGAAAGCCTTGTCACACGCTGTGTTTGTGTGTTTTTGGATAAGATAAGATTATTATGTGTCACACTGTGAGCTTAGAAAAACTGAGTGCTTTATAGGCTACAATTCAACAATAAGTAGAGTCAATTTGAGTGCTGGCCGAAACAGAAACTAAACTAAAAGTCAAAGAGAACTTGAGTTTCTGTTGAAAAGAGAGGAAATGGTAGGTCATGGCTAGGTTTGCATAGCCATCTAGCCATCAATGATTATTTAATATAGGAATGTCCTAAATGAATTTTTTATGTATTTCTTGCAGTCAGTCTTTGGTTGTGCCGCAGTGACACTTGTTTTTGATCCTGTCACACTGTGCAACATATGACCACCAATTAAAAAGCCAAAACATGCCATTTTACCACGACCAATACTGTTAACTAATATGTATCGTTACAGTGTGTCAGGGGCTTAAGTTAATAAAACCAATGCTCAGCTTTTTACAGCATGCACCTGAGTAGCTCGCTAAAATATTGAGATTTGCAACTGGAGGATGAAACAAGTAAAGTAGCTGACACAAAATGAGTCTGCTCAATAGAAATAGTCTACATAGATTGTAAATAGGAAAACCTAATACATTAAAAAATAGGAATTTGTAGAACAAAAAAGGGACTTCAAAGCCAAAAGACAGTCACTAAAATTAAATGGATTAAATTATATATTATATTGAATAATTTCATCCATCTCTTATTCTCTCTTTTATCCAGTCAATTAAACAATTACTATGCAACATTCTCAACTTCTCACATGTTGGAATCCAGTTGTAAAAAGGCTCCATATGGCCATGATGAGATAAAACATGTCTGTGTGCTCTTCCCAATGTTGCATTTGGGCAAAAGTGCTTTGAGGCCGAGTTAAGGGAAGCAAAAAGACTTTCAGGGTCTGCTGCACACATCATCCCAGGAGGAGAAGCAGGAATCATTCGCTCTTTCATTTGCTTTATTCGGCTGGATGTCTTCTGCTCCATGGTGACTGCTGTCGGCCGCAGGAAATCAAAGTGTTTACTGAGCTTGGCCATCCATTTGCACTGCTCCGGGACGCACTTTTACAGCAGGCATGACCATTAACGAACAGTGCCATGGATCAGACTTCCCCCACGGTTGAAGAAGTCAAAATCTATCAGGCAGAATATAACAGAGGATGTGTAGTGTACCCTCTTTACAGACTCGGGATGGAGCTTCAGTCTCAAAAAAACAAAGGAGGATGTCTGTGTTGCTTAAGACCAGTGCTACACATTATAGTACAGGATCTTCACAATAAACATACCACATTTTTATACATGGCATAAGACTGGATGACATTTTGGAATGCCATATGCCAGACATTCACTCATTTATGTAAATAAATTATGTTCATATTTTGTTGTTTGGGAAGGGGTGCACGTGGCAGAAGGTCGTGAGTTCAAACCCCAGCTGACTTGAACAGCTTTGACAAACTGCAGTCTTTCAGTGAGGAGTCTGCATGTCCTTCCCGTGTTACTGTGGGTTCTCTCCGGGTACTCCGGCTTCCTCCTACCGCCCAAAGACATTTGGTTGTAAAGTCTCTAAGTGAAAATACATTTTATTGTTTAATACCTGTCTTTTTAAACAGTAAAAATATAAATATCAAAATATTAACCAATATTAAATCATTCATGTTTGAAAGAAGGGAATAATAAGGATTCACCATGGATGGATTTTCAAAATGTAAAAAAGACATACCATTAGCCGGAAGCAGTATGTTTAAGTTAAAGAAGATAGTTTTTTTTTTAAAGTGGAGTAATTCATACATATTCATTGCTTTGAGGCAGGATTTGTATGTGTTATTTCAATGGGAATATCCCACTGTCAAAGCTGCATGACCTAAGAGTGTTGTATAATGAATCTGATCGTTACTGTGATTGACGTTCAGCACTGATCTCAGTCTGGTTAACTACAGGGATTTGACACGTCTCAGTTCCTACGTCTGACAGCTCCCGAATAGTTTTTCCAGATCAGGCGTTTGATCATCTGTGCTCGGTGTTGAAACAGACTTAATCCCAGCTCTTTCAAATGACATTCAAATGCAGTCTCAAAGCATAAGCACCATATCACGTATAAGAAAAACAAAATGAGGGATTAGCTGTATTTGACTGTTTTGCAATCTTCCTAAAAAATAATTACCTTCAAAATTCCCCCCATAAGAAGTCATTTTCTTTGTATCATGTCACCCCTCCTCTCTTGCCAAGTTTCTCTGTTAAATATAGACTTTTAAATGCCAAAATAAAATTGGTTTCACTTTATTTTACACTTTACTTTATACACTGTATCTACCTCATTAAGTACAATGTAATACACAGTGTAACAAACAGTAATAACATGTAACTACATAGTACATACAAAATGTAATTATGTGAAGTGTGTATGTGCGATGTAATTACACATGTTATTACCGTTTGTTACACAGTCTATTATATTGTACTTTTTGAGGTAGATACAACGTATTAAGTGCAATTTCTTAACTAAAGTAACCTTAATTATCAGACTTTGGCCACAGCTTACTTTAGATGACAAACACAACAGTATTTAGAAAGCCGTGGCCTCTTTTGCTGTGCCTTTTCTAAAAGTCATTTGGTGCAGATTGTATTCATTTGATCAAAAGATCTAGTTTCTTTTGGTTACCCCACATGGATGCATTATAGGAACTGGACGTGGGACTGCCCCCTCTACCTCGTCACCAATTTCACCAAAGGCAAATAGAGGTATAGCAAACTAAAATCAACGGCTCTGAACAGTTCTAAACAGCTAAAATATAACTTTAATTGTTTATCAAGTCACTGATGTGACCAGCCTTGGAGCTCCCTAATTCACAACCGGTCATGCCAAACATTTCGGCAAAAAGCAAGGACCTGCTTTATACACTGCATTAACCAAAATAAACCTGTAAACCTAAAACCAGAGGGGCTGATTAGTAAAATTAGTAAAACAATGCCCCATTCAAACTTATTTGCTACTGCCATTAAAAAATTAAAGACGTCTATGACTGACTCAGAATCCAGGTCTAATAATACATCCACCGTTACATAATATACACCAATAAACTTTCCCTGGAAATCTTTCTGTCACCAACAGACTCCTCATTGGTTGGCACGTTAGTATTTGGCATTGTGGTGTTGTCACTTCAACATAGACTTTTTATTTGGAAGGAGAAAACAGACAACTGATTTTGGCAAGCATACTCCTTTTATTAGTTTGGTCTAAAAATGAGCTGGCATTTTTGTTTGGCACAAAAAGTGGTAACACAGGTTTATAATTAAAATATTACTAACATTGACTAAGGTTACATTTTATTAAGCCCAGTTTTACTTCATATTTCTGTAAGAATTCTTAAGAGTACTATATGTATCTAGTTTTATAACGAGTTAATGCATCAAGATGAATGTTAATATTGGACAAAAAAACTGTTAAGCTCATGCAAAGCAGAGTGAACGAATAAATGTTTCTGGCAAAATGCTTCTGACCGTTGGACAGGTGTTGCACTGCCTTCTGTTATAAATGTGTGTTGCCAGTCCTTTCGCTTAACAGTTTAACATCTTCAAAAGCCTGAAATCAAACATCTTAATGGCTTTGATGTGCAGCACTGATGTCCAGCTCGGGCCATGGTCACTGATGATAAAGGAACAATAAGTTCACAGGTTGATGGAAGTCTTATCAGGACCATTACAGCCAAATGAGAGTCGTTTTTATCTTAAAGATGTTAATCAGCAAATGCTAAAAACGCTGCCTGCTGATGTGACAGTGTTGAAGTGAGCAGGTGGAACTAACATCTTTGGCTCTGGTTAATCCAGGCGTAAAAGTTAAACAAAGTTACAAAGCGATAGACTCAGTGGCATGATCATGTATAAAGATGAAGACAAGCAAGATGGTGCAGTAAACGGTGCAATTATTGAGAGGTTTGAAGCAAATACAATATTACACTATTACAATACAACTTTTACTCACCAAAAGTAATTCTAAAGACACAGTTGTACTGAGAAGACCTGGTTAGACAAAAGAGGATGGGATAGTATAATGTATATTCACCGTTTGTCACCATACATTGATTGTATACAGTTGTACACGGCTTCTCTGAGCTGGATTGTTTGTGCAAGCACTGAAATCCACAACAGGTAACTATCTGGAGGTAGCACACATTAACAAAATCTGGAATATACTTTGCAACTTCACACCACATTCTTATCAAAAAATATATCATTAACCTCAGCTTTATGATATGTTCAGCCTTCATTAGACAAAGACTTATGTATAAATGGGCTTGAGGCTAGATTGAAAGCTGCCCTCTCAGTTGTCTTGTCTCTTTCAGGTGAGGAGCCAGCTTTAGCTTCACATTTTGTCGGCAGAATCAAATTTAACGAGGTTTCTTCTCCAACTACACATCAAACAAAAAAATGAGAAAAGGGATTTTGAGATTTCTGGCCAAATGAAAATCTGCTTTAGTGCTAGTGCTTTAGTCCTGAAGCCATTTCTCCACATGAGCCCTGTTTCTTTATATCAGCATGGACCTAACACCTCTATACTGCTAGTAGTGTGATGAAAGACCTCTCATATCTTGGCTAAAAGGTTGCTGCGGGGCTACACTCGAGCTGCTGAGCCAAACTGCACTGAGGCCAAAGCCCATTGCTCCTGCAGCTGAAGGTAATGAGAAGGATGAGGCCGTTATGAGCTCCATGTGGCTCTGGAATTGGTTGTTATATCGTCTGGTGACTCTCAGCGTGAGTCCAGGGAACCCCACAGAGCCATCAATGAGAAAACACCTCATCAGCCTATGACCTTTACACTCGAGGTACAAATATGTCAATATGGCAACATGCTCAGTCAAGTTGAGCTAATGTTAGACCCAGTTTACAAGCATTGAAGGAGATATATTAAGTGACTGTGAATCGACATCACTACAGAACAGTCTTTTATTCAGAGACGTAAGAACTATACCAATATTTACTAATGAGACACTGCAGGCGTTGTCATAGGTGATTTTACAACTGGCCTCCCAAAATGTAAAAATTATTTGTAAGTCCCTTTTCAAGGTGTAGAGGTTTTGGAGCATTTGAATCAATCACACAAAGAGAGAGTTGAAAGGTGTGTGTGACCTGCAATTTTATTTAATTGTGCACAAATAGTCTGACAAAAAAGCAGGTCATAACTTTGCACTTGGCTTTGACTAAAAGCTACACAAAGAGTTGAGGACACACAGTGCACAAAATAATATCACATCATTGAGAACGCCACAGAAGTGCTTTTGGATTATACTTACTGAAGCACATGAGCATTATCTTTCAAAATAAAATATAATGAAAATAAAAAGTCAAAAAAACATGACATTAATTTTCCACTTTTACACAAAAGAAAGAGGGTAAAGAACATAGAGTATGTATAAAAGAAAAACATACACCAAAACAAGAAATGTCTGTTTAATGCCATGATCACTGATCACTTAACAGACAATTCAATACATCTATCTTTCAACTGGCAACATTTAAAAATACTGTCCACCAAATACAGAAGCTTATTTAAAAGTCCTGCAGTAATAATCACGGAATCACGGAACAGATTTCTCAATGAGGTGTAACTTTTTTTTTTTTTTTTTTTTTACGTTTCAGGACCACGGACAGCGCATTGAAATACTGACAATAATCTTAGTCTCAACAATTGTCCACATTTCTGAGAACTTCTTAGACTTTCAGAAACTGTTTACCACATTAATGTTTGTCAATAAAAAATTGTGCTGTCACTATATAATGTAAATATGTAATGTACTGTACATATCCATGGTAATGACAAACCTTTATGGTGGCTGCTAGGCCTTGGATGGTATGAGATTCTGGTATTATGATAACCTTGAGTAAAAATATCACAGTATGGCGTTACCACAATACTTTATAACTACAGATGTACTTAATTTTCAGGTTAATGGACCATGAGCCTATGTGTCATTACAACACGGCATAAACAGTTAAAAAGTTACATTAAATAAGTAAAGTCGTTTCGTAAATGTCATTAATAGTCTAATCTCATCAGCTCAATTTACAAGAACATTATGTGTAATATCTCCCTTATAGTGGTTATTGTTCCATGCCTGGTGGCTACAGCTGTGTTTTTGAACAAATAAGTTTATTACCAATAGCTGACAGTTTCTATGACTTTGTGGTAAATAAAACAATGCTAGTTTTAAAATACTCTTGTCAAGTTTTCTTAGACCCAGGATTGCAGCTTTTAAAATGTAATCATTCCCTTATCCATTCAACCACATTACTTGCACATACCCGTGGTAATTTTCTTTCACAGAACCCCACTGACAAATCAGCAGTCACATAAACAACACATCTCAGAGTGAATTCCCACCCACTCACTCACAGACTTTAATGAGGACCTATTCTCTGGAGTGTGTGCCGTTAGTTAAGGGTCGATCTCCCACCAGCTGAGGTCCTCCACCCCTCTGACCTCCCCCTGTCCCTCTCCATCTGTCTCCCTCAGAGCCCTCTTCTTGCTCTGATTAGATGTTTACCTGTCCGTCCGACCGCCGGCATTACTGAGCTGTCACTAAACCGCTCTCAGTGCCAATGACTGTCATGTCTCTGTGGAGTTTCAGCTCTCCCGCTATAGGCCCTAATGAGCCCCGCGGCAGAAACGGCTTCCTTCGATAGTACAGTACTGGGCCAGGAGTGGGCTGTTAATACGGGAAGCTCAACAAGAAGCAGGCAATTATACCTCAACTTGTGCCATATATGGACAACCAGCCCTGTCAGTGTCATGTCACAAATGAGTGAGATCCTCCAGCAAATAATCACACCTAGCCATTAGCCATCGACACACATCTACTGCGAGGACACATGCGTCAAAATAAGTAAAGATAGCCTGGGCTCAAAAATAGAAATTTCATTCATACACTGCTGGAGCATCCATATTTTACTTTGATTAATGCTATATTGCTTTGCCAAGTCTGGTTTCTTTGCTGTTGTGCTGTAAATAACTGGGATTGAGGTGTCAGAGGAGTCACGGAGGATAGAGAGACATCCCTGTGCTAAGATATCTTTAGTAGTGAATTAGTGATTTACAGAAAGATAAAAGCAAAGGTGACAGGTTTCACAGTGTTGTCAAACTTTTTCATGTCTACACAACAAACACAAGGTGAGCTGCCAATTATTTCCAAAGACAAAATGCATAAATGATTTATTGCAACAAAAGTAATGTTCATATCCAGATAGAATTATGTGTAATATATTAATGTGTTGTTTATGGGTACGTTCACACTTACTCCAGTTGGTCTAGGCTGGTCCAAAGCACAAAACAAACTACTGCCTGCACTCACACTGCCACAAGCTGATCCAAACCTGAGTGTGGTTGCCTCTTGTAGCCACATCAGATTAACTACACAGACTCATTACTGCCCTTGCTGTCATGAGAAACTAACATCAGTCCAGGAAATTAGTTTTGAGTTAGCTTATGTCTGGCTGATTGTGTAATGACGCTGTCACATCAATAACTAATACACATGACATCCCTTGCCCTACTCTTTTAACTCTGTCAGACCCCAAGACCCATGAACAGTGCTTATGCTTGAGCACAAATAGGAAGCATCCACTGGTAAAACATGCTTAGTTTCCAGTGTGGAACATGCCTGGGCACAGAACAGAATGGCCAGTGTGAGTGCTTGCTTACACACAGGTCTAAGAGTGCAGTCCCTGGTGTTCTCTAATGTGACTCACTCGAGTTGTGAGCTCCTGCCAGGATCAGCCCAGTTACCCACAGTGGAGGTTCATAAAAGGGAGGTTCATTTGTTACAGGGCCTGTTAGAACCTGTTGTTGGTATAAAGTGAATAGTGCTTTCTTGAGAAACTGTAACACAAAAAAATAAAAAAACAGAACATTCAACTACCAAGCACTGTCTCTCACTTGATTCATTTAAGAAACAATGCCTAAGCCCAGCAGACAGCCCCTTATACTGCACCTTTAAGACACCATCCAAAATCCAAAATGCTTTTTATCGATTGGATTGTCCTCTAAGAAGCAGACTCTCACACTCACCTGTTTCCATTAGAAGTGTCCACAGATTGTATCTTAATGGGGCGGCAGTGGCTCAGTGGTAGAGCGGCCGTCCTTCAACCGAAAGGTAGTAGGTTCGATTCCCGCTCGCCCCACAGTTCATACTGTCGTTGTGTCCTTGGGCAAGACACTTAACCCACCTCCAGTGTCCATGTCCTGGTGTATGAATGTGTGTGACTGTAGAGGTGTGTTTGGTGGTGGTAGGAGAAGGTTGTGAGCGCCGGTTGTGTGGCTGCCCCCCTCTCTGTCTGCCCCAGGAGTGAATGTAATGGGTGAGTGGAAGCTCCATGTAAAAACACTGTTGTAAAGCACTTTGTGATAATTATCTGAGAAAGGTGCTATATAAATGAATGACTTACTTACTTAAGTAAAAACCTGTACAGATCACAGTAACTATGTTTGGTTGAAACCTTAAAGATTGTCCTTTTACATTTTGGTTTAAATTAAAAAAAGGCAACTTCCAATTCAAAATTGACTTGAAGGCTTGTAAATTGATTTTATATTTTTTCATAGTAAATAGGGAGAGAGTTATGACATTTTTTTACTACACAATTTTCAAAAAACAACAAACGTATAATTTCCATAGGATAAAGAAAACACTTTGCCAGACCTTAATAATTAACGTAATCTTCTATATTTCCACAGTGCTATTTAAGTTTTGGCAAATAATGTCTTTTGCCCTTCTTAACAGAATCATTTCACTGCATCCTTATAAGCATCATATATTCCACCATTAGAGGCTATAACTGAGCCTCTCAGGTCCTTTTCAAAATGATGCTGCCTTTCACCTTCCAGGTTGTAATGGGAGTAAGGACATCCAGCTCTACACTCATTTAGAGCTCCTTACACTGGAATAATTGTGTAATCATCGCTCCCTTGAACAGATCATCAATGGCTCACCATTAGCACGTAGAGCATTATCTCAGAGTGTGTTTGGGAATCACATAAAGATGACAGTTTAAGCCTTTCTGCAGATGGAGGAGATTTCCACTGCGTCCCTTCGGCAGCTCCCCTCTCTCAGCTCTGTCCTACCTCACAGCTCCCTGCTGTGCCCACCGCCGCATACACACCCACCTGCACAACAAAAAACATCTCCTACACAGACTGGATACACTCAACTTGTTTCACAGCCCGGCAGCGCGACGGAAACCTCCTTCTGGCAGTGTATTCCTCTCAGACAACATCAGAAAATACAGATAAAACGTAAAATGATGATTTGGTTTGGAGAGTTTATGTAAAAAAACCAATGAATAAAACAATTTCAAAACATGATCAACAATAGGGAGTTGATGACACACTGTGGTGTTGAGGGCAAGGAGATAATGAAACAGAAAAAAAGACACTAAGATAAATGACGAGGCATTTCCTAAGAATCATTCATTTACCCACATCAGCACAGATTATATTTTCAGAATATGAAAATGATAAACAATCTCTATACACTTTAGAGTTTCAGGAAAGAAAACTTTTTTTTATTAAGGCCTTGCTAGAAAACTAAAAACGGGTCTGCAGTATTTTCAAAAGTCCAAAAGCTGTTGCTTTTGGGAATGTTCAAAAGTCTAGATCAAAGAAGAAGCTCCAGTAGGTCCCAGAGTGACCTCAGGTGTCCCTTCATAGGAAATGTCTGCATTAATAATATTTCAACTTTAAACACATTTAATTTTCTCAGCATTAGTGTCATTAGTATTTCAGAATTTCTGGATCTGTAGCTAAAATAGAGAATTTAAAGGGTTGTTCTCTAGAGTGGCATATACTGTACATTTCAACCTTTCTAAATAATACTCACATGTCTCATGTCTGAAAGACTAGTGTGGACGATAATAATTTTCTCTCCGAATAAACCAGCCACACTGATTAATGGCATGTTGTGTTTTTATATTCACAAAAACATTTGTTATTGCTGAAAAACAAAGCTAAGCTAACAGTGTCTGCTTGAAATAGTTCAGTTTTTTATTCCGCTATAAACCTTTAAGCTGGAGCCCTAACTTCTACTGAAACTGACTGTTAGTCCCTATCAGCAGCTCTTTTGGTTTTACAACAGACGAGGAGAACATGAATTAACGTGTTTTGCATTAAGTGTAACTCTTTATCCAACGTGGCAGTGTGAAGTCTTGAGAAGTTGGCTCACTCTTTCTGCAGACTGCTTTCAGTATCATGAGAGAAATGACAGCAGCTTCAGGGAACAAAGCAATAAGAAGAATTAACATAAATTCAGATGGAAATGTATTCTGCAGCGGGGCAATGACTTTCCTATACAACAGAGGGACGTGTTTTTGAATGGAAGAAAGTGGAAAGGCTTTGCCAAGTGTGCACAGACAGAAATGTAATGAGCAAATATTAGTTGTGATATTTGAAATGTAAAATGAAGATAAACTATTTCAATCTCCGGAGACATACATGCTTTCACCCTATGGGCTGAATTTATTACAGAAATCTCCCACAGGCTTTCACTGCGACACAAAGAAAGCTCTCGGGCAACGAGCGGTTAATCCTAATGTCGGGTTTATCCACAAAGGCCACCAGCGATGATATTGGCACCTGAAGGAACAGCAGTAATTTGGTTCTACAAAGCCACATGCCAGGCCTCTTCTCTGTCGTCGAGTGTAATGACAAATGACGCCGCTGTTTTGAACGGCTCTGTAATTAAACTGAGACGACGGGTCACAACTCCCAACAGGAAGGAAATAAAAAGTGAAAAGACTCTCCTTGAAATTACTTTAAAGAAAGAGAAGCTGCATGTATAACTTTTAAAACCAAGACAGATATAACATTGTGCTAAACTTGTTCAACCCAATATGAAAGAAAGTATATTTTATTCATTCTATAATTTGTTTTTTCTCTTTGGGGAGGGAATAAAACATAGAACATTTTCATCGGAGATTGGAAAATCAAATTAGAAATATTAAATAAAGAAATTATGGAATAAAATAGTTTTAAAATGTGCCATTTTGGTCATTTTTATTCCATCTTATACTGTTGTTTTTGTGTAAAATGAAGAAATATAACTTCGTCTGATTTGAAAAAATGTAGTTATATAAGTAGGCACATATTTTCATTTTGGCTTCATCCAACAAAATATAGTAACTATTTTTATAATTCTGTGAATAAATGTGATAATCTCAAACCCACAAAGTATAAGTTACCTTTCACAAAGTGGTCACATTACATTTTTCACCTTCCCTAAGAATATGACAGCAAGTCTTTTTGTTTTCTCAGTTTGATTGGTTAAAGCAAACATAAGCCACACAAAAGTTCTGCATATACACACTTTACCAGCAGCTTCTTCAGTAGAAGAACTCCCTGTCGTCCATCTGAATTTTACACCAGCGTCTCCGGGAAGTGTGATCTGGTGATTGGTTGACTGTCTGACTGTCTGACGATTGGCTTCTGGTCAAGTACCTATGATGGTCTTTATTAGTCCTCATTTTAAATCAGTGTTTTAAGTTTGTTAACACTTGTGACACAAAATCCACCAACTTTTCCAAATTCTGCACCAAGGTTTAATAGTACATCTACTTAATTTGAAATAGCCTATTTTGAGTATTTTCAGACTCACTGTAGTGTGTAAGCCTGAACAGGAGAAGACATTACAGGCTTTGGAAAGTCTACTGTGAGAAATGTTCTCTGCCTCAGGGCCTTTATGGACAGCCCAATATCCTGCTTAAGACACGAAGTGAGAGTCTGTCTTTGTGTGGAACTTCCTCAGTCTTAAGGATTAAAAACCTTCTACACTTTTATTTACTGTGCTACACTGAAACACCACTTTGACACATTTTATTCGTTCCTGGATTTGCCTGATATACGAGTGACACAAAGCATATAAAGAATGAAATGAAAAATGGAGGGTTTCCTACCTTTCCGAAGCTCCCCTTCCCAATGGCCCGTAATATCTGGAAATGGTCAAAGTTTACTGTAAAAACAAGAAAAAAACAAAAGACATGTCAATAAAATACTCATTTACAAACAAGAGCTTACTATTAATCCATAAGATAAGGATACACTTTGAGATGTTCAAACAAGAAAACTTTGACCATCAGCAGCCATTTAAAGCTGTTCCCACACAAGAAATCATTTTTATTTAGATTCCCTCCCATCTTTAAAGGACAGGTAATTATGCAGGTTAACACAAAGTCCTCCCGTCTAAAAGTTAGTTGCAGATTCTCTGAGATCAATAATTGGCTGAAGTCTACGGCCCACACAGCAGCTCTTCCTCCTCCTCCTCCTCCTCCTCCTCCTCTTCACCTCTGCAGGAACTGTTCAATGTCATCAGTCTGGACTTTAAAAGTGTTTTGTTCAAAAGTCCTTGCTCTTGACTTTGAAACTTTGTGAATAAAACTCCTATACTTTTTCTGCTGTTCACCCGAGACACTAGATATCAACCTTTAAGCTGCGAGTTTAACCAAAGAGAGGTTTTAAATCCAGGCAGCTGAGTCACACCTCTCTGTCTGCAACTGAGTCACAGCTGTTAAAGAGAAGAACAATTTATATTTTAATACATCCAGCTTCTGAAAACACTGAGACAATCTTTAGATCTGAAATTCTCACCATGCATTCGGCTAGAAATGGACTTTTTTACAGTTCAGTGCACTAATCTTGTATTAAAAGGTTTCTTATTGTTGTCAGTTATAGTTTTTTTACAGTCTGCTTAAATGTATGGGGTTCTGAAGTTTGAGAAAGAAACACCAAAATCTAAAGAGCCATTATATTATAAAACCGGTCTCTGTTCGCACTAGCTTTACTGTTCTTTCTCCAAAAACAATCAGAGCAGAGAAGCAGGGGTCATTCTCATTATTTTCATCAGCGCTTTCTTCATTAAAAGACTAGAATAGATGCAAGAAGAGGTTGAATGGAAAACATATTTGTCAGGGTGTAGCCTCTGCAAAATAGTTTTTTTTATGAAGCCCAAAATAAAGACACCGGACATTGACCATAACATTTAGGTCTGATCCAAAAAATGCAAGTGCTCATTTTCTTTGTTTTTTCTTAAAATTATTTATTTTCTACTCTCTTGCAAAGTAATAATTCTGTTTTTAAGGTCTACCATTATTGTTTTACTTCACATTTTGAATTAAATTGTAATCTCTTAAGAACCACAATTAACAACAAAGTCATTACAAGGCACCAGACAACAAAACAATAATTATTATTTTAACCATATTACATTTTCTCTCAGTCCTTTTATGAAAAATCGTCTACATTAGGAGTGACATGAGCGACTGAAGCAACACTGGACACAAAACCAGCGGGACAAGTGTGGATTTCAGTTAAGCAGAACTCAACTTTACACAAATGAGGAGCAACACTGATGAAGCTACAGTCAATCACAAAACAGATTTTGATAGACACCTGAGAGGAATACTTCAGGTCCAGACAAAACTGTAGAGGACAGGATGAGGGCTGGCGACCACTGATTTTGTCATTTAGTGTGTGTGTCTTTAAGCCCCTCCCTTTAAGAACACTCTGCTCTGATTGGTCAGCAACTCTGCTTGATTAGTCAACCGTAGCATAGTGTGTCTTTGTGAGACTTTGGCATCTCTTATCAACCGTCAAGTCCTCCTAAGAGACCTTTAGTGTTACTTATCTACCTCACTACGTAACATGTAGCTGCTTTCTTAAAACAAATACAATCTGGTTAACACAGTGGCTTTGGATGTTTCATTTGCAGGCCTTCGTTTAAACAAGCCCCAGAATGCAAATATAGCTAAATAACAAACATATTTTTTTCAAAATGGCAGACAATTTGCTCAAAATCAATCTTTGCAAATGTCACTCAACCATAAACACCAGACTTCCACAGCACAGCCATATTACCTTTACATTTGTGTGACTTTAACCATTAGTTTTTAATGAAGTCATAATGAAATATGTCTAACAGGTTTTATTTATTTGAATGTGTAAATGTTAGACTGTAGCTGTAGGGCTCTGCTGAACTTTTAAGCAGTAAAAACACATTTTAAAGTCTTATCGTGACAACATAACTCCGACAAAGATTACATAAAGGGCACGCATTATTCAAATCGGTTTAGAGATGTTTCGGAAAATTGGATTAACTCAACATAGCTGGTGAAATTATTATCAAGATGAAGCAAGAGAGGGCCCATCGCATTTAAATTAAAACGGCTAATTTGAAATGGAGTTTATCGGTGGGAACATCAGAGCCAAGGCAGAGGCTCGCTGCAGCCGTTTATGGTTGTGATTCGGATATGTGTAATAGTTAGAGCTCACTGTTAAGTTCTAAAGGGAGTCTTTTCATAGGAAGACAGTTTTCTATTACAGAATGGATTTTTATCATTGTCCCTAAGAGTAAATGAACTGTATTGCGGATGTTGAATAGCCACCGAGGGAAAATACTGTTTCGTATTTAATAACATAATTTTTGGCCATAATATTTTATAGTCACAGTCTGAAATATTACATTCAGTGCAATTGTTCCCCACTGTGTGTCTGCAGCCATTATGACAAATGAATCTGATTTAGAGACAGAAACAAATCAGACATTAGTCCCAAACATTAGGAAATTGTGGGCAGAAAACTACCTCAATAAAACTAACTGGTTTTAATCCTGACATGATGAAAGTGAGTTTAGTGAAAGACATCTGGACTGATTAAAGGTAACTTTATTAAAGCAACTCTGATGTTGGGAGGACACCTTTAAAACATGTTTCCCTAAACCTAACAAAACAACTTCATTTGCCATTTCTTTTTATAAAACCCTCGTTAATGCCTAACGTTTACAATTCATCTGTAATTCAATTTTTTTTACTTTTTTGTCTATTTGTTTGTCCCATGTGCTCAACGTGCCTTCTGTCTGTTAAAGGTCCACTGATTAAAATTTTATTGTGGCCAGTTTCTACATTAGTCAAAATATTTTTAGCTCTAATATTTCTTTGTGTCATAATGTTTATATTTTAGAAAAATAGACATTTAAAGCTCTATTAAAACAATAGAAGCTCCATTACTTCCTGTTCCTGTTTCTGCAGCTGCCCAGAGCAGACAAACTGAGCACTGCTGGAGGAGAGCATATTAATGTTGCAGGAAGGCTTAGGAGATAACTAAATAGATTTTAATATAAAAATCATTAGACCTATTGACCCATTTCTACTGGGTTTGTTCACAGACAACAGCATGTCCCTACAGGGCTTCGGTAGGTGGTGTTATAGTCTTGAAAGAAGGACTGTGAGATATTCACCTGCGATCTGCAATCTCACCTCCAGATGCCACCAAACACTACACACACGCTCTTTAATTACTACACAAAAAGGTACATTAGAGGCATTAACACATGATTATGTATATTTCATCGTTAGCTTTGCACGGGAAATTGTTTAGCATCAAAAAATGATCTTGGACTAGGTTGATTCTTCACTGGGGTTTCAATCATTTCCAGCTGCACAGACTTGTTGTACCCAGAGAAATCATCTTTTTACAATGCCTTTCACGTCCTGCACAGCCACCTCCTGCCCTCCTCCCGGTCGTCTGCATTGCTGATTGAAACCCGCCTGTGCGCTCGGGAAGCGAGTGTACCAGTATCCCACCAGCAAATGTAAGCACAGCAGGATGAAGCCGGCTCACACTGCTCCTCCTTAAAAGTCAGCCAGCTCACATCCTGATCTGCACAGCCCCCTGTTCGCGCCGACAAGCTGTAATCATGAGAGAAAGAAGCACACGCTGGGCTCATTCAACCACGACATCTGACCTCTGCACCCGGCTCGGAGGAGGCACACCAACAAGAGATCCAGAAACTATGTAAGATTGTATTTTACATGATTAATCTTTAAAAAGAAAGACCATGTATGAGAGAAAGACAGGTTTTAAAAGTCAACCCAATATAATATTCTGTTCTTAGGCCACCTGGGCACACGCCACATGGTCTTACACAGAACCATCTCAGAGGGCTTCCATAAATACATTGCAGGTAGGGGCAGGTGATTGGAAAAAACATCAACTCTTAAACACAATCATGACTGCCAGTACTGCCACAGCACTGGTCTGAACCAGCAGCGGGTCACAAGGATACACTTTGCCCAGAGCAGGACAAAGTGGACTTTGTAAACTAAAAAATCTTGAGGAATCCAGCTGCTGCACAAAGTAATACGTTTACACCACTGCAAACAAAACAAAAGAGCAATAAGACATTATGCCAATGTGTCATTATGTTGATGAATACTGTAATGTCTATATGGCTGTTGATATTTGATTCCCCTCAAGATCATAAAGGTATTAGATTAAAACTGAAGTTAGTGGTGTAAACCCACCTTTAGTACAGTCATTACAATATTGATGTGATATTGAGTGTCAGGGCGTGACATTAATACCTACCAGCTTAATAAATGCATGTGGATTTCAGATAAGCATGTCTTTATTTGAGTTTGTACACCAGTCATTTACATTTAGGAGTGTTGTTAAAGTCAATTTTAAGAGCAATTTACAGTCAACTTTAATTATATCAAAACTGTGACAAGTGAAAATGCTTCTTCTGGACACAAAAGATATATTGTTATGTGCAATATTCATTCATTCATTCATTTTCTACTGCTTTGTCCCGTTAAGGGTCGCGGTATGCATGTGCAATATATTTTTTTGTTTTTTTAAAAAAAACGCTAGTGAGTAAAGGCTATTTTCTTACTCTGTTTGATTAAAATGAAAAAGTAGATGTGGGACCCCTCACGTTCGCTCTCTGATTTTGTGAGTGATTCAGAATAAAGTCCTGCACCTCTGTAGGCTTTGTTTCCAGGAAGTGTTACCTGTGTTTCTGCAGACAGATGAGACGCTCTATTAAGTCTGTGTTGAGACTGCAACCAAATCACATTTGAATCTCAAATCAAATCTCAAAACTGACGGTCGAAATACCAAGACGAATCAGCTCTACTCGTACTATCAAACCAATAACCACTCTGATTTGGATTCAATATCACAAAAACACAGAGCTGTACCATCAACAAGGACATCTGTTAGAAAATCATCAGATCCAAAACACAACCAGGGACTGTGTGGCCCCCCAGGGACTGGATTCAAAAAGCTGTGTCAAATGTTAGTTTGAGTTAAGAATTTAGAGACAAAGACATGACAGCTGCAATTTGTGCACATTGCAGACCATTGCATAACTAATACACTGTTTTTTTAGAAGACAACCAAAAAAATTAAAATATATCTACACAACAAAACTGTAAACACTCCAGTCCAGACTCTGACAACATTGTAATTTTATTAACCTTTTTATTTGTAGTTTGTGTGAAAAGTCACTAAATCATTATTGTTCATTTTATTAACATTGATATGTGCTTATTTATGGTAATACACATTAGATAAGGTAAGAAAAGGCAGATGCTCACTGATCTCTTCCTTCCTGCCTTCGACTCCCACCATTGTATCTCGCTGAAGCTTGTACCAAGGTTAAGACGGTTAACTCCCTTTTTGAAAATAATTGTTTCACATGTTTCACGCCTGTTATCTCGCCCTACGTCAGCTGCATTACTCTGTAAGAAGGACAAGCACACACCAACCTTAGTTCCACACTCAGAGTAACTCTGCTGTGTAACATTAGACATTTTTATTAGTTAATCAAAGAATTTCTCTGACAACTGCATAGTACATTTGGACAACCAATTAGTCACTTTTAAATTGGTTTGTTTAGATCTCATAGTTACTGCACCCACAGGCATCATTGGACAAAATGTTCTTAAGCACCTCCAACTTTAAATCTATGAAATGATCTGATGATGCTACATTATATAATCCTTTCCGCTTTCTCTTTGAAAAATGTTAATGAAAATCCAGTCCACATTTTGACTAGTTTAGTTGAGATTCAGTCCTGAGTTTAGTCCTGATTTAGTTCTAGTTTAGACTTGGGTTTAGACAACAGTGTACCACTTTCTGTTTATTAACTTGACGTCACTGACTTGCTTTATACAACAATATTATGGACTTAAAATGTTAACCGTCTCCTTTCGCCCCAAAACAAGCTCTGAACCACATCTTAACCATCACATTGTCTGAGATCTGGCTTCAAGACGTGGGCTTTTACACTTTTCTTCTGACATGTGTAAGAATAAAATCTTTGTCTTGACCCTTTTGTAACTCAAAGCATAATCATTACCTCTGCAGAAAATAACTAGTCTCTAAAGCCAATTTAAAGCCCACCAGAACAACATAATGACATTTAAAAACAAACCTATGGATTTGTGAAATCCAACTCCCATTGGATTTTACTCTTGCCTGGTCTTTGTCAAAGTGACGGCCATCCCACAGGATTCCCCCCCAAAAAATGTCAGGCTGTAATCTCGCGGGACAATGATCCTCTGTTTCTTCGGTATTTTGTCAGAGTATGAGTCATCAGTAATGGGTGAAACAAAAATAACCCCTTCTCTCTGAATCTGGTGAAAGGAGCTGCTCTTTGGATGCAAGGGTTTGAGCTGGGCTTCTGCAACGGGACAAAGAGTGCTCTGTGGCAGGGACTGTATCTGTAGAGACGGTCTCTTCCTCAAAAGCTTAGCAAATATGCTGCAAAACTGCATTAGCTCTTTTAAAACTAGAAAAGTAGAAAAAGTTCAAGCAGTGGTTTGAATTACAATGACTCAGAACTTCAACAGAACATGAGCAAAAAAATTGGTGTTTCTGAGCTTTAAACACTAATAAGTATTTGTGATTCAGTGAAATGAATCTGACAAAATATGTGTCTTTTTGTTTTCTCTTTTCAGTTTGGAGATCAGTCTTTATCAAGTAGAGGCCATCAAAAAGATGAGCCTAGTGTAGAAAACCATATGACCACATTGTTATTTTTTGTGGTACTGCTTTATTTGCATTTTGGTAAGGCATCAGAAAGGCTTATGAAATCTGATGACAACACACTGGCCATAACACGATTTACTCTTTTCTGTTGAGCTCAGAATTGTCAAAGTCTCTTGGACGAGGGATGAAACGTCTTCATCTTGAAAACTAAGTCCAAATATTATATGGACTGTGGTGACTAAGCACTGACTTTTAACTTTTTTCTAAAATAATGTTTTCCTAGATTGAAGTGGCTGGTTAGTGGGCGTTGAGCCAAGTAACTGAAGTCCAGAGAGCATCGATTTGTTAAAGCGCTCAGAGCAAACACTGAAACTCTCAGTTCACACACGCTGACAAAAAAGGCTCCAATAACTTTAATCTTTGGTAAAAATCGCCCTAACGCTGCTGACTGTAAGTGTAATCCAGCCACTTCTCTGTCAAGTGCTACTCCACAGTTACCGGCAACTTGATGTGGAGTGATATCGGACGGGAAAGTGTCTGCCGCTCTCGGGTTTCAGCCACAAGAAACACTAAAGCCAGCGCCTGCAGACACCGGCACTGTGCAAGAGAATTTGATCTAGCAAAGAAACTACAACATATTTCCCTCGGGGCTGGAAGCTGCTGACACGCCAACAGGATGTGCTGAGTCGGCTCCTTAGGGGTCCCAGTGGGTGATTGGCTCCTGTGGTTCAGCTCATACTGACACAAAGCCTGTGGCAAGGGGCATGTATCATTGTGTGACAGGCTGCCAAAGTTAGGACACAGCAATATGACAAAACAAGAGACTAAGTAACCTGGCTTGACAAATAACTCTTTACGGGGCATATGCAGTGTTCACATGTCCAGGGGATTTAAAAGTCATTGTCGAAAGTTTGTTCCACACAACCTCCCAGGTCCTCTTAATCCCTCCTTACATGTTTATTTACTTTATTTACTTTTAACGCATTGTAATTGTCTCCTGTCATTTCATGAAGATATGTTTTGTCTTTGATTTGTTGTATGGGACTATGTCTGTTTTGAAAAGTTCTTATAAAGAAAATGTTTGTAATAATAGGATCCAAAAGGTTCCAAAAGGTTGCAACCCAAACTGCTGCCTGTTCACATTGAACTGTTGTTGTTTTCGCCGGGTACTCCTGTTTCCCCAACAACATCAAAAAACATGCCGTAGTCTCTGGTTAGTATCATTACCAATAACTGATGCAAGATCTGGAGAGGGTTCCTATGCGCCCCCTGAGCGGCTGCCCACTGCTCCAACGGATGGATTAAATGCAGAGAATAAACTTTCCCATCGGGGAAAATAAAGGCAAAAGTAAACTAGGAAATATAAAGCTGTAAATGCACATTACTGGGCACCTTTGTTTGTGACTATAAAATAGAGCCAACAAAAAAAAGAGTTTTGTTTAGGGTTTTGTATTAAAACTGTGAAGTCGGGCCAAGACTGTGCAGTGGACTAGTTTAAATAAAGTAAAGGGCCATGTAATTGGTTCAAATTTAGTGAGAGATTAGTCAATACATCTGTCATTAAAACCAACAATTGACCAAATAGCTCCTTAGAACACAAATAATGACATGGGATATAAAAAAGTTAAAGAAAATTAAATAATAATACAGGTTTTCCCATCTGTATTTTGTTCTGTGAGGAACAGACGCAAAAAGTCAAAAAGTGTGCAAACTCTAGTAACTCTGGTTACTCTAGTAACCAGGGCTTCTGACATGTAACTACTACAAATGCTAAAGAAGTAGGGAGAAAATGCAGCAAAAGTTTGGCATCTCAAAAGTAAAACCAATTAGTGCTTTTGCTTCAGACCAGAAAGAAAAATAGGCAACAATAAATTCTATAGTTTAAGAATCGAAGGGATAAAAAGATGAAAAATGAATCTTACTTTTTCCGATACTTCTCTGATTGAGGACTATGAGGCTGCTTTGGCAAATATACATCAGTGACTCCTCTCACAGCCTTCAGTGCATTCAGAAGGATTACACTGTCAAACAGCATGGGTCTATTTACAAAGAGCACAATAAAATCCTCTAAAAGAGTAAAATCATTAGTAGGAAACCTGAGTGGAATAATGTCAGTGCCTTCCACTAAAGCACAGATATGAGATGCTAATTTGTAAATTGCTTGAGGTCCTTTGGTGATACTAGTCCCAGGAGAATAAGGCTTTAAACCGGTGTCATTTTAAAATGGAGTTCAATTAAAAGTGCCTCACTGTCAGCGCTGCTGGTAATTAACGAGTCCTAAAAGCATCAGCACAGAAACAAAGTTAGATAATCCTCTTTTTTAAATGTGCTGTCACTGACAAAGCTCCCAGTGCTACACAACACAAAGTTTACTGATGCAGCAAACTGAAGTCAATTGAATACTAATTTAGAGGAAAAAAAGGGATACAAAAAAGCAAATGAAGCAGAGAACATCAGACCATAAAATCTAAAACAAGTGATTTAAAAGTGCTTTTTTAATTATGGATTTATTTTTGTTTTTAAGATATACTAGAAAATCCTGTAGTTTCTTTTAAATCTTCTACTGCCCATTGTTGAATAGCTTGAGAAATTCAAAGCAGAGATGGAGTACTCGAGTCTTGGACTCGGACTTGAGTCGAGTCATCAGGCTCATTTTTTTGACTCGTGACTCGACTCAAGGGTAAGCTTCAATGACTCGACTTGGACTTGGACTTGCCTTTGTGGGACTTGGTACTCAACTTGAACTTGAGAACTGATGACTTGGACTTAGACTTGGACTTGAGCACAAAGAACTCCCAAGTCACGCTCAATGACAACATCACACAACTTCATTGATGCTGTCATTTAACTCCCATTTAACTCTATTAAATGTTAAATAGTCTTATACAAAACTAAAATCCCAATCACTGTCTCAGTTTTGCTCCCACAGTTTCCAGATTTGTAACTCACTTTGGTTACTTGGACTTGACTTGGGCCTTTCTTTAGTGACTCGGACTTTAACTAAAGATGACTCGACTCTGGCTTGACTTGAAATTTTTAGGATGACTCAGATTTGGACTTGGACTTGTTCTTTAAGTAAAGATGACTCGAGTCAGACTCGGACTTGAACACTTAGGCTTGAAAACTGGTGACTCGACTACAACACTGATTCAAAGAGCAGGTTCTTTAGATAAAAACTGCGGTCGGTGTTTTGATGAACCATTAGCCACTGCTCATTAAAATCAGAGCATTGCCATGTTATTTACTTTGGTAATAGTTAAACTTTTGTCAAACCTTAAGACCAGTTCTGTATAGTGTAAACACTATTGGTTTGAACCCGTTCAGCCCGTCTTTGTTATTATGTGCTTTCATGTGATTATAAATGAACAGGTCTGCTGGAAGGGCTTCTTTGAAATGTGCATTTTCCGTGGCCTAATGTTTTCCATGTTTATCCCACGGTATTCCTAAACATTTAAAGTACCATTTTACCCGCCTACAAGTGGACAGGCTATTGTTGTGACCCTGGTCTGCAGACATTCAAAATGCTTGTCATTAAATGAATAAGTAATTGAAAGTCGTTTCACGTAAAAATGCAATTTGGGTTTAGTGCACCTCTGACTTCAGGTTAACCTCTTCTCACAAAAAAGCAGCAGTTATTTTATAAACTAATCATCTTCACACAAAATTACCTCATTTATTAGAACGGATAAGAGGCACTTGAGCAAACGTATTACTCTGCTGATGATGCCTGCAGGTCACAGGACTCGGGAGTGTACAAAAGGTAAATAGAATATATCATTTATTGGAGAAAAATACCTATATGAACTATTCTTAAATTGCCAGACTTACTGCATACAAGTCATTATAAAAATCTGAAGCATCTATTCAGATTCTTTCCTCTAAAACCTTCTTAGTCTTGAGCTCATTTTTGGCTACAGTTTTAAATTTAGATAATTTTTTGGGCCCATTTATTTAACTTAAAATATGTTCAACATTTTCTGGAAGGATGCAGTGCGCTACAGTGGCATTCATTCTAATAAGGTCATTGGATGAGTCCAGTCTATTATTTAAGCTCAGTCTGCTGCTCCAGTTGTGCAATCATTGCATTTTGTCGACTGCATCAAGATTTCCACATGCATTTTGTTACTTATCTACCTCACTATGTAACAAGAAGCCAGGTTAAACACCCAGTAAACCATTTTAGGAGCTAAGGCTGATTTAATCTTTAGGCAAAAGCTTCTACATTCGACGATGGCTTTGGGATCCTTCATTTAAAAAGCATCTTACTAAGAACACAATAATGGAGGTAAGGTTTCAATTAGTGGCCTTAGTTTAATTAATTAAATCAGTGCAGGAAAGAAAGAGAAGTGCTTTGAGAAGAAGTACACTTGTTAGAACAGTAACGCAAGCAGGACGACAAAGTTTCTCTAGTCATATTCTGTCATTAATTATAAATCCTAAAAGAATGTAATTTTCATGAGACGTTCCTTATTCATCACCATCGCAGTCGCTGCTCGGGGCACAAAGAGCCCTGTGTGAGGGGAGGACGGGTGGCAATTTATCAAGAATTGCATTGAATGATGAATTATAAGTTCAAGGCTCCATCAAAGAGCTGCTGTTTAAAAAAAAAAAAGAAAAAAAGAAACAGATGCTCTGCGTTTTCAAGGTCGATACTTGATTTAATTTATGCCGCATTAGAAGAAATTAGCTGCAAGGTGCACTCAGGTGAATCTGTGATAGCTTCCTTTGACTCTAAAACATGTCAAACTAAGCTTATTAGTTCAAATGTAATTTTGTGTAATATCTATGGAAATGTTATCCATTTTATTCAGAGAAACATTTTAAAAGGTGTTTTACTTCACCAGGGTTCATAGTTTTTCATTATAATTGAAATAAATGGTGAATGAGCCAGTCATTCTGACAAAATTGAAAGGTCAGAAATGTGTTACTTGTAAGAAAATACTTCAGAAGTTTTAGAATTTTTTCATTGATTTAAAGTTATAATTTAAAAAACACATTCTTCTGTTCAATTCCCATTTTTTAAATAAAAATTCCACTGGATAAAATGTTATTACCACTTTTTATTCATTCATTCATTTGCTTCTGATTAGTCCCTTTAAGGGGCTGGAGCCTATCCCAGCAACTTTGGGCGTCAAACGGGGTACACCCTGGACATTTACTCACAGAGCTGACATTTTTTTTTATTTTAGGTCATTGATCCACAAAGATGAATCAGGAACACAGTGTTGGTAATCTAATAATTTTGGGAAAATGTGGCAAATGTTTTGAAAGTTTGTAACACCTGGAGTGCTCAGTGAAAACTGTGTTATAAAGCAAATTAATGAGACCAATACAGAAGCAGGTTGATAAGGACTTGGGGCATAAACTCCAAGAAATTAACCAAAACTGTCCAGAGAATAATGTTTCTCAGGTTAGACTCAAGCCTTTGTGTCTACTACAACAAAAAATTGGGGGACTCTTTAACTAAAATGTCTATTCTGGTGCATTCACTCAGCTGGTTTGTCAGATTCATCTGGGACAGTGTGAGAACTCATTTGAACTCTGATGTGGCCCAAACTCTAGTCAATCTGAAGAGGAAAATTGGTCTCGATTTGCCACAAACTGTATCTGGTGCTGTTCATTTGTGGTGAGAAGTGGGACATGTTATGAAGCAAAAGTAGGAAGCAGCACTTTTCACTGTTGAGCGAAAAGAAACTGCAAATAAAGCAATCCAGCAATCTGTTCACAAAGCAAGTCTACAAGACTTTGTGTGAAGCTTTCTATGTCTTTAAATACTCTTATCTAATTGGGCAAAAAGCATGCCTCAAACCTGTACGTACATATTCTGCTCCAGGTTGTGTTATAACCATATCAACGGTAAAGAAACTGCCAACTTTACTCTGATACAAATATATACGCTAATCTAGATAGTGGTCATAAACATTGGCCTGTTTCTGATTTAGTTTTTCTCTTTTTATTAGTAATTACTGACCTAAAGGTTTGTGGATCTTGTGGTGTGAGTTTGAATAAAATGATCTGTTGAAAAATAAAAATTGATAGTCTTTGCTGTTGATGTTTACTTTTACAAACAATAGGAGATTATGACTATTTCATAACAGTTCTCAGAGTGTATTGACTTCCTGTATTGTGCGTTGGTTGTAACTGAAGCTCAGAAGCATTCACTCAGTCCAGTCACTAGGGCTGTGCAATATGGACACAATGGTAACACTTTAGAGGAGGGGGTTGAGGTTAAGGGTTAAGAGGTCAAGGGTAAGCTTTTATTTAACCGGCCATTTAAACCATCCAAAAGCCAGCATGATCTGAATCGGATTAAAATATAAATAAATAAATAAAATAGCAACTATATGCTATTTAGAACTTGCATGTATTTAAATTGCGTCCCTAATCCCTAATAGTCACCACTGCACTCTGAATAGTTTACAGGACATTTACAAATCCAGATAGATTTGCAAAGCAGAAAAAACATCCACTGTTCAGTGCATTTGAGTTATTACCTTCAGGCTGAAAGATACCCAGGCCTCTCAAAAAACAGAACCAAAACGGTCATTTGTGCCACAGGTGACTGGCCAACCTAAATCACACTGTGTCTGCACAGACCCCAATTACATTTCGTTTTTTTCTCTTTGTTATTGATGGATTGGTATTGGAGTATATGATGAAGGGATAGTAATGGTCAAGCCTGCTGCTTTTATCTTAGTACAGTGGACTTAAATTGAGTTAGGGTCTTGTACTGTTTTTTTGTATTTCTGTCATTAAGTGTGATTGATTTTGTGTCATATGTGTTTCACTCACTGAAAACCAGTTTCCTATAGGACTAATAAAACTACCTACTTTCCTACCTTCTTGAGATAAATATGGATTTTCTACACATGAGAAAATAAAACCATCTAGAGATCATGTTGTGTATAAAATGTCTACACAATTCTTTAAGGTAAATGAAAGAGTCTCAATGGCCGGTTTCTAAGTGCCTGTCTTTTAATGTTAGCCCTGCAGATAATTGGCAATTGACCAGGTGATTGTTTTTTAAATGATCCACACCAGGATTGAATAAAAGCAAAGTATACAGAGTAAAACCGCAACACATCAGGGATCTATTATACCGAGAAATAGATTTTAATGTGGCACAAGCAGGACAGAGCACAAGATTAAGAATTGACACATCTCTGAGTAAATCAAAACAACACCCACAACGTCTCACTGCCCACTATGTAGCCTCCAGTTTCACCCCGACTTCCCCAAAGAGGCTCTATCTAACTGGAAGACAATCAGCTCCTGATCAATACTCAGGCCAACGATGCGTTCCCCACCGTCACCTGAAATGGATGCATCAGACCGAGTCGGAGTGCTACCGAGGAGGCAGAGCATTATCCTAATGGGGGCAACCTAATACGCTTGATGTCAGGAGAGCTGGAGTACATTGATCCAGGCGGTAGCACTTAATAGAATGGAGCCAGGGCCAACTGTGCTTATTCTGTTCACGTCTGGAGATGTGCTGAGGCGGCGCGTTCTCAGAGGAGTTTTGGAAGTTCAGCAAAAGCTATAGGTGAGATAATAAAGACAATATTGAGTTTGTATAGTACATAAACTGGAAGCATGCACATGTAGGTTTCAGTGTTAAAGTAATGGGTCAAATCCCGATTTCCTCTGTGGGTTGTACAAGAGAATGACAATCATGTGGGTGGCTCCAAATTTTTGTTGTATTGTAGAACTTAAGGCCAGAGCTCTTTTTGAATTTCTTGGTCTAGTTTCAGAAGCTGACTAAGGGTACATTCTTGTGACATTCTTGTTGTGACTGGATGAAGATTTCTATAAATTTTATCTAATCTTATGCTTAATCTCCCTCTAACTATGCTTCCTTCACCAAATAAGAACCATATCTACCGTTTCTATTATAAATATGTCCAGATGCCTTTTTTTTAACCCCTTAGTGTTATTGCGACATGACATGGATGACTGAGAACCTACACATACATACAACATTGATGCACTTAACATGATTATTTAAAAAAAAAAACAGAGAAAAAAAGGTTTAAGTAAATGCAACTGGACTCGGTTAGTCCAGATGCTTTTACTTAAACCTTTTTTTCAAGTTGTCCTGGATGACTGAGAACCTTCACAGACTAAAATGAACAGAGCTAAACTGACAATCACAAATCAGGTTTTAAGATTCTGTGGGTCCTTTCAAAAAAACTTCTCCCAGAAACATGGACAAGGGCTTATTATATGACTTTAACAATTACAAACAAAGACATTACTTCTGATCTGAAGTCAGCACAAGATCAGCACAAGACCTTGCCTAATAACGTCATTGTTTCATCAAAGTTAGTAAAGTTAAACAAACAGCCTTGGTCTATAAAGCGAAGTTCTTCTTTGGTAACAAACATAAAAGGGTTAAAATTGAATTAAATTATCTTTTCATGCACATTTAAGTGTAATATAATCTTATCAGGTTTACGTGTGAATGTAAAGTCACAGAAGATTTTACAGTCAGTGCATACTTCTGCTGTGACCATCCTATGGGCATGTTTCACACTTTAAACTGTGGTACAATCACAGTGAAAATACCGACTCGTCTTTAAATGGTCCCTTTGCAGATGTTTGTTGTGATTGCACCTGCCAAAACAAATTTCAGCACGGGGGAAATGCACCATGGTTAGATTCAAACGGCGTGAAAGCACATAACGTGACCCAAATAGCACTCACACTGAGAAAATGTAGCAGTGGACATTGCATCATACAGTAGATTAGATTATGTTCATTTAGCATACTAAACGCATTTTGAATGTTGATGTTGAACCTTTTTCACAATTTAATATTTTTATATTTCAAAGGAGGCCCAATAATAAAAAAAAAACTTAATCTTTTTAAGGTAGGCCACAACAGAACAACAGAACATAGACAGAAATCTGACCAATCAGAGCAGACGGGTTCGAGGGAAGGGTTTAGAGACACACACATTAACAGATAAACTGACAGGTATCTGTTAATCTGAGGTAAACGTCAGATTCATAAAAGAGAGATGTGCTTTACCTCTTATCGTCGTATCGGTGCTCAGTTTGTCTGCTGTGGAGCCAAATCTGTGCATAATGAATCCAGTTTCTCTGCACTGATCCATTTGTATGCTTGTTATGTCTGGGCAGTTTTACAGGAAATAATAAAACAAATGGCCCCTTCTGTTGGGTGTTTAAATACCTGTCTAACCAACATAGTTAGTGAGTTATTTTAAAGGGATTGTAATTGTGAAAAAAAACAAAATACTTTGAGCTGAAGAATGGCTTTTTATTATGCAATACTTTATCAACACCTGGTACCAAACATTTCATGAAAGAAAAACAAGGTGGCCATTAGCAATATGCTCTAAATCCTATCTTTCTATATAGATATTCAAAAAGAAAATGTATAATTTAAATCATGTATAATTGACTTTACTGGTTAGAAGTGCTATGAATCTTTGTAAATGAATCAACCCAGACAAAAGAATACTTGGCCACAGACATGCTGGAGGAAACGTCTTTCTCTCTCTACAGCTTGTCATGTAAACAAAGTTTTGCTAAATGTTTTTGAGGCCTTACCTAATCTGAATCCAGACTGATAAAGGTTTTACTACAGTACTTCACAGCACCAAAAACACATCACAGCCACTCAAGTAATTATTTCACAAGTCTTAAAACTTATATCACAGCATTGGTTTGTTGGCACTGCATGTAGGACATAAAAATATCAAAGCCCATTTTAAAGATTCTCTAAAATGTTAATGCAGAGTACATTCAGGGCAGGACCGACCCATCCAATTCCGGTGAATGAAAGGCCCTCTGTGCTGGACCACGAGTGTTGGACGCCAATCAAAAAGCCTCCTAACATCGATCCCTTCCCGCTGGCCCTTTGGAGAATACACTCCATGCTGTTTATAATCCCATCCTTTGCTCCCATACCGTCAGCCTCTAAACTGTGTTATCAGCAGCGAGCAAGCCTTTTACTGACAGGTTTTCCATTTGCTTAGAGCATATAGGCAGCACACCTGACAGCTTTATGGTCCGAGCCATAGCAGAAACCACTGGAGATGATGGCTGCGTCCTTTGAATAATGCCAGAATACAATTTATGAATATGTAACTAAGCTGCAATGTATTCTCAGTCTATGTTGGCAATGAAATGGATAAAATCAACTTCTAACTAAGCTTTTTTTTTAGTTGTTCATTATGAACAACAGGGGCAAAGGCACTTAATCAACTTAACTAATCAAAATTGACATTTAGAGCCTTTTCTTGATGTTATCTTAAGTGAAAGGTAAAAACAAGCAAGTGGTCCAGAACTTTAGGTGTATTTACAAAGCAAATCTTGTCAATGAACTATAAAGACAAGAAAAGTCCATTCTGCTTAAAGTAGTCCTCAAAACTGGCTAAAACTTCTTTTAGTTTATTTACTTTTCGTATATTTGCATTTGTCATTGGTAAAAAAGTTAAAGTAAAAGCATCTGGATTCACCTTGAAAACTGAATCCAGATGCTTTTACTTTAACCTTTTTTTCAAGATCACCTGTATGACTGAGAACCTTCACAGACATTTGTCATTGGAATTTTCTTCATGATAATTATGATTTTATGAATGAACAATGATTTTTTTCTTCCTTTCTTTATTTTATACATGTTTGAAATAAATAATATCAGTCATTATCAATCAACTATTTTTTCATGTGTTTTATAAGAAATACTGTAATAGTACATTCCCAGAAGCTTTGGCCAATCACATTCTCAGAAAGGAGAATGGTCCTGAAGGACACTCCCACTGACTGATGAACACAGAATTAACTGGCTACTTATAATAAAACAGTGTCATGTTTAATGAGGCAGAGATAATTGGGGGATTGTCTCTGTGTTTTGCTGAGCTCTAAACTTTGGTTTGACGTAATGTGTGGTTGGGACTGGAACAAGCAAAAAAAAAATTAGGTAATGCATCTTTTGTTTATTTATTACAATACTGATCATAATGTCTTGCAATCTACTTAGGAAAAAAATCAGATAAATAATATATATGAAAAGAAAATAAACGTCTGTGGAAAGATGCTGTGTTTTCATATATGTGTGTCATGTTTGCAACAAATATTGACCATAAGCATTTATGCTGGATCTCAAATAAAGCATGTGTCGTGCTTTGCACTTATGCCTCGTGGCATATTTTCTTTTCAAATGAAATGCAGATTTCTGAGTCTACTTTTTCTTCAGTGGTGTGAAACTGCTTAAATAAATCATTTACAAATGCTTCAGGGGTTTGAAAATGTACAGACATCTGCCAGTGTGTGTAGACAATCCCATTCCGACTGATCCAGCATGCACAAATGTCTGCTTTTATCAGAAAATGGGATGAATCTTCAAATTTAAATATGCACATATCTTGAAAAACAAAATGTGTAAACAGGAAGCAACAGAGTAACTTGAATACAGAACATGAAAGACTGTTGACTAAACATTACTTTTTTACTTCTTGCAAACAGGAACAGGCTCAAGTATATGCTACTGGATGCATATTTTAAATTCTAAAAATACTGTATGTCAATAGGGGAAATAGTGAATTTTATGTTTTTCCATGTAAATCATTTTAAACTGATCTCTACAGAGCTGGTCTTAGCATTTCATTGTGCTGTCATAGACTGAAATTTGGACTTTCAAAATGCTGTAGGCCAGGGTTGCTCAATCCGTTGATCGCAATCTACCAGTCGATCGCCAACGTAGTACCGGTAGATCGCGACATAGAAATTGAAAGACATAAGACAGAATTGAGACATAGAAAATTTTTTTAAAAAATAGACGTCAGCCAATCATCCATCCAATCACTTGATTGACTTACAGGGCAGCCAGTCAAGTGACATCTGACTTTTTTTCATGCTTAGGTCACTGCGCATGCGCAACAACGCCGCTAATTGCACCAAGACGCTTCAGTGACATACCTCCAATTTTTAGACCTCGAATATTTTCTCTTAACTAAGTGCAGCAAAACTAACAAGCTTCAGCAAGTTACTTCCAATTTTTAAAAGTTTTTTTTTCTCTTAAATGTAAGAAAGACTAAAAATGAGTGGGGGAGCTGGACCAAGTAAGAAGACAAAAACGCTTTTATACAGCTTTCATTTTCGAAGTGTGTTTGCGTCTGTCAGCAGCTACTGTCCGGACTATGCATTCCTGGCTGATTCAATTCAGTTCAAGTCATCAGAGTAAACTCAGGTAATGACATTAAATGTATTTAGTTAATTATGTTGTGTTGTGCAATATTGGCTCATACGCTTATGCAAGGTACAGAAACATACATTGTACATATAAAAAATCCTCAATATATTTGTAAATAAATATTTTGCATTTTTGTAGTGGGTAGATCATTTTGACTTGAATTAACCTAAACATACATGTCTTTGGACGGTGGGAGGAAGCCGGAGTACCCGGAGAGAACCCACAGTAACACGTGGAAGACATGCAGACTCCTCACAGAAAGATCGGAGTCGGCCGAGAATGGTTTGAGTCGGCCGGGTTTTGAACTCACGACCTTCTTGCTGTAAGGCATGAGTGCTACTCTGCCACCTGCACCCCATGTTAACAGCATGATGTGCATATTTGAGTTGACAACATAAATATAAACAAAAATACTTAATTTGTGGGTTGTGTGACATAGGTTTTTGAAATATAACGCAAAACAACAATCACTGGTCCACAATACTTGTCCACGTTGTTCTTTAATACACAATTTCTTGCCCAATTTTGACTCAATCTCTTGTTGTACAACAATTTTAATTTGTCAATCAGCATTGTCAAAAATCTTGGTTGCAGCAAACCATCTGCATACAGTGTGAGCACATAAATCTGGAGTGTTGGTTTACCTCGTATACGTGTTGTTCCCTGAAGGATTCTGGAGGACTTGTTGGACGGAGAGATAATGCTCTTGTGTGGACAGGGTTAAACTGCATGTCTGTTTGTGACCATGTGATTTATCATTTGATCATCATTTATAACATCATTTCTACACATTAAACATAAAATTCTATCAGGGACAGGCACTATTTCTTCTGAGTGCATGTGCAAATCCTCCTTCTTCAATCTTGCTCCATACTCTGAACTTGCTCATCTCTTTCAGATCCTGGCATTGGGCTCTGGTCTTGATTCATGAGCCACTTCCCTGTTGCTGTTACGATCACATTACAACTCAAGAGAAACTGTTTACTTTACTGCCACATGTTTGCTGAATATTTTATTGCAGTAGTAAGCCATATTTTTCACGGTCTGAAGTCGAGCTGTTGCGGGAGCCACACTGCTGCCTTTGATATTGAACATCCAATCAAACGCCCCAAAATCTTCATGCCTTTGATTTACCACACAGTTCCCGTTGTTGTAAAGCCAGGACAAGTCACCAGTCCTTGTTTCTATCTTCCAGATCGTGATCTTGACCTTGTGCTAATCTTCTCTGATGTTTATTGATGGGGCTCTCATTACAAAGCATGCAGAGGAAGATTGTTTTTTTTGATCAGCACATGGATAGCTGCATGTGCCTCAGATAAGGAAACTAAAAGAAACTGCTGCTATCAGCGTGAATGGAGTGATGAAGATAAGTTTAGCTTCAGATAAAAGAATCTTCCTCTCTTATACTGTTTAATTTAAATCTAAACCACAGTTTAATGTAAGGTTTTTTAGTGTTTTGTGGTGGAAAATTTGATCCTGTAGGCAAGAAATGTTACTACACTACTGTTGGGGAGGGTTTAGGGAGATTAGAGACATTACTTACAGGACATTTTGACAGTTTACAGGTTTTACAGGATGCATGGCAATCTTGATTAATACATTATGCTTTTCGGTTTGTATGGGATGTCAATAGCATAATGACAAATGAATGCATAAACGTGTCTTTTACCTACTGACGAAAACCAGAGGAGATATGAAGGGCTTTCTTTAATTGATGAGTACTAAAGAAATGCCTTTTCCGCTTTTCCTTTTCATTAAATTCTCTTTTTCAACCAGTCAACACACTGCTCTAACACTTAACTGCTTGGTAGAAAGGCTCTTCCCATTTATAGAAGAGTAATGCAAGACTTTTTTGAGGTGCTAATAATTCTTACTGAAATCATTTGAACTTAAACAGAAGAAAATGATTGCTTCTGGATTATTTTAAGCTCCAAATGGAAACGTCCCAAGAGCAATGGAAGTTTTTTGCATTTTAGAGACTTTTATTTGTGAGTGGGTTAAATATGAGCAGAACATGCTCATATTTAACCCACTCATAAATTTAGAGCCATAACTAAAACCAAAAACAGTTTCTGATAAGAGATGCTAACTTTGAATTTATCCCAAAAACATAAACAGTATTTGTTCTTCTTTACAAGTATGTGTTTCGCGAAACTGTTGGAACCACAGCTGAGGGGTTATGGAAGTATTATATATATTCCTAATTTGGGACTCTTTGTATCTCTTTTAACTTCATTTACTTCATAAAGCATGTCGTACTGACCTGACCTGTGGCATACTGTTCCAGTAGAAAATGGTCTGTTATTTCTATGGGATTACTACCACCTGTAGCAATATAAATTCAACTTCTGTTTGGATTTCCCAAATAAATATGGAAAATATTTATTTCTACAAATGACTTTGGTTGGGACGAGACTAAGCCATCGTTTTTAGTCAGTCAAAAGACTGTGGTTAATTATTGAAAAGTTAGGACCAAATAATTACACCTCATAAGAAATGTCACTGGTGCCTGAAACTGACGTCAAGGTTCAGTTCAGAGGCTTTGAGGTAAATGTCATTAAAGTCATGGTTTACCTTTAACTCACACAATAAATTAAAAGCATTTAAGACCCACTTCCACATAACACATTTTACCTGAGTTTAGAAACAAAACATCAGACACTTCTTGATCGATGTCTAATATTGATCTCCTTTAAGGCACTGACAGTTTAAGTTGTCTCTAATTTGATGAGTAACCATGGCAACAAGGTAGGCAGTGTGCATCACATGGCCCATTAGTTGTTTTCCCAAACCCGGGGCTCATCACATTAGCGAAGCAGGAATAAACACTTTCAGCTCAAGCCTTAATGGCCACTCTAATTATGTCAGCGGTATGACTCTTTTGTGCCATCAAGAAAGCCGTCCAGTAGATTTAAAAAAAAAAAAAAAAACACTCTCAGGGTAATTAATGCACATACAAGGAGACTCAAAGACGCTGCAACAACCGCAGAGAAAATCCACTCTCTCCTTTAAATGAACAGAAGTGTTGTAGTGACACACCCCGAGCTGCACATTTCCATAGGCTCATCCAGTTATCCGCAGCTGAAACTGTCCTGCCTGTAAACGCAGTGATCCTCGTCTAAATATATTCATGAGCCGTGCCGTAAAGAGAGCCCGCAATCAGTCTGTATTAGCATTGCAAAAGACAATGATATCGATGGCTGTCGCGTTATGATAGTGATTTAAGTCAACTGCATTGTCAAAACGTGGCCTTTAGCATTGTGTTCGGGCGCTTCCCAGACATGTTTGTTACCAGACGAAGACTTTGTTAGACCAGGCATCATTTCGGTAAACACAGAACACCTAGTACTGCTTTTGTTATTACGAAAAGAAGCATCTGTGAAAATACAACAAACGCCAATAACATAACACAATAACACACAACATTATAACCAGATAAACTTTGAACGTATAGTTTATGTGCCTTATGTGTCTCTCATTAAAATAGACCAGATGGTTTCATTACGGACAAATGATTGCAGAGAAATTATCTCCTGCTGTTTTATCTGCTCTCTTAATGTGATCTGTTAATGTGAACTGATTTTAATGTATTCATGAAAAGTTGCCTAGAAGCCTCTATTCTTAAACAGTTTTGTTATATGTCTGTTGTGGGAAAATGGATATTTAAAAGTCCATAGAAGGAAAGAAGACATTAGTTGCATGACTTTTTGTATAACTGCCCAGAGTGGACATGTTAGCCCAAAACCTAGAAACAGCACTGCTGGAGGAGAAGCACATTCTTTTATTTTTTTTGTGTTGAGGACATTGATAAACTAAACTGATTTATTTATTTTTTATGTGAACTCATAATCTGACCTATTACCATTGGGTTTGTTCAAACTAGACAACAGCGTGTCCCTTAGACAGCAACAGACTTCTTGTAAACTCATTATGTGCCATAATGCACACCACAAATCATGAAGCATTAAGCACTTTAATCAATAATTATATTCCATTATAAGCATGATCCCAATCTGTCATGATGATGCATTACAGACAGGCTTCAAATAAATTGTTATCTAACTTTTACAACCTCCTAGTAACAGACCAAAAACGTAGTTCTGATTATTTTAATGAATGTATTTTTGATAAACGACAGTGGTGTTAAATGTACTTAACTTATTAATAATTCAGCCGCCGCGGTACAATGTAAAGTCAGATCAGGTTGAAACAATCTGATAATGCACTTTATTATCACATGTTCGAGCACACAAAGCTCTCTGAATGAGGTACGAAGATGCCGCACAGTTGCCGAGTAAATCTCCACAAACATGCAGCGCCCAAGAATGAAAGAAGGAAATAAGAAACTGAAACGCTTAAATACAGAGAAATCACATTCGGGAGGCTGTATCGTACATCTAAAAGCTGTCAAGACGCAGAGATGGGAACACTTCAGAGGATAATTCTCCAGTGTGGCAGGGGGACTCTCACTCTCACATAGAAACATCATGTGGACCGTGTGAAAAACTTCTGAGGTTACCATGGCAATGTGTCCCTTTGTGCGCCTTACGCTACGCTGCTGCCACATCATCTCCAATCCCCTGCATCCGCGTAATTAATTCACTGTGATCACAACTCCTGGGCAGCACTGTGTGTTCATCACGGACTGGGCCATAAATAAAAGACAAAGGAGCCATTGTGCTGATGATAAACTACAGATAAAGTATTCAAACGCTGGGAGAGAGATCTGCAAACAATATCAAGATTAATCGAGGGTTTTACTTGAACTGTACAATAGAACTGAAATTATTACAATAGTATAGGGCCTACAAAGACTGGTTGAAAGACAATGTTACTTAATGTGCCAGGAATTCAGGCTTTGTCAAAATAAGGAGGAGTCAGTGACACAAAGCCTTAAATCACTCTGAAGTGCAACCAAATGAAAAACAGTGGCACCAGTAGAAGAGGAAATTGTTCTATTTCTAGTTTGATTCAGTGTTTCTGAAACGTTTTTATACTTAGACCAATATTTTTCAAAATGCAAAAAACAACATACTGGTCTGGTTTTGAGTTGTTTTGTCTTTTTTGCAATAGGTTAAGTAGTTTTGTGAAATTTTTATATTTTTGAGCCTGTCTCATTTACAAAAATATATATTTCTATTCCCTTTTAGTGTCTATTTGATGATTATTAGCCTTTTTTTTCTTCCTGTCATTTTCACTGACACTTTTTTATGTCGGTGAATGTTCTCAGTCATCCACGACATATTCAAGAAAAGGTTTCAAAAAAGGCATCTGGACGTAAGTTTTGCGGTGACGACGTTCCGAGTTCAAATGGTAAGAGCTGAGTTTTCTATCTCTCCGAGGGAGGGGTTCAACCTGCAAGAACTGTCTTATATGACAAACGTTCATGAAAGTCTGGAAATCCTGGTTTCAGTGTTATAGGGTGGTTGTCCCTTTTTTAATGAAAAACTACCACAAATGTTTTTTATTGATGTAAATTTAAATAAAATAAACACAATTTATTGTAATTTGAATATTTTGAACAACAGAAAGGTAAGTCAAAATTTATCCCCTTTGACAGAGACCACATGAAGGCCATATGTTGTTTGTCAAATTAAAAAAATAATATTTGGTGCTAAAAAGCCACTGTTAAAAATCTGCTGTTTTTGGAAATAGGTGCATTTATGGATCCACAAATTCAGCGATCACTAAAGACAGATGTATATTTATTTGATTTTTCAAGCACAAACACTCTTCCTGTTGATATCTGTAGGTAAGAAATGTAGTTTACAGTCCATGATCACAAAGTAGAGTTTCTGAATGTCACTTTCAATTATTTTTCAATTACTTGCCCAGCTCTAGTGTACTGTCCCATATCTGAGGTTTGACAATACACATAAATCATCCTACACATGAGCCGATGTTACTGGGAGCTACTCTGCAGCCTGGTGTTGGGTTACGACACTGGACAGCGCTCTTTAAAGGTCACAGTCCCAAAGCAGTTCATTGAAACCAGGTCAGCCACCGCCGCATGATCATTAAAGCTGGAGACGGTGCACAACACTCCACTCTCCGCTGCTGCTGCTCTGTCTCTGAGCCCTAATAAGTCTCCTTTTCTGCTCCTAATGAAGTCAGCCTTCTCATTTCTCTTCTCACTGAAAAAGACATCAGTGTGTTTCAGTATTTAATGTTGTTGATATAAATGTGAGTCCTGGCAGCACTATGTTGTTGCCCATAACCTGTAGTCACGTGTTTTTTGCTGTTGTCTAAAGTGTCAAAACCAGCCTATGTATTGAATAGATTCAGTGGTTTTAGTGTTAAGTGTTGCAAGTTTATGACATATGCATTAACATGTAAATATAGTCTGCTGTTGTTACATTAAAATGTTAGCCTTTAATTGTAGTAGTCACATTTCCTCAAATAAACAATAAAAGAGCACTTGGGTTGGAATATGCAACTGTACTGCTCGAGTCCTACATTTGGCCAGGAAGAGGAGGTATAGGTTTGGAGACTCTGGTTAAAGCGGTGGGCCAACAAGCACACAACAGGACAGACGTAACACTGAACCACATGGACATCCCCTGCATTCAGCTTTTGAACAACAGAAAGCAGCTGTTGAACGTCTGATATCTGTGAGCTGCAGAACAGAACTCCAAAAGAACTCCTTCTTCCTGACTTCCATGAAACTCTAAGATCAATCAGTCTGTGGAGGATATAGTCCTAAATCAATTTATTTGCTTTTTAATTGATTTGTGAATTAATAAAGTTACATTGAATTGTATAATAACAATATTTCTGTCCTTAAGTGCTTTAGAAAGTGCATTAAAATTTAAAGTACTGTTGTTTTTTCATGAGCTATCAACCTTTATTAAGCAATCAAATCAAACCATTTAGCTACTGTTGTGCAGTTGTCAACATTTTCTGTTTTGCACTACTTACCGTCTCTATTGTTAAATGTAAAACAGAACAGTGTTTTGTCAGCCAATCAGAAAAGACTTCACCATTATGAATATGTAATAGAATATGAAAGTAGAGATAGTATGAATGAGGTTACTTCCAGAAACCCAAAAATGAATTCCAAATTGACCACATTATGCCTCATTACTCCCTCCCAGTGCCTCCATCCTTTCGCTGTTCCTGACCTTCTCCTTTTCCCTCAGCCCCAGTGGGCTCTCAGGGGGACTCACAAATCACTGGACTGTGACCTGGGCACACAGAGGAAACGGCCAGCGCTGCAGGGTTAAAATGCCATCATAACCTTTCTACTGTTCACAGGGGAATACATTAGGGAACTATTTAAAGAGGGCCGGCCAAAGACACGGGGAGGGGGGGACGATATAAATAGAATACAGGTGGAGGTGTTGGGACTGCAGTCTTTATTTCTGAGCTTTCAAAAGGTGAAATGTACAGTGGGAGCTGAATAATGCATCCTCTCTTCTACCAGCAGCTGTCTGCACATGAACATGTTAAATACAAGAGCAGAGTAAAAGCTGCAGCGACACTGTGTTGAAGTATTTTCACTCAACAGCCTCAGTGTAAGACTCGTGTAGGTTCCCGGTCATCTATAGGTCACGATTCACTATATAGGTAAAGGTAGGCAGCTGGACAAAGGGTTTTGGAAAAGCATCAAGACATTTGCAAACAAGCAGTTAGACAGACATTGAGCAAGGGTTGATTATTTGCTGACATTTTGAGATAACAATTTAGACCGGGGTATTTCAGTAATGCAAATTCACTTAAGCTTTGTTTCCACTGAAGCCGTAGGAGTGTGGATTGGTTAGGTCAGTAAAAAGAAGGTCCCTAAAGGGGTACAAACAGTCCTGAATAATGTTACTGTACCCTTTAACATTGGTCACACTCCGGTTTAGGTTACAATAATGTGGATGCTGATTTGAGATTCCGTACTTAGCTAAAAGTAAAGGCACAAAACATCACACTGTTCTGTTCTCGTCATACTATACTTTTTTCTTGTTTTGTTTGCAGATTGAGATAATGGTTGGCATTTTTTTGGCTCTCACTTTGTGAATTAAAACCATTACTCAATATCAATATCTACATGATCTTCCTACACTTTTGGAATGAAATAGTAAGAACATAAAATGTGCAACTGGTACCGTAATAAAAAGGTTAAGCATAGTTTTAAAAGTAAAATACTATATTCTTAACCTTATTATTGTATAATGACAAGGAATATCTCCATAGACAGCTTTCTGAATTTCAAATTAAGAAATCTGAAAATAAACTATGGTCCAACAAATAGAGGTGGTGGTCCTACCCAACTAAACTAATGTCTGTATGGTTAGATTTCAATCTGATAACATCTTTAATGATGGTTTGGACTAAATACTTGATTTTATTAATTATTCTTTCACTGGACACATGGCAGCAGTATATGTAGAGCACCCACAAAAAGTTAAATATACAGGACCAAAAATCCTGTTCAAAGTCAACAAATCATTTTGTCTGGTTTCTTACCAGTTTAAGAGCAAATGTGCAAATGGTTGGGATTTATTACAGCGAACAGAAAATTAAACAAAAGAAGAAGGTGACATTTTTTGACAGATTCGTCTCTTGTCTGTCAGTGATAAAAGTGCCACAATGTCCTGACAAATAACCCCGGGAGCCGTCAGACTTGACTCAGACTGTCACTGACCTATCAGATGTAACAAACAAAGAGACACAAAGCAAATGACAACAGTGTGTAAAGAAACTGTCTCAGGTGGAGTTTAATAACCAACCAAAAGGAACAAAATCATGCTGTTAGTCCTAACCCTAACACTGACTAAAAACAGGCTAATTTGCACAGTTTTTTAAAGTCATTTATCCTTTATTTCTTAAACATAAGTCCCTTTGGTGATAATTATTTCAAATATGACTTTAAAAGAATAGTGTCTGCATAGTGACTAACAATATGATTTTGCATTACTCTTTGATCTGTTTTGTCTTGTGGGGCGTGTTTATAAAATGTGAATAAAACCCAGTTGACTTTTTACCAACAGGATGCAAATTTAAACGTGACAATGGCTCATCTTTTTGTTGAATTGTTTGGCGCAGAAGTAGGCCACAATCAAGACGCAAAACTATTGGGAGGAATATCCACAAGTTAAAGAAAAGAGCATAAAAGGATTTTAATTTATGTTTTTGTGAAGAGGTTCCCAAAATTGAAGTCATGACATTAATCTAAACTGAACTGTGTGCAATGTTCCTTTAAAATACATCTTTATTAATAAACCTGCCACATTTTGCATCACTATGGCTCCTTTTCCTGCCTTCAGTCAATGCTCATTTTGTGTAAAGGCACAGATTTTAAGGTTTCCTGGATGCCTAATTTTCCACCTGTGCCCTGTTTAACCTTGCTGATAAAACTATAACAAGTTTGCACTGAGGCATTGGATCTATGACACTGCATCCAGTGGAAAAATTGGACGCTGTGGCCTAGTTCTCTCCCCTTGGCTGCTCAGATTTGATGCAGAGGCAGGACACGTCCCGGTGTGGCCCAGATACACCTGACTTCTGCGAGTCCTCCAGGTATTTAGGACAGTGCAGTGTTTTCAGTTCAGCAGTCAGGTGTGTGCTCATGTGATGCACCAACCCACTTTAGAGTTGCATGAGCCATCAACGCTGACTCTTCTGACGCCTGCATAAAAGGTTGTTTTGAAAAAAACAAACACACAGGTCTCGGACTCAAGGGGAGGCTTGTTTGCAGACACTGCCCCGGGGCGCCGTGGGCAGCTTGGGGGGAGGAGTCTGTCACTTTTAATTGTGTCACATTTCACTGCTCATTCACTGTGGAGTAGTACACGGGTGAAAACATACAGCTCCCAACTGTGTCTCACAGTGAGTCAATGGGCCTTGTGCAAGAATCCTAAACAGGGATTTATTCTTGAATGTAAGGTTTGGAGAAGAGAAGATTGTGAAATGTCTGCTAAAGGTCATAAACCTTCCTCTCAATGGTAGTAAATGAGAATCAAGCCAAAGTAATTGTATTTCCAGTTGATGTCTGTCAAGTGTGACATGTTGGTTTGTCCTGAGACAATATGGTTTTGTAAATCACTCAAAATGCACTGCTTCTAAGAAAAAACTATCCCATCAAATGTAAGAAAATATAACAACTTCACAAATTGCACTTTTCCTTAAACTTAACCAAAAGACAATTATTGTCCAAAACTTTTGAACCAAATTGCAACCAATGTTGTAGTCAAAGGTTTTTATTAATTTAACACAAAATTTATTATCAATTGGTGTTCCCGTGGGCCTGTCTGACCCGGGAGTTAAACTCTGGACCTTCATGCTGAGAGGTGAGCGTGCCATCATGCCAAAATTCATCAAATAAACAAGGTGTTCCCAGGCCAGCTGAGATCCCTCCACATGTCCTGTGTCTGTCTTTGGGGCTCTGTCTGGTGGGACATGGCCAAAAACAACTCTCCAGGGAAACGTGGTCTCAGCTGGCTCCTCTCTGTGCAGAAGCAAGGGTTCTACTTCCAGTTCCTCCCACTGATTTACTAGGTTTTCTTTTATAATCATAAAAAGACAAAATCCTAATTGTGATTAAATTTTGATTAATATCCCAGCCCTGGGATTAATCAAAGCACTTGCACTTAGTGAAACATTGGAGTCGAGTCTTTTACAAAGTGGTCCAATCTCAAGACTAAGGTTTGTTCTAGGTCCTACAACACTATATTTTGTTGATGTGGATAAAATAGAAAACTATAGCGTATGTAACTAAGATGAGTAGCCTGTACTTCAACTGCAGCCTCTGGGTCCAGTGTAGTTCCAGGTCGAGTCTAATTCAATCAGCTCCTGGTTAAAGAACAGGCTGCTGGTGGGAGACAAATCTGATTACAGACTGACTGTGTATAAACATGGGCTTTACAGTAACCCTTCCATCTCAGCACATGTACAGCCAGCTCCCATTTCCTGCCTTAACCGGATTTCTCTCAATAACCTTGTTTCTAGTGAGCTTGTAAACATGACTGTGACATATCCTCGGCGCTGATGGGTGGGGCTTTGACATCACGGGGGCGAAGAATCAAAAGTACTCGTCTCGTCTTGTCCTGTCCTCATCCCGTCTCCTTCCACTGGGCTCTTTCATTCAGTTATATCCTCCTCATAAAAGTGAACCAGCTGAGGCCGCCTTATAAAAGATATGCAGTTGTTTCACTGGCACGTAACCGGTTTGAGCAACAACAGAAATAGAAAAACGTAAATAAGAAATGTAATATTAATTAGACATAATTTATTTGCTTAAATTATAAATAAAAACAGATTTTTTTATTGATACACTATTCTTAGGGGGGTACCTCAGAGAAACCTTAATCCTTAAACATAAAACACAAAAGGCATTTTGACCATAATGTTATAATTTTGGCAAATATACTGTATGTATTATTTTAGTTTTTTTTGTACAGCCCGATAAAAGAAGTCCAAACTATAGCTTGTCCCCCTCACTTTTCAAAAGCCCCATCCTTTCAAAATACTTTGTTTGTTACTGGATACGTGACCAATATTTAATATTGGGCGATATACCGCCGGTGGACGGCGGTATATCGCTGTATGGCGGCGCCCTTACTCGAGGGCCTTTTAAGGAGTTCCATGGGAGAGGCTTGGACAAAAGAAATATATTGACATAAAGTAGTCTATTGCACATAATGATATTCTAATAGCACACCGCTACACAGCAAGAAACTCATAGGTTCCATCCCCAGAGTCCAGAGTGGGACAGACAACCTCAAAATACATAAATAATGGAGCAAATATGGAGTAAGTTTTATTGTTTAACGGTACATTTGAATATTAATTCAAACCTAAATGCTTATTGTAAATCAATTGCTAATACATAATTACACATAAAATATAACATTGCTTTGAAGTATTGTTTAGTGACTGATAAATCACAGTATATTTTATCTAACAATATTAAATTAAATATTACTACTTTATTGAGGTTAACAAATGTCATCTGTTAATGTGATAAACCCTGCAGCCTTTTGCTGATAATTTAAATAATTATTCAACATAACAATGCAAGCTTAAACCAGGGCCCTGTTAAAAAATGTAAAAACTGTAAACTGACTCTGAGGCACAATAGAGATATCAGATATTACCTGAAAACTGCTTTTAATTGGTTTCAGTGGGTGATAAAGTCTGGCCCGGGTGGAAAATGATACATGGAAGCCCATTGTTTGCTCTATCTTTGATGCACAGAGGTTCCTGCACACACAATTACAAACTACAACTACTGTCGGCCTGTCAAGCAACTTGTGTGGACTTTGTGATTTGAGAATTTATCCTCCTCGTTCGCTCTGAGGATGCCGCCGCACGAGCCTGTGAAGATGTACTTACAGTTTGATTCATATTCCCCACAGGGATTGAAGAGCAGAGAATGAATCTAGTTCAGTAATCGAAGCAGTGGGAATGCGCTGAATACAGGCTAAAAAGATATAATACTCCATAAAAGGAACAGGCAGTCAAATATTGAACTACTGCTGTGAGAAGGCCTGGCGAGTCAGCAGAAGTTATTATGTAATGTTTCTGCTCCCCCGGAGATGAGGGATAAGGAATGGGTTTAATACTGAGATTAAAAGGAGGCACAAAGTTTTATCTCAGTAGTTATGCTGAGGCAGTGGATGGGGCATTAAATCCAGGACTTTATGAGTTGAGTCAGAGTGGTTAACCCCGACTCAGGATTTTAAAATGTTACTTGGTTTTGAAACATCTCACACAAATAGAATCTTACCAGGTGATTGTCTTAACTATGAACACTCTAACTGACCACACTGTGAATTTTACAGGATTTTAGCAGGGTTTTTACAGCCAATAGTGCTTTATTAGGAACCATCAGCAATGTTGCTGTGCCTCAACAACTACTGACTCCGAGGATAAAACTGACTAGAACTGACTAAAACAACTAAATGTACTTTTGAAAACTAGGAATAGAGTCTAATGTTCCAAACTTGTAATAATTAGTTATTATATAATTGGTATAATGTCATAAAGTTTGTGTATATTTTACATAAATACCTAGCCTTGGCTTCAGATACTAAGAGTTTTTTATCCACTAGTGGCTGCAGGTGACTGAATCCAGATGCTTTGGGCCTGAGATTGGGTAAACCCTTGATGTTGCATGGCAGGTCATTAAACATGGCTTCCACCGAGCTCAATACCACCTGACTAATCGTGACCAATCAAAATCTAAAATAGGCTCTGTTTAAATTGTGTTAGTCCATCTGGTTCTGTCCCTGAATTCTGACCAGTGTGATTTTCTGTATAGCATAGAAAAAGAATTAGGATTCCTGGCCTGGCTACCCCCGAATGAACACCAGTCAATCACAGGGACATAATGTACATCAACAGGCAACCATTCTGTCTCACTATAATCATTCAGTAGATGCAATTCAGATTCACAAATTCACCTGTATGTTTTTGAAAGGTGAAAGGAAGACACACAGAGCCTAGAAGTAGATTCAGAAGGGTATGCAGACTCCACACTCTGGGACTGAACCCACTTTCATGCTCTGAGGAAAACATAGTAATTATTCTGCCACACTGATCGTAGTTGTTTGTTTAAAGTTATATTGGTTATATGTATTCCTGCGCTCACCCGAAAATGTACTCTCCAAAGATGAACTGGATTAGAGGAGGAAGACAATGGCTTTTGAGTGCAGGATGCAGGATGCAAGATGATGGTTTGTACGCAGTTCCTAATATATATTGCTTTCTGTTTTTGGGGTTGCTTTATTTCTTATGTCACTTCTCTTGAATCATTCCCAAAAAAAGTGTTTACATCCACAAGACTCTCAATCATATGTCTGGACAGTTGTTTGGTGTGGAGGGATCTAATAACTTTCAAAATCATGTAGTCTGAACAAAGCATTAGACACTCTTTAATCACTTTTAATTTCTCCAAACAAAGTCAAGTATTCCAGTGTAAACCTTCAGAGAGGTCGAGGAGGTGCAGGCAAAGACAAAAGCAGCCAAGAACAGAAAGAAATCAGCAGGTAAAAAGACTACGCGCTCCTCAATCCCTCTTCAATTACACTCCCTGTCCTAATCCTGTCCTCCCCGTGGAAACAGGCGCTGAGGCACACACAGCAACAGGCAGGCGACCTTTTTTCCTTCCCGTTGTCATCGCAGCTTCGAGCCAAGCTGATCTCTCTGTGAAGACTCCTCGGCTCTGCCACTGGGGCTGTTAAAGCTGTCATAAGAGCCACATCACCTCCAGCAAACAAGGTTACGCAACAGCAGTGAGACGGACTAAATGTGCACAAGAGCCATTGTGAGCGACGTTTACAGACTGTCGAAGTCTACAGGCAACAAATACAAACGACTTGGGAAAAGAGACTGCTACTTCAGGCCCAGATGATAAAATATCATAAATACATTACAGCTGTGATCTCTACAAATGATAAACACTTGTCGTATTTATGCTCAATTAAAGTCCCATCTTTAACCTGCAACAGGAGGTAAAACACAGTAGCACAAATGTATAATAGTATAAGGTGTGTATATATGTCCAACAGAGAATGTGTTTAATACATAACCTTTGTGGTTGTTCATGCAAATCAATGTGCTTTTGGATTTTGATTTTCTGTAGCACTTTTTCTGCATTTCATGTTCTGTAATGTTTTTTTCTTTTGCCTTATTGTGTAAAGAGCTGATGTGATGTGTATTATTATAGACACTACAATCCAGTCATCCTTTTTTGGACAAGCCACAACAGTTTTTTAAGCTAACAGTGCTTTGCCTTTTTGTTGTCTTGCATGAAAAACCAAAAAATTAAAGTAGGCTGATATTGGTGGGAATAAAATCCAAAACCAAAAAACCTCTAAACAAATCTGAAAGTGGCTTCAGTACCGAGTATAAGGCACTTTGTGTGGAGTTTGCATGTTCTCCCTGTGCTCGGGTGTGTATCCTTTGGGTACTTTGGTTTCCCCCATCAACAACAAAAACATGCAGAGCACCCTCTGGTGGCACTATCCAACAATGAATGTCCTCAAAGAGATAATAATAAGTTAACAAATAAATTAAAAAGATATACTTCTTCCCAACACCACAGGAGCATTATTTCTATTTGTCTCAAAGATAATACGTATAGGATAAAGTTAGTAAAACACATGATTTAAAGCATGTTTGACCAGAAAACAATCATGCCTGCAAGACAAGAACTGTCCCTCCCCGCTGCCCGACTGTTGCTACAAATAATATTGCAAATGAAAAATAATAGTTATTTTAACTCCATTATACTTAGTTCATCTGTAATGTGTCTTTGTGTTCTACAAATACAACTGTAAGAGATTCCACTTTCCAAAGCTGTGACTATATTGCTGTTATCTTTGTCTTGTCACTGTCAAAAATTGTTGTACACTTTGTGGCTGCAACAAGATGTGTCAACACCAAACACAAAATTTCATTCAGTGAAGCACCTGACAATGGCACAGCAGCAATGTAAAACGTGAGAGTAGACAGTAATAAATCCGCTCAAACAAACAACAGCATCTGGATGTCACAGAGTTTAATGCTTATGCTTTTGGACTGATGATTCATTCTCCCCGCTGTGATTATTGTTAATAGTACATTAACTGCATTTAAGTGACCGAGAAAAACTGTCAAGAAAAAGAGTGGAGCACTATCTATCAATTAATAAAACTAAAAAAATCAAAATTATTAAACATATATAGCTGGACAAACCATGCTGCATTTAAAAAGTGCAATAATTAAAGCTAAGTGGCTTATAATGATAAATTAGTGATTGTCCTGGCTTTAATAGTTAATTACAGCACAGTGCATCAAAGTTATGGTAATGTAAAGACCTGTATGCTCGAGAAGCTGATATAGTTTTGTAATGGAGCAAAGTTTTGTAATAGTTAGTTGCAGTATGTGCCATTTCTTTTCTGAAAATATAGGGCAAATGACAGAAGAGATAGATTATAAAAGCCCTGAGTTTATAAGTATGCATTAACCTGTGCATGTGATCTGTGCACATAGCCCTGGACTATGTGGCACAAGTATGTGTGGCGCCCCTTGCATTGTGACCAATATCGCTTTATGATAAAATAGATAATATAAATATAAATAGGATACCACTGAAGTCACATTTTATTAAGCTTAACTGTGTTGTGGACCTAAAATATTAAGAAAGGAGAGGGATTGTTTAATTTTTCTCTCTTCAAATCATGACTTATTTGTGAAGTTGCCGTCACAGCTCTACCTTCATTTAGGAAAAGGTTTTGGGTAGAGGTTTATTGTGTTTAATTTTACTACAGTAGCATTACAACAGCAGCTCTTTATGAAAGTGCACCAAACAAATATAAATCATATTGGTGACTAAAGGCTTCTCTGGGGCTCCATAGTAACGCTCTATGGAAGAGGAGTTTGTGAAGCTTCGATACACTGAGGGCAACATGAAGTTAGGGCTACAAGTTAGTTTTTCTACAGCTAGCTGCTAAGCACAAACAGCTGAATATACCGTAATAAGTTCCCTACCTTCATTTCATCTGACTCTGCTCTGTTTTGTGTTAGTGTATCTTTGAGTGCACAGCTCTTCACTCTCTGTCTCTGTGAGCGTGCTCCCCGCTGCTGTCGTCTCGTCTCAGATCTAGCTGTTGTGGCAGCAGTTCACCTTTTCTTGGTTAAGTGGAGACGCCCCTCGTATCGCTGCTGCCCATAGCATTTGCCTATACTGCCTATGCCTAGGGCCAACCCTGCATGTGATAAACAAGGCTGTGCAACATCGAACCATGTCAGTGATTCAGTGAAAGTGCAATCAGTCAAGCTTTACATTGACATTTGTCACATCTCAAGATTGTTTTTCTTCTTAACCCTGAGGATTAAGTGTAGATATATTACATCCCTCAGTCTACAATGTAAAATTTACTAACTACATCTCCTAGGAAAAACACTGTATGGACAGCACATTAGCCATTCACGGCACAAGCATTGTGCAGCAAAAGGCAAGTGATAATGCTTTTAAATCAAATTCAATACAGGAGACATGTCCAGCTGTTTTGTGTCAACTTCCATGAGATATAAATCCTCACAGCAACGTCACAAGTCCAGAAAATAAGACCCTGGGAAACTGGTGTGGTCCAGTGAGTCCCAGAGTGAGCTCTTTGTAACAGAGTTTAGGAGCTTATTTGAACTGACGTTTTAACAAACAGTGGTGATTTTTTTCCCTTCCGTACCCAAGCCCACACAAGAGAGTAAAAAATATCATGAAGTACCTAATTAGGATAAAAAGGAGATAAAATAATAAACTTTGTAAAATCACAACCTTTTTAATTGCATTTTTTATTTATATTATAATCATATAATAATAATAAAAAAGCTTTGTCAACATGTCTCTGCTCTAACCACATACTTTAAAAGGCATTTTCATAAATCTAGAGCGTAAAAAAGTTAACCATTTATGGTTTTAGGATACAGTAATTATTTAGTTTTTGCACACTGTATGTTGCAAACTGGCCTGATCTGGTCTTTTCTCTTCGTCTTATTTTTCCATTTAAGTTACTACAGCAATTGAACTGAGAAACATTTCACTGCATTTTAATTAGCACTAGCACTTGTTCCAAACACTTCACAAATGCCCAGCAACAGAGCAGACAAAGCCACCACTTAAACAAGAGCTTTTATCTGTAACACAGCCCATCTGAACATGTCGAAATGGCAAGAGCCATGTTTGTCGCCACATACGCATCATCATCATCATCATCATCATCATCATCAGCAGCAGCAGCAGGTGAGAGTTAACGGTCAACAACAGCTGCTTTTTTTCCAGTTTATAATAACAACTGTTGCCTGCACATTATGGAAAAACAGTGATTTAAATCTAATTCTGGCAACCCAACAACTCTTTTTGCATAATGATGTAAGCCAGCGTGTGTCTGCCGCTCAAAGATGGTTTTGTAAAAGAAGAAGCACAGTAATTTCTGACATTTAAAACCAGTCTGCGCTGTTACTATTAGTCTCATTCAGGTGGGAGTTTGGATATTAGAAGAAATAAACTTTTGTTATAAAGTGATGTTGACTAACAGATGACTCTAGTTTTGGTCACACACAACCGACATTACTTCCGACTGATTCAGAGTCGGGTTAAATTGTCCTGGCGTCACAATAGAGTGCCCTTTCATGAGGCTAATAAGTGGCATTTGTTCGTTAAAACAACAAGACTTAAACTCTTTGCCACGATTCTTGTTACAAGAAAAATCCACATTATTAGACATCATGTGCATAATGTATAGGTAAGATTTTAGGTTTTTTTTTTATGAAAAATCTTGTCATGCCATGTCCTTCAATTTCAACCAGGACTGGCCCAAAGTGTGTTTGAAAAATCTCAGACTATATTCAAACTAACCAGGCACTGAGGGTTCAAACATTACTGGGCAGGGAATATATTGCACAGTGTGCCTTAAATTTAGCAAATGCAATGGAAAAAACACAAATTCCAGGAAAGTTTTTGTCCTATAGAGCACGGATGGGCTGCAACAGCAGAAGACCCCACCGGGTACCACTCATCTCCACTACAAAATGAAAAAGAGGCTACAATTTGCACAAGCTTATCATAAATGGACAGCTGAAGACTGGAAAAATGTTACATTGTTACATACAATTAATGAAATGACATAAAGCAACATAACCATAACATGACATGACTCAACAATGTCCGAGGCCCTTTGAAAAAACAGATTTAGTCACAATTAATGCTTTTCGACTTTAAAAAGAATTCATCACAATATAGTTTTTTTGCATTTACTGGTTCTCCAAACCCAATAATAACAAAATGTGTCACAGAATGAGTTTGTCCATTTTGTTTACATTACTTTTCCATTTGGTCAACTATATTTTAGGTTTTCAATGAGTTTTGGAAACATTTAATTTGTATAAAATACATGTGCACCACTCATTTTTATTCAACAGAGATCCACGTTCCCATTGTACATTAGTTTTGATTTAGATTACTAAAACATTGACCTAGGACTGTAACAGGATTCAAAAATAGCAAATCAAACAATCGCTTATATCCTTTTTTATAAGAACAGTGGGCCCACTTGGATCTGTTTGATTACTAAAGGCAGTCATACCCCAGAGGAGCGGCGCTGTTCACCTTCTGACATCGTATGACACTGTGAGACTACACCGGTCTTCCCCACCTATTGCTTTAGCGCTCAGGCCAATTACAGCAGCCCTCCGCGGTGGCAGGAGGCCAGTAGCTGCAGGCAGCGAGCGCTTGAATAGAGCCGGTGAGAGAAACAAAGTCGGTAACAAAGATGAAAGAAATGAACGTCTCTGTCTGTATTCAGCCAAAGAAATCACCCCTCGCTCACTGCAACTATCTTTAACCTCAAATAAATCAGCTTCCTTTGCCTTATACGGTTATTGTCGATGGGAAAACCAGTCAAATATAGAGGAAGTAAGTACAATATGATTGACAGCAAGCTTAAATAATTATTTTTAATCACCAAAGCCTGAACCTAAACAAAATCACTTCCTTGCTCTTCCTAAAACTTTAAGTCAGACACAAGCACTGGTCGTCCAAAAGAAAGATCAACATGTTCATGCCCATCCGCAGCCTTAACCTACCTTCTGTCTGTCAAAAAAAAAGCTCAAACCCAAAACTATACAGAATGGCAAATATGTATACCTTTTTAGGGAATAGTGGGCTAATAGAATTTACACAATTAACACAATCCCCAAATACTTTTAAACTAAATAGTAACAAGTAGAGGCAGTGTTTAAAGCAGGGACTTGTCAGTTCACTCATCCCTGCTGGATACTGCCCTGTAATGTTCACAGCGAGAGTCCACTCAGAGTCAGAGCTGTTCCCAATCAGAGCCAGACAAAGTGCTGCTGTGTTTGAGGCCGAGGAGAAGAGTGCAATTCAACTGTCAGCTCCGGTCTGTCAAAAACAATCAGCTGCTCATTTCTTCATCTGCGACAGGCCCAGCCCAGAGAGCGCAATAAGCTTCAGAAGAAAACATATTTGATGTGAGGTCCAATAGTTTATAGTCAGTAAGTTCAAGCTAAGGTTGTGTAGCTGTGATAAATATCTTTATTTTCAATGATAAAGTAAAGAAAATGTATATTAGTTTTTTATTTTTTTTTTATATAAAGGAAATCTTTATGAATAGGTCAATTTAGTAAAAACTTTTAAGTTGCGTTTTGAGTACATACATTTTTTTTCCCAACACCTTTGAAAACCTCCTGGAAAACATACTGGGTTGGACAATGATGACATTATAACTGATTGCTCTACTTAACCACACGGTTTGCAACAGGTGTGTTAACCTGACTGTCCAGATGGTCTGTTACATGAACAATCTGGGAAATGCTTCCACAGAAAGTGTAATTGTATCAGTAATAGGAGAAACCATCTGTAGTAACCAAGTAATTTTATCCAACGCCATGTTGTTAGGGTAAACCAGTCAAACCTAAAACACAAACTTAACTGTCTGCCACACCATTGGGCCAAACCCTCAGTGGTTCACGGGCAAACGCACTGCACAGAGTAAAAAAGAGGGTCTTGTGAAATGACAAATCCTGCAACAACTCATAAGATGCACAAGGTACTGTATACGTAGAAAGCCTGGACGGCCATATCCTTTGCAAATGTTTAAGGCAATTTTAATAATACATGTTGTTGTTGCGTTTTGTCTTGTGCTGTAGCTGACCGTGAATTCACTCAGACTTTGTCATTGTGTTTTAATGAACATGCAGAACCAAGAAGCTTTTAAGAATAATACCTTGAAATATACTTTGTCGTGTACGTAACCTACGTTGTTGTAGTCAGGACTCCAAGTGAAATGGGTCTGATATCCCTTACCTTCACAACCATATCCACTCTGTAATTGCATCTTAAATCTTAAAAACATTTCTTAAATGGGGTGGGCAATGCTTTGTTTCCCTGATTGGTGGTATATGCATCCAGAGACGATTTATTCTGTTCGTACAAGTCCCTGGAAATCCAACTCAAATCCACAAAGACCAGACTAATTCTTTGTCTATAAAAGTTTAAGAGGACTGTCCAGGCTCGATCTTATACACTGTGTTCAAGACTCAAGTTGCCAATTAAACATAGTCATTATTTGCATTTATTTATTTTCTTGTCTGTAACTTATAATTGGTCTAAGTTATTTAAGTTTGAAATGTGTGCATTCATGAGTTATGTGGAATAAATATGACTGGACAAAACTTTTTACTTTAGTATCAACTATGACTTGAGTGTAGCCTTTTCTTCTATGATCTGTTTATGTAATTATTATGAAGTGCTTTTAAAAGTGGTTCAGTAACCTTTTTTACTCTAGTTTTTTGACTCTTGCAAATGTATAAAAAAATAACATGCAAAAAATTCTGTTGCTTTCGCGAGCAGCTTCAACTGGAACATAAATTAAAAAAAAAAATAATGATAAATGCCCCAAAGGCCATTACACAAAGAAAGACTTTTAAAGTGCGCCATAATATTCACTGTTATTCACTCAGATTTTATTTATGAGCTGAGGAAGAGATACACAGCGCCTGAACGAGCCTCGCTGTAAATAACAGGAACCTGTCATGAACAGTGTGATAAACGCAAATGTCTCAACCACCATTTGGTAACTTTCATAAATTTCCCTGAAAAGCCCTTTTGGCAGCTGCGCCTGGACAACAACCTGAATATGTTTGGAGCATTTCAAGCTGAGGCAGCGCTAATATCACTGCATAATGTAGGCCATATGCTGCTTTCCAAGAAGCTGTTTCGAAAAGACCTGACACGCGTCTAAAGAAACTCAGAGGCAGCATTAAAAGCACGATACAGGGCTGTTGTGATTAAAGGCAATACTAATATCAAGCTTTGGATATATCCTCAGTGTAGAGTGGACAGGTGAGTTAAAGAAGCACTTTTCAGGATTTTGACCTTAACATAACAGCTTCGGAGTCATTGTGATGGGTTAAGGGCTCATCTTGGATTCAAAAAGTCTCGCGGGAGTCTCGGGACTCACGAGAAACGATTAGGTTAACACTGACACTACAGACGTAAACACTCGCCGCAGTCTCAGACATTCATCGTGGCAGAGCCAAAGAAGCTAGAGCAGAGAAAACCGTTGCTCATGGTCAAAAGGAAAGAGAGGAGAGCAGGGAGACGCTCATCACCAGTGAGATTTTACAACAGTGTTTTCTAACCAAAGCTGTAGCGGGAGCTCTATCGGGAAAAATTTTGTTTTCCGATATTGATGTTGTCTGCTCTAAGAAAAGACTGTGTGATTGTTGTCATAGATTGAGTTCAGTTCAGTATTTGGTAAAAGTGATTCTAATAGAAACTTTTGAAGCTAATTTAGTACATTGTTGGGGATAAAGTTATCTGTAAATATCTCATAGACTCTCTTAAACAAAACCGTCCTGGACTTTTATTGTAAACCTTCTCGTTTTATTTTTATTATTTTTTTATTTTGGTCAAAAGGACAAAACAACAACTTAAAAAAAACAACAACAAATGGCTATTCTCAAACTGACAGCTTTAACAAACTACAAAAATCCATATAAATCTAAACATTATTTTTTTTTACCGTCTTTGGAACAGTTGGTTTCTGTCTCATTTGAGACATGAACAGAGGCAGGCAGCAGCTGCTTTCTGAAGAGACTAAACTGCTCTGAATCAGCTCTTGTTCAAGGTGATAACAGTAACTCGAACAGTTGTGCCGAAATCCCACTCGACCCACACACTGCACAGTGTTCGACTCGACAATAAAAGTACAGCCTTGAAAGAATTACATGCTTTGTCGTCACAGAAAGTCTGAGTCATGCCTCTATAAAGCATCATGAGTTTGGTTAAAGACATTGGGACGAACCTGATGCTGACCAGGCTCCTGACACAGCACCTTCAGCATTTGTTGATCTTAATGGTAGCTGCCTCGTGCTGACTCTTACAGGTGTGAGGGAAAACACTGTTTACTACACTTGGAGAATAATTAAAGAACATACGCAGTACTTTTCTCATGTTTGGAAAAGAAATGTCTCGTATTGACAGTGATGTAGTACCCAAAAGACCGGTCTTAAGACTATTTTTTGGCATGGTCAATCAAGACCAATCAAGATCATAACTGGCATGTTTATCTTATATAGGATTAAATTAAAACCTCTATCACTTTACATTTATTTAAAAATCTCACTGTTTTTCTGACTGCTTCACCAAACTCTAACCCTTCCAGGAGATTGTAATTGGTCAAAAACTGGACTAGAATTTGATAACTGTTCCTTGGTATCAATACCAGCGTATCTATACATTTGGTCTTGACACTGTATTGATAGCTAGTCTTGGTCCTGTCTTGGTCTCTATACGTTCTGGTCTTGGACATGACTTGGTCTTGGTCATTGACTGACTACAACAGTATGTGTTAAGAAGATATTATTCATTAAATCTTCTTTCTTCTGCCTGGTCAATAAAACGCATTGCTACAGTATAAACCCACCTTGTTCTATTTCAGCAGTGGTTTAGGTTTCAAAGTCCATCAGATACCATACAATGTATAAAATATTTTCAATTGTAAAATGAATAAAATTGGTGGTGTTATTGGCCAATCAAAGTCTCTCCCACTAATGGAAACCAATGCACATGCAGAAATCACAAAACCAGTAATACTGCGTCACCATAAATTTTCCATAATTTTGTGAGTCTTTGAAAATTTCAAATAACTATCATAGCTCAAAAAAAATGGCAGAAAATGCTCAAAAGCACATTAGCCGTCTGCTTGGTTAAGTCAATTGGCGATTTATTTCATAATTTGAAAAGTGGGTCCATACTAAAAGAAATTTGGTTAACACTACCATAATAGACTTTTCATTTTAGTTTTGTACCCCCCTTTTTGCTCGTAGAAAATGGCACTTTCTGAACGGAGACCAGATCCAACAGCCAAACTATAATGAGTTATTAAATCATTCAAGACCTAACATAAACTTCATCTTTTTTCTAACAACTCTGTCTGACACAGCTGCTTGACACTTATTATCGAGAAGTCTGGAAAAAAAGCATATCTGGGTTATATCAGCGAGGCCCTCAAACACAAGCAGCACATTCCTGCAGTGAAGTGACCCATTTGCTCAAGTTGCAGCAGTGATGAGCGCTCTGGAACAAAACTAGATTTCTGAAGTTGATCACAGAGATTCATTGATTCAACACAAACAGCTCTGTTCACTTCCAAGAGGTTTATTTCCTGTGTGCTGTCATGACAGTAGCATGACACTTATCTTATTTGTGTTCATTCAGGCTTTAACAGATTTGACTTAATCACAGTGAAGGCAGTAGGACAGATATGTATTTCATCTCCACATTAGCTCTGTGGTGGAAGCTTTACTGTATGCATCGAGTGTGAGAAAGTAGTGGGCGGTTTTGGTCGTGATGGGAATACAAATTTTAAAGTTACCCTGCTTCCTTCATTATTGTCTGTGCATGATAAAATGACGGCAGCTGTCTGTTCAGTGGATGCTGTGCTGGTTTTACAAAATGCACAATGCAAATTTCCCTAAGGGGCTTTTTGTAAAGACTCAGAGGGCGTCATTATATAATATATTCCGTTATATTCTGTTATAAAAAGAATATTTTTTGTAGTTTTTTTAATCAATAATCAATGTTCATTTTCCAAAATTTTTCAAGGACTTTTACTTGACATTTTTGGACATAATTTTCTTATTACATGTCAATTTTAACAGGTTCAGTTATATTCCTACTACTGCAGGGGGTCAAACACTAGCTTCAGATTCCCATTGGATTTATTGATTAACATGTGTTGATGAATAATTTATTTAATTAAAATTTTCAGGTCTTTAAAAAGTGGAAAACAAATTTGTAACATCCCATGTTTTCAGGTTTTCCAGGAAGAGTGGAAACCCTAACAATAAGTTTAACACACACATATACTAATATATATATATATATATTATATATATATAAACTTATATTATATGTATTCATATGTAACTTGAAGGATCAACAATAGTTATTAAATCAAATGACTGCACTTCTGAATTGTATTAAATCCCAAATTAACTACTGTCTTAATGTGTGACAAATAATAATGGTGTGATATTGTAACTTTTGTGAATAAATTTAACTAAACAACAGCAGGTCCCTGCAGGGCTACCATAGACGTAAGATTGTGAAGTGTGAAATGTTGCCACCTAAAAGTAAGAAAAAACTACATACTGCACCTTTAACTTCACAACTTGTTTCTTTTTTATCATTTTTCCTTCTCCCTATTGATGGGAAACTATATGGAAATATTAATATTAAAAGTGCTGTGCATAAAATACTTTTGTACAAAATCATGTTTCCCTTCAATGAAAACTAAATTTAAAATTAAAAATGTATTCACCTCGAAAATTGAGTCTGATGTTTTTGCTGATCTCATGACCTGGATGACAGAGAAGCTCAACAGACAAACCTATACATATTAACACTAAAACACTATTCTGTGAGATTAGATTTTAGGTTTTACAGTAATACTTGTGTGTGGCCTTTGATGTAGTGACAATAGTGGACAACAAATGAACTAAAAAGCCATTTTTAAAAGAGCCTTCGACACGTTGTGTGAACATTAAAATATCTCTCAGGCTGAAAAATTGCTCTGTAATCAGTCTTTACAGTAAGTCACAGTGTATTATGAGCTGTTCAAAGCAGTGACTCATCCCTCGTTTATGACATAAGAATCGCCTGAAACTCTATACCCACCACTTCTGCAAAAAATTGGCTGCAACTTTTCCTTACAAACTATTACACACTACATTTGTAATGAGAAGGAATGAGCCGAGCTTCTCATTCAGATCATTAATCAAACGGAGGAGGTTGTGCAGCTGGGATTGTGGATGGATAAAAAGTGCAGACCCATTCCTCCTACAGCAGCAGAGGATGATAATGCAGAGGCATATCAGGACTGGATTTGTCACAGCTGTTTGATCAGGGAGACTCTGCCAATGAGATGTTATGGAATAAAGGCGTTTTATATCACAGAATATGAACACTCGATTTATTTGTATTCTGCATTTTGTAATAAAAAATATATATATTGGGTTATTGTTCCTATATTTTTTCTATGTAAAAATGTGCACAGTGTAACAATAAAAGGCCAGGACAAGACATTGACTTATTCAGGGTGAAGCTGAAGCCTATCGCGCTCACATTCATGCCTATAGGCAATGAAGAAAAGCACATTGACAGAGTAGTGCATGTCTTCACACTGCAGGAGGAAGATAGAGACAGGAAGACAGCCCACACAGGCACAAGGAGATCAAAAACTCCACACTGAAGGAATATAACCCACAACCTTTAGGCTGTATGGCATTGCGTAACTACAAAAGTCTGTTATCTTAGCACTCCTACAAGCTGTCAGAGTAGTTTCAACATTATATTTGTTTCTTATTATGTTTTCTTCAGTATAATTTCCAAAGAAATCAAAGAGGTTTATGTGTATTTTAGTTTTTGTGTTGTGAGAAAAAAAAACCATGGGGCATTTAACCAGCTATACAGAACACCCTTACAACGGCCACATGTAATTCTGGCTTTGTGTAAGGATTTCAGCCTTGGATGATAAGAACTACACACACACAGATCCCAAGCCTCATATTCAATCATTGCAATAAAATGAATTCATACATTTTCGACATGCATACTACAAAACAATCTAGCAACTAACTATGACAAATTTAAACATCAAGGGTTGCTTTTTGATCAGTAACTCTAAACACTGATTGAGTACTGTGGTTATGTTTTATTGTGGCACATCTCAGTTCCACCAAAGACGACACCTATGTTTTTATTCCCCGTAAAAAAAACTGAAACAGATAGAACAGGTGATTTGTTTTGCCGACTTTACAAAAAGACCTAAGACCTACACAATTGACATATTTAATCAGACTCTCTGTGATTATTTGAGCCTCAGTGATCAGATGTATACTACACAAATTATTCAAAAAATATATATTTAGTTTTTAAATCATGCCAGCTTTGTCAATTAAACTCTGACTGTTTCAGTGATAAGTGTTTTTTTTTATCGATAACTGATTGTGATTTTTGACGCAGTTAAAAAAAGCTAATCATATTTCAATTGATATCTTATTTTCACTTACACTCTTTTACACTACACACTTTTCCTGTCAGTTAAGTATAAGTCAATAACCACATAAAAGGTTATATCTGACATTAAGAAAAAAACTAAACAGAACGAACAGACTTTAAGTAGAATGGACAAACTTTTCACACAACATTTCCAGATAATAAAGTTTGATCCTTGTGTTTTTACTCTTTTATAGATTAACAACCTTATACAGCTCCAATACGTAGCTCCTGAGTGCATTGGGAGAAACGCGTTACTGTTACGCATCTCGTGATACTTTCCATATGCAAATATATTGGTGCTATAGCTAAAAGTCATGTGCAAATCCTCCTGCAACACACTGTCAACAACACAACATCCTCCATCACAGCCTTGTTCTCAGTGTAAACCTCACTCCAGACAAATGCATTCACTCTCAGTTCGCTCCAACTCCTCAAGTGCTCTTTCTTCAGGTCTCAGCTGTGCACAGTAGGCTACTTCACTTTCCCCATTTATTATTGCACTTACCGTCTTCCTTCTCGTCGAAAACGGGTCTCTTTGAAGAACTGTTGGCGCCCATCCTCTTCTTCCACTTGCCCCAGTGAAACATTGATGCTCAGATCTCATTCCTCGCCTCTTGAACTGAAACTACAGCTCTGCGTTGGGCTCCCTCCACAGACAACTGTCATCATAAGCATACATTTCGCCCAAAAGAGTCCGCTATTCCGCCTCTCTGTCCGCCGCTGCAAACCACGCGACGCTACTTCAAAGTCTTTACAGAGGAAGAATAACTATTGGAGCAGCTGCGGAGAGGCTAATAATGTGAAGTAAGGGCTGTTCGCTGAGTTAGAGCGAGTCTAAGCCCGGGCTGAGACAGTGCTCAGTTGTCTTCCGTAGCCAAAACGAGAGACTTATGTTTGGATGGGCTCAGAGTAAAAGCGACATCAAGTTACACAAGAGCAGAGACACACAAACAGGAAACAAATCTTCAAAACAAAAGCTCAAGGTGGGCGAGCCAGAGAGGAAATGCCTGGTTTGATTTAATTTTAAGAGACGTTCTTGTTCACTCTTGATTGCTTTGTGGAGAATCAGTCATTTTGAGGTTGTCATATTAAACAACAGCTGGAAACAGGGATAATGGTTTATTCTCTGGGTGCAGTTTCACAGAATATTAAGGCAAAGCGTTCAGACAACACAGCGTTTATATTTGGCTGTCAAATTTTTATTCTATGATGCATGCACTGACCCAAGAAACAAATAAAAGACACCTTTTATTATTCAAAAACTAAAGTGATTAATTATTATAAATCTACAGAGTAAAAAGTATCCTGGGTATTTTATAGTGAAGTTTATATTGTGAAGATGGCATTCAACATGTTGGGTTTATCTTTATGAATGAGTCTTTATCAAAGTATTACATTTGAATACATTTTTATAATTAATTACAAATGTGATTGCCCATTTAAGTTTTACTAAGAAAAATGTTATGTTGGCTTTAATAGTGCTATGGGAACAACTATATTCTTTTGATGACAATGTCTGATAAAATATAGGCGTAATGAATAGTTTGGTGCACAATTTGCAGCAAGAAAGAGTCAGTGCGGACAGGGTCTTTCTGTGTGGGGTTTGCATGTTCAACACAAGATTGACTGTAAAAGCCTTTTAAATTGAAACAAATCACCGGAAGTGGTCGTGTATTTCTCTGTTCTGACTTGACAGTTGTGAGAGTAGTGTGTGACAGTTGCTGCACAGTGACTGTAGTCGACACATCTTTGTTTGAGAGTCTCAGCTGATAAAGAGCAGTGAAGGAGGCGAGGCCAGTCCTTCTCAGGCAACACACTAGACACAGACCGGACACAAACTCTTCCCACAGTTTCTGGTTTCAATCTGCACAGAGCTGTAAACCACTGTCGTCCAAATGAATCCAGTGAATAACTCCACTGTCTCATTAGAAAATGGATGGGTGGTGCCAGATCACTGAGAGAGAAAAGGGGATTTAACACTTTGTCTACAATATGCACACATATTCTCTCACGCAGCTCTTACACAATGCATCACATAACAGTCACATCTATGATAAAGCTGCAGTCTATACATCACTATGTAACGCTTACCTCTGATGACTTAATGCAAGATGTTTTTCACCACGAAGAAAGTGAGGCTTTACACACCTTGATACACACTGTAATGTTAGTTGTTTGAATGAATATTTATAACACTTTAATGCCTTATTCATTATATCACATATGTTAAATTTTAATAAAGTGTGAGTTCACTAACAATTTATATATTTTTTTAAGTTATTGACTAATTTATCATAAAAAAGTTCAACCCTCAACCCTTAGAGAATTGCACATTTTAATGAATATTTTGTTCACAGCTTTTACTCTGCAGCTTTTGCCCCCAAAAATACAAACAGAAGTCTGGTCAAGAGTCAAGTGACTTTTATTTGTACATCCAATTAACAGGTTTTCACCAGGCTGTACAAAAACATCCTCTGTCCTTAAATGCTCCAACAATGTAAGCTGCAAGGCCTTACTAGCGAAAGTTAACCTAAATATTTTTAAAGAGTGCATCCTTCACTACTCTGTTCATATCTATTTCATAAAGATTTTAATGAATGGCTTTGAACGGTTTATATCCACTATAGAGTAATATGTATATGCTTTCTTTAGGAAACTACATTACTTAAGTCATGTTTTATTGTAAAACAGACACTCTTGCTAATGAAGGGATGTTAAAGAAATATAAACTTTTAATAAATTATAATAAAGTAGTCACAAAAAAAAGTGTTATGTAGCAATCAGAGACCAGAGAGATTATTCATGGCACTAACCAATCAAACATTTAAGCATTACAGCGTCATCAGTTGCTAGATAAAGCATCAGCCAATCACAGAATTTGATCACGTCCCTTCCATTAGTAAGCGTTTGGGCGGTTGTGTTGGCTTTGTTACTATGGTTACTACGCAAGGCTACCACTTAGCATGACTTTTCCCGAGGCTAATATTATATTTACTGAACTGATATTAACTGAAAAAAAGGTAAAGAGACATACAAAAGTTTTTTAAGCGTACTAGTAATAGTTTAAACGCTTACCAAACTAGTTAGCTTGTTAAATCAACAGTTAACCTGTTATTGAATATAAAACCCACTGTTTTCTTACTTTCAGAGCCACATAGTAAAAAGACACCGAGCTGAAACGGTCTCGGTTCGACAATGTCTTACCCAGCGGAGGAAGATCTGTATGACCTGCAGCTAAGCCTCGGTGTTGGCGACAGCATTGACAAACCAAAGACTCTCCACAGTTCAGAGAAAGAAGACTCAAAAGAGCAGACTGAGTATTATTCATCGGAGACGATGTGTTTGAGCGGGACAAGGTTACAGACAGTGTCCGAGAATCTTCTGAAAAACACCACACTTAAGGTCAGCTAGATCCTGAATTACCTGCATCTTGGGCTACTTTAACTTATGTTCTATCTTTCCATTAGTATTATTGTGAATGTTTTTATTATAGTAGTAGTAGTAAGCAGTAGTTTATGTTAGGTAACTAACATAAACTACTGCTTACTACTACTAAAAGTAAATCAAGATTTACTTTTAGTTTAGCTTATAATTTAGAGCCTGCTTATAGTAAAAGTGGAATCCGGACAATTTTTTTTACATTTTTTTACAGTGAGCCAGATTAAAAACACTTTTTGCACTGGAAACTAAAGAGCTTTTAGTTGTGTTGCACTTGAATTGTTCCAGTGAGTTTATTTAGCTTATGGCCTGAGGCAGCACTTCAAACGTGGCAGGTAGTGGGTGACTTTTGCACTCCATTATGGCTTCGGCCTTGAAACAGACTTGCTGCTTGTGTACAGCCCACAGCGGGGGTCTGTGGTGGGAGTGCTGTTATTTTGCTGTAACCTTCGCAACATGTTTTTGTCCCAACGTTTTATATTACAACACCGGGCAGAAATAGGACAAGTAACATATTGAACATTCATGCTTTCTTCTTCTATTCATGTCTTGTTGTTCTCAGTATTTGTATCTGGAAGGCAATGAGCTCTGCAGTATTCCACCCTCATTCTTCACCAGTTTGCCCAGTCTGCTGTGGCTGGACCTCAGATGTAACCAGATCAAATCCCTCCCGGCTGAAGTTGGCCTTCACAGGTAAGCTGCTTGTGAAACTACTTCTTGAAACAAATGGTGACTGCTGTATGTTTTTTTTGCATACTTGCAAGAATGGGTGGATATTTCACAGTAGCTCAGTGGTTAGAGCGATCGTCCTTCAACCGGAAGGTAGGTGGTTCGATTCCTGCTCTCCCCACAGTTCATACTGTCATTGTGTCCTTGGGCAAGACACTTAACCCACTTGCCTCCAGTGGTTGTACCACTGGTACAATGTAAGTTGCTTTGGATAAAAGCGTCTGCAAAATGAATAAATGTATTTGTTTTCTGTGTAAAATATTACCACATTGCAGTTGTTAAGACATAGTTTAGTATGAGTATACAAATGCATAGCATTTTGGGCAGCCAGCACAGCCAGACTCTTTTTATTATATATATATATATATTATATTGTCAAGGCATAAACTAAGGCATGCTTACTCCCACACAGAGCAGGAATGTTGCCTGACTTGGTTTGATAACTTCATCTAAAAAGTCTGCTTGTCTCAGATTTCAAATGCAGAAATGTTGCAAAAAAGCTGGATTGTCAAAATAAGTCTGAATATTCTAGAATTTAATTAATAAATTATTGTACTTTAAACAGTACTATTTTGGTTTGCAAAATCTCCTCCGCTCGAATAAAATATATACTAAAGTTCTTCTATATTAATACATTAACATAACCTACACTGAGTTGGATGTCATATGTTACATTTACTATTATAGTCTTGCCTATTTATACCCTTCTATTCAGTGTTTCCTACAGAACTTGTTTCAGTTATGATTGTAGCTGCTGTTAAAACTTATAAAACCTTAATACCCTTGCCTCTGATCTTGGCTCCAACACAAGATGCACCACAAGAAGATAAATTAAAGCAATATTTAATAGGTTATATACCAATCCATAAAAGGGTAGTCAAGGTGATGTTGTTAGGCTGGCCAATATTGTCATGAAAACATCTGTTTGTCAAACACCATATGGTGCAGCTTGAACTCTCCCTCAGTGATGCACTTATTTTATATCTCTATTTCAGATCTTTAAGAACATTGCTGCTGGAAGCGAATCCTATCTCAGAGCTACCACCAGAGCTTGGTAAGATGTGTTTAATTATATATTTGAGTTGCTTCTAACTATGGAACCAACTATTTTAATTACTGATGCATAAACGTCTGTTTCTTTGCAAAATCATTTCAGGAAATGTGCTTAGTCTGACTGGACTGAACCTCAGAGACTGTCCCATCAGTTACCCCCCTCCAGATGTGCTGCAGCGGGGTGTCCAGAGCATCCTGCAGTTCCTGAGGAGGGCTTTAGCCCAGCGTCCTGTCAGCGCCACAAAGAGCCTCCCAGGTGAATTAAAGGCACCTTAACTTTGAACAGAGCAGCGAGGTGCTCAGTATGCATGTGCCACTTAAATGCATGTGAGCCATCTGCTTATTTTGTCAAAGATAGGACACCAGGCTCCAAAAATAGCTCCTTGCCCTGGTCCCACTTTACTGGTGTCACTTCTGTTCCCCTGGAAACAGCACATGCCACACGGCTAACTGCTTCCTCCCCGGTTCCAGGTTTGTAATATTTTTAGCCTGATGAAAATGATCGATAACCTGTGGGCTCCAAACAGGAGCTCTGTGCCACTAGGCACTATTCGTTGGTAATCACTTTGAGAAGCCCAAGACAGCCCTCCACAGGAAAGGCTGCTGATGCACAATGAGCGGAGCCAAAGCCTTCAATCAAATGATTTATCTCCCTTCTTACGGGGTTATTAACAAAGACAGGGCTCCGCGCTCCACAGAGAAAGCTCCTTTTATTGAATTGGCTCAGATTATAAATGTAGCTTGAACAGGATTTGCATATACCTTCATTTACATATTGCAATGTCATCAACCTTTTTCAGCCGAGATAACACGGAATATTTAGCCCCAAGAATCCCTAAGGTAAAGGTTGAATAGTAATTCCATTTTTCACTTTTTGTCATTTATCAAACACACTAGAACTGCACAATTAGGGTGAAATAAAGTGGCATTGAGTTATTTCTGAGATGAATGCTGCTTAATCCTGGAAGTACTTGACAAATATAAGGGCTTTCAATGTTTGATAAAATTGATCACTTCAATCAAAGACTAAAAGATGCTCATTAGTGCAACTCATGTTAATCATCAAGCCTCTTAACCAACCAATCAATCAGTCATGCATTATGACAAATAAATGCAAATAATAAGTGAAACTGGAGAAAGGTAGCACATTCTGTTAAAAGCATCTGTGGATGTGTTTTGTGTTTTATTTTACATGTATGATCAGAACAGCGCCGATGATACAGTGATACATGCCTTTATGCAAAGAATGAATGATGTAAAATGCATATGAAATTCTATAAACTGACTATGAATCACATTATTCAAGTGTGTTACATTAGTCTAAGTAGAAGAAATTCAAATTACTCAAAGACATTCACCCGGGTACAGTTATAGCCAGACTAAACCAATCATTTGAATTTCTCTTTTACTGATGAAAAATGCATAATCAACCTCACGTTATTTGTGATTGTTCTTCTTGCTCTAGACTTGCCCATGGTGGAAAAACTGCAGTTGGAGCTGATGGGATCCAGTCTGGAGGAAGTGGAGGTGGCAGAGGAGGAAGAGCTGCAGAGGTTCAGAGACCTCAAACACAAGATGAGCATCATGGATAAAGTTGAGCTGGAGACGCCGAAACCCCGGCCACATCCCACAATGAAAAGGTAAACAGAGGACAAGATCAAAAGCAATATGTTGTGTTTGGCTGCATTTGAAGATAAATATTTCACTGATTCATGGAACGTGGGAAAAAATAGCACCCCAATTTTGAAAAATTTAAACTGTAACCCTAAATAAATTAAACTATATACACATTTTAATGTTAAACCAAGTATTTTTTAACAGATTAAAAATCATTATTTTTTTTATTTCAAAACCTTTATGTTATATTGACCTGACGGAGTTGACGCAAATATGACCGTGGTGACAAAAGTAGTACTTGCAAGTATTGGCAAATGCATTGAATTATTCAGCAACAGCTTTAATAGTTGCAAAACCCTTTAAGAGACCTGTTAAATTTCAGTCAACAGTAGCAGTTTCTAAAAGGTGCATAGCACAAATGTTGTAGTCAGAACAAATAAAACTCATCAGTTACAACTACATATGACTCCAATAGTGTATAGTTGCGTATTAAACAATCCACATGAACCAATGTAAAGAGAAATGTGAATTTCTTAATGGTCCTTGAGAGGACTAACTGAGCACAGAGAGGACAAAATTAGCCCAGTGGAGACAACCTGAGAACTGCTGAAGGAGAAGCAGTTTCTTTTTCTTTTTTTTTTCTCTTCTTTTCATTCTGGCAGTGAACTGACAGATCCAATTGAAATCAGACGGGTGTCTACTCCGTCAGACAGATGACATCTGACAAAGTTGACATATACAGTTATTTGTCCACTAAACACATAGAGGTTACGTAGTTACCATTTTGTTTTAAGCTTATTTCTAAATGCTAAAGGCTCTTTTAAGAAAAGAAAATGAAATCAACATTTTTAATCATTTTCTAAGAAATCTGAAGACAGTGTTGACTTATTATTGTGACACAGTCATTTTTAATAATAAGATATAAACTACTTAAAACACATACAACTTAATTAGCCCTGTCTAACTTAAGTACACTAAACAAAAACTAAATTCTTGAAGGGTTCCTTCAGATTTCCTGCTGCCCATAATATTTTCAGATTTTGACTGATGGTGTTGACAAAATGTAGGGACACAACTGTGAAAGCATTTTAAAAAATGAATACGTCAATTAAAAACCTTTGAAATTATGTGCTGTTAAATTTGATTAAAAAAACACAATTTATTGGCTTAAATGTGATAATTGTGCTAAAATATTCCATACTTAAACCTGCGTATTCTTAAAGAGGCAAACATATTTTTATCTGTGAAGGTTCTCACAGATAAAAGGTTTAAGTACTTAAACCCTTTCTTCAACATATTTTTATATTTTTAGTCCCAGTTTTGAAAAATCAGTCATTTCCATCCAACTACAGTAATACTGTTGGTGAAAGTCGTCTTTTGTCCTGTCTCTATGCCTGAGACCAAGGGCTGACTAAAATACAAAGATCCAGAAAAAACTGGTCTCAAATGCTGAGAAAGTATCTGCACTTTGGCTTTGAACAGCAGTATAGTTAGATGAGGCAGAGATTTTATTATTTTTTAGTGGCAAAGATTCAAAGTTGTTATATTATATGGCCGACTACTATGGGAGAAGAATAACAAAACACTTTATAATAACATTCTCTGCAGAGGAGAGCGATAACATCTCCCATACTGCCTCCACAAGAACTTGGTGCTCCAGAGAGCAATAAAAAGTAACCATTTTGTTTCAATTTATTTGTCAGAAAAAAGGCGACTCCTCAGCTGCACTTGTTTGACACTCAGTACTGGAACAAGCCTGAAGAGAGGAGACAGGCTGCAATGAAGGAGCTTAAAGAGAAGCAGGCCATCCTCGATCAGAGAAGAAAGTAAGTCAAGACTTTAATTTCAATAGAGCATTGTATAAAGCCCATTGACTGTTCATTGCATTTATATTGTGCCGCTGAAACACTATGGATAAACTCCACAATGTAATCACATCAGGGATACAACTGCTTCTAAATAGCATTTGCCTTAGCAGCAGGCTGTGTCCAACTGTGTGCGAAAAAAGGGAACAATCAATGTTTACAGACCTTTGCAAACATTTAGTAACAAAGAACCAGGCAGTATTTTCTCAGACGAAGATCTATTACAGTGCATTGTTTTCTATCTCTGCTACAGAAGCCAAGAGGCCCTTCAAAAGTGGTGGACACAAGCCAAGAACACGCAGCAGTCTCGACACAAGCAGAAAAAACAAGGACAACAGAGACAGGAGGTAATTAACTGTCACTGAAACTACAACTGACCACCAGGAGGCAGCACAGTACCACATCCTCCACCTTCAAAGAGCACACACTGAATATGAGATCAAGTGAGTGACTATGGACGTTAGGATATAATAGAACCAGGTGAAGGATTTTTTCTTAAGGTTAATGTTTTGAAATAAAAAAATATAAAAAGGGCTAATGCAATAGTCAGTATTTAACCAAATTAAAAGAAGTCTAATCCATGTGGGGACACACAGATTTAAAAACCAAACATCCTCTCAATAAGTTTTATATAGTCATTTTAGTTAAAAATGTTATAAATCATTAGAAAGGTCTAAGATAAAATGGGCAAGAGGTCACCTTTGACTTATTGTGTTGGAAAAAACAAAAACACACATTATAAACCTACTATTTACTTGTTGATAACATATTTATTAACCATTTATAAAAGGTTACTGACTCATATAAACCTCTGCCGCAGTGATTACACAACAGCCACAAATTGTAATTCCAGCTCACATGATGTACACATGCAACTCCCACAACACAGTTTTCAGTAATTTCATTGTCAGTAAAATCAGCATTAAGCAAGAAATACTGACTGTTTGTAAAACCCTATTTGGCTAATTTGACTCATCAAGTTTTAAGTATTAATATTGGTCTGCTGTAAAGTAATACTGTCTGTGTGAATGAATCAACAGGAAGCAGAAACAGACACAAAGCCTGGTGCAGAAGACAGCAGTGATTTACCTCAACCTCAAACATGCAGCCTCATAGAGTATGAAGAGAGCAGGTAAACAGCTACAGTGTACTGAACCACCTGAAACATGGATCAGTTTAGGCATATATTCTATGCTTTGAAGGTGCAGGTGGCAGAGTGGTTAGCACACCTGTCTCACAGCAAGAAGGTTGTGAGTTCAAAACCAGGCTGACTCAACAAAAAAACATTCTCGGCCGACTCCGGTCTTTCTATGAGGAGTCTGCATGTCCTCCACGTGTTACTGTTGGTTCTCTCCGGGTACTCCGGCTTCCTCCCACTGTTCAAAAGACATGCATGTACAGGTTAATTGGCAACTTTAAAGTGTCCCTAGTGAGTGAGAAGACCCCCTCAAAAACGAGATGGTTCATCTCAAGGGATTATTCCTCACAAAAATGTGAATAAATAAATAAACCCCTGAAATGTTGCTGGTTTCCTTTAAACATATACAAAGAATAGAATTATTGGTAGATACAACGAACCAACATTAAGTAATTTTCTAAATAAGGTTTTAGTGTTTTACTGTTGCTAGAAATAAGAATGTGCTCACCTATCACTTACTTCTATTTTTTGTATGTATGGTTTGTTTTACCAGGACATTATACACTTTTAGTGATATTATGTATTGTAATTACTTTCCTCGTGTATATTTAAAAGTCACAAACTATAAAAATGGTCTACAGTTAGAAGCCATGCAAACATAAGTGGGTAACTAGTGCCAGCTAGTGGACAGACGGGGACTGTGCACCTGCCCACAGAGCACTCTCTTTGTTCTTCTTGAGTATGCTAGCTTTGACAAATCTGTATAGTTTAAAGCAGTAATGATCAACAAGAGAACCAGGAAGCAATGTGCCTCAATTGGTTGAATTAAACTCTGCTCAAGATGAATTATGTATCTTTATAAAACCGGTAAACCATTTGCTTTTTAAGTGTAGTCTATATGGTCTTTTCTTTTGGAGTTCAGACGGGCTAGAGCTGCAGGCACAGGTCCGTGTGCTGTAAATGTCCGGTTTAGAGGCTATATTTGGTATATGTAAACATTTAAGATAAAATCAGTTGCACATTTTAATCCATTGTCTGCTGTCCATGTAATGATTACTCCAGGTATACCATTAATATAGAGTCCTGATGTTGACCTTTGCCCTGTGTGTACCCCTCAGCGCGGTCCTTAAGCTGCGGCAGCAAATTAATGTCATTGTCAAAAAAATGGAGGAGCGGCGCAGGAATCCCACGGGCACGAGAGAGGAGCAGATCGAGGCAGCAGAGCGAGATGTGAAGGAGGTCAGACCTAAATCTTATTAAAGACTCAACACATCATCACTGGTTTATTAATGTCAGTGTGATTTTATAATTAATTTCATTGTTTTGTGTTCGACAGATGAGAAAGTTACAGGCTCAGATTCTCGACATGAAACGTGGAAGAGGCTTTGCACTCTACACAAGACACAGCAGATTCACGGAGAAATGATTGTAAAACACATACAGCTTTTTGTATTTGTGAATAAATCCCAACCCAAAATGTAAATTATTTTCTATGGTCTCTTCATTCTTACTTTAAATCATACAAAATTAACAAAACACCTCATTGTGGTGCTGGGAATGACCTCATTCTCTGTAGAAAAATGTCCAAAGACCTTTTTTATATATAGCTGTTGCTACTAAATCTCCCATAGCTCTTGGTTTGAGAAATGGTGACTGTAAAGTTATGTTGCTACCAAAACCTTTGTCTAAGTTTGATCTGGCAAAATAGGAATAAAGTTCTTTGTGTAAAACAAAACTAGGCTACTGACTTCAGTTAGAATACACATCACGCTTTAAGTAGAATAACAAGCACATAGGTATCAACCCTTCAAATTAAATGTAATGAATGTGTGACAAGTAAAAGAGATTTTGGATATGTTGGGTTTTGTAAAAGTATCCATATTCCTTTTGTGGGTGCGAACAGAGGGTATTGTTTATTAACCTTTGGGGCAACTCTGATATTGAGATACAGGGTTTAAGTCTGACATAGTAATAAAAAGATCAGGCATGTTTTGCTCAGAAATACTGCAAATGATTGATCACAAAAAAGGTAAAAAATTATGCCCTAAACTGACTTGAGATTGCGGCTGTTGTGATGTGTAATGTGTATGTGTAACAACACATGCGGTGGATAAATTCAAATGTAGCCTCTATCACAGGATTTTGGTCTTATACAATTAAGCAATGGCCACGAATTGGTCATGGTCCTCTTCGCCCTCTTCTTTGTGAACAAATTATCATTGGGTTCTTGTCAGAAATGGCTGCGTTGAAATAAACTCGGTCAAACACTGCTGTATGGCTCTGAACAGCTCAGAGTGAGCCAGAGAAAGGGTAGGCCTTGTCGTGAGGAGATTTCTTGCTCCTGTTACACCGCCACAGCCACAGGCTCGTGATGTCAGCGGTGGCAGCGCTGTTGTAATTGACTTGGAGGGGGTGATGGCGTCATTTTATGCCCTGGTGTAGCCTCCTGCTCCGATTGCGAAGGAAAGACGGATCCTGGGCCGACGCGACCGTGGCTCCCTTGGCCGGGATCAAGCACCGCGCAGCCGGACACCTTTCTCCGGGAAACATGGAGGCTGCGGCCGAGGAGCTGCGGGCCGGCTCTCGGATGCCTGTCACAATCGATCAAATAATAAACGATACACTGGTGGTAACACTAACCTTCAGAGAGAGAAACTTCACCGGAATATTACTTGACTGCAACAAAAAGTGAGTTTATTTTCTGAATTTTCCCTTATATTTCATTGGGATTTAATTGCAAAACTGGTCTAATAGCTAACGGCTAATTTAGCTTTGATGCTAAGTCAATGCTAACTGGGCCTCTATACAATAGACTTACAGGTTATTGTAGCTGACAGAGGGGCTATCTATGAGCTAACAGGCTAATGCTTATCCACTAATATTTAGGAGATAACTAAATTGGTAATAGTGTTATTTTTGCATATATTAAATGCGGTATGAAAAGATAATTGTGCTGTGTTTTAAGCCTGTAAATTACTTATCTTAAACAATAGCAAAAGTCAATAGGTGCATGTTTAGCTTATTGTTAGCCTCATCAAATAGCAATTGAAGTAAAATAGGACGAGGGGCCTCAACTGGAGCATTTTGTGATGCAGTTTTGTCTCAGTGTATTTAATGATATGTATTTTAAAATGTGTACTAATATTTAAGTTCTCAATCTAAAACACTGCAGATGGATTGCCTTCAGCCTCTTATGTCAGTCCCTTTTTGAGACAAAATGATTCTAAATATAATGGTATTGATGGGGTAAATTAAGCCACTGTACATCTGTTTTTGCCTTTCTTTAAACAAGATCCGGTGACCATCTCAGCCCTTGACCCTTTAATTCTCTATTTTGGTATGAAAGCTGAAACAGTTCAGAAAAATAGATTTTACCACATCACTCTCTTTTCATAATACTGTCTTTGTTGTTTAAAGCCTTGTGTTTATCTAGAGCACTGTGCACCTTAAAAGCCACTGGCTTTAGACTATTAATAGACATGCAGAATCAGAATCTGACCAGCTTTACCCTCTAGTATGCTTAGATGGTTTTTCATGTGAGTGCTCAAGCTGTCCTGAAAATAACCCATCCAAATGGGAAAACGCAGGCCTTGAATAACTCAGACTAGGCCTATATTTCAGGCCTTGCCGCTGACAAAAATCTGTTCCTTTTACAGCTTATTCAAATTAATTTCCTGTCATTGTCTAACACAAGTTCTGTTGTCTCAACATTTAGGCCTATCATTCAGGCACATCTAGTTACACTGTACAGTGTGTGCTGCCAACAGCGTGTTGAATCATGGCTGGTCATATGTGTCCTTGTGCTTAACTAGTACGGCCTGTTCCCTGTCACAAACGGCACAGTGTCAGGCGAAGGCTTATGTTGGGCCGCTTGGAGGACACAGCCAAAAAGGTGAGAGGAACAGGCCTTGCCACCAAGAGACCGTTATTGAGAGGTGCTTGCCAGCTACTTCTCCTGGGGAGGAACACTACCTCCCCAAATGTGTTCTAATTAATAATCTCTCCACACATTAACCCCGAATAGACACGGATGCAAAAACAAACCGAAATCTCCTGGCTCCTTCCTAACCTCCGAATCCCGAGTGATTCATGGGATTGTTTTTGTTCAGTCAAATGTTGGAGAGGGAGGGGGGCATCCTGTAGTCTCTTTGTCTGCTCTCCTGACTGAAGCTGCTCGGCCATGTTACTGCTGCACACTCCTGTGCTTTCTTTGGACATGTTTGCAAATGTCACACTGTGAAAAGCACACGCAAAATCACTCAGAGCTTGTCTCAGACACTACTGCTGCTCCTGCTCAGGCCTGATGCAGCAGCAGGGCAGATAAATGCCTGTCTGCTCTTAGGAGCAATCCCAACCCCCACAAGTAAAGAATTTCAGCACACAGGTGACAGGAGACTGGCGTTGGTGTGTCCACTCAAACAAATTGCTTGAGTGGGTCTTACTTTTTACTGTGTAGGTTTTTAAAAGCTGTGACCTAGGGTTGTGTCCTTTTAAAAAATGCACTTGGAAAAAATAGAACTTAAAAATGTCTTGATAACACCCTTTTTGCTTTGGGAAAGCCAGAAGTCTAGTGTAAGGAAACAAATTTTGTTTAATATTGCACTGGCAATACACCTTTTTAGGTAATTTGGATCTAACTTTTTCAATTGTACTGAAGTACTCGTATATGTGTGGTCCTTAACAAAACACACACAAAGTCATCATGAAACATTTTAAAAGCAGGGGATTACTACACTTTTAGATGTTCTCCTGAAGTATACCCAGACTTGTAAGATTGTCAGAACATAAAATAATGTTTGACTTTCTGTCGTCAGACTAATATACAATTGGTAATGTCATGTTGCTCTTGTTTCCTCCTAGGACTGGGCTCTTCTGTCTACCAGATGTTTCAACAAAAAACGGAGACTACTCGCTAACTAAACCGGCCTGTGACGTGGCAGAGGTTTTGTGTGAGGAGCCAGTTTCCAAATCTCCAAGCCAAGCTTCAAATAGACCAAAGGATGAAAACACTCTCCCTGAAAGTGACCCACCTCTTGCCCCTCTGCCCTGCCCCGTCCCTACACCAGTGCCAGCTGGACAGCCTCCTTACCCTCCTTATTTTGATGGAGCCCCCTTCCCTCAGCCCCTATGGGTCCGACACAGCTACAGCCAGTGGGTCCCGCAGCCACCTCCACGACCAATCAAAAGGAAGAAGAGGCGAGCGCGAGAACCAGGCCGAATGACCATAAGTACTATACGTCTGCGGCCGCGGCAGGTGCTGTGTGAGAAGTGTAAGAATACGCTGAATAGTGATGAGGACAGCAAAGACGGCATTAGCAACAAGTCCTCAAGGAAAGAAAATTCACTACAGAGTGACGATGACGCAGACGAGAAAGGACCAGCAACAAAATTGTCAAGGAAAGACGATGTTGCAACGTCAAAAGACACTAAACGACGAGAAAATGGCACAAGCCTCGAGAGCAAACGCCTCAGGAAGGACAAAAGGGCTGAACCGGAAGTGGAGAAGTTTCCCAGCACTGACATCATCCCACATAGTCCAGTCATAAAGATCTCATATAGCACTCCACAAGGCAAAGGAGAGGTCATGAAGATCCCCTCGAGAGTCCACGGGTCGGTCAAACCTTTCTGTCCCAAACAGCTTGTGCAAAACGGATTGGGAGAAAACGGCAAAATTCTGACAAACCCGACCAAGGAACAACGGCATATTTTAGATGCCACCAGGTCTGGGCTTACTGTGTCCATTCCCAAACTGAAACTAACTAGGCCCTACACAACAGTGGGCCAGGACTTGCCTTCCCCAAAGATCCGGTTGAGACCTCCTCAAAGGGAAGGTAATGAGAGCGTGGTCGAGTACGAGGCAGAGCTTGTAGGAAGCAGCAGAAGACAAAGTCCGCGGGTGCCCGGTCCCTGCCTGCCTCATTCAGAAGACTCGGGAGAGGGCAAGAACTCTTTGGAGCTGTGGTCTGGGAGTTCGGGAGAGGAGGGAGAACGAGGCCACAATGATTTAACTCTTCTTATAAATTTTCGAAAACGTAAAGCTGATTCGTCCAGTTTGTCTGTTTGCAGTAGTGACAGTCTGGATGAATCAAAGTCTTTCAGCTCAGAAGGCACCTCACCAGAGCTTTGTGACCTTGCTCCTGGGGAGGACCTTTCTGTAACTTCGTCTTCTGTTCCTTCGCGGGAGGGTTGCAAGACTGTCCCGCCGCTTACGGTTCGCCTACACACCCGCAGCATGACAAAGTGCGTCACAGAGGAGGGTCACGCCGTAGCGGTTGGCGACATTGTGTGGGGGAAGATCCACGGTTTTCCTTGGTGGCCCGCCAGAGTGCTTAGCATCAGCGGGACGCACAAACAGGAAACAGCAACCTGTGAAGCGCAGTGGCCGCAAGCGAAGGTGGCGTGGTTCGGGTCCCCTACCACCTCGCAGCTGTCCGTTGCCAAATTGTCGCCTTTCAGAGAGCTCTTCAGGTCCCGCTTCAACCGCAAGAAGAAGGGAATGTATCGTAGAGCCATCCTGGAGGCAGCCAAGGCCGTGGGTCACATGAGCCCTGAGATTACATCACTGCTGTCCCACTGCGACACGTAGGTCAGTCTGAAAAAGTGGTGATCTGTCTGTACTAGTTGTATATTAATTAAATCTCACAAGTGAATGGTGTAGAGTAATGGGACAAAAGTAATAACACAAACAGAGGTTGACAGAGTTTTACAGTGCATTAATGTCTGTGAAGGTTCTCAGTCATCCAGGTCAACTTGAAGAAAAGGTTAAAGTTAAGGCATCTGGGAAAGTCCAGATGCCTTTGTTTTACCCTTTTCTTCAAGATGAACCTTTTTACTGCGGATTAATGTCATAAACTAACAATGCCTTATGTAGTCTATCAGTGGAGCTTGTCTGCTGTTGCTCAGGCTGTGCAATAGTATGATTTTTACTGTGTTTTGAACTCATTCAGTATCTTAGGTGTTTATATTCCACTTACCTGCAAGGCAACGGTGTCCAGTTAAGTACAATACTAAAAGAAAGTAAGCATATTAGTACAAATTAGAAGGTGGACACACTATAAATGAGCATTCGCTAACAATGCCTCATGCCCAGAAAAACATCGGGCTATTCCAAGTGTTGCTCTGGCTGTGCAGAAAATAATATTAGCAGTAGTTGGGTGTTTTTTTTTTGTTTGTTTGTTTTTCTTATTTATTTTTTTTTACTTTTTCTCACTTGGTATTTGTTTTTATTTTGCGTTCACACAAACTACAGCAAAGATTACTCCACGGTTGTCCCACTCTTACACATAGGTCAGTCTTAAAGATGTTATTGGTTATATTTCACTTTATTAACACAGGAATGCCTTATTCACAAAAACACATAAATGGAGCTATCTCAAATGTTTCTTTGTGCAGTCATCTTATTACAATGAGGCATATTTTTACTTTTTGCAGCATGTTTGCCGAGCCTGCACACTACTCCATGGTTTGCATATTTGAATCAGATGAAGTCAATTCAAAGCAGAAAGCACATGTTCCTAATATGCAGTTGTACGTCTGGTCGTCTCACAAATTTAGCTCAAGGCGTTGTGGCGTTTTAACTAAATCTCTTTGACATTGACAAAAAATATCAGGTTTCAAAAACACATGCAGAGCTAATGTAAAATGCCCAATCCAAATTCATTCAGGCGTGTGCTGGCTTGATTCAAAGCTCTTTTGTGTTGATAATTACAGGGTCTCATTCTTAAGAAAATGACTTCCTTTAAAATGACACACAATAAAATTCACAATTGAGCATAACATAAAGTGACTTTTTCATCACATGAGTTTTATTGCACAACTCTGCCATTATTTAAAGGCTGTGAACAGTTTCAGACTTGTTTACTTTATTCTGTTGCTGGCTCCTGTTCCACTTATGTCATAAAGATATCACTGTGAATGCAAAAACATAAGCTTAATAGTCAACTTAATAAAGGGACAGACAAAAAGAAAAACTTGTTAAACTTTGCAAAAAAGAAACAGTTCAATATCATGTTGTTAAAAAGAAACAGTTCAATATCAAGTTGTTAAAGAGGTATTTGTTATATTTTTCAAAGTTGAGATGTATGAAGATTTTGTATAAAGATGTTTGTTATTTCTGGTAGATGGCAGTCAGTGAGGTCCCTAAACAAAATGCAGGAGGAAAGCGTCAAGGTTAACTGCATTATTACTTTTATTTAAGTCTTAATGACTAAAACGGTTAGTTGAGTGTTAACATTAGTCATAACAATTTTCTCTTTAAAGCATTTTCTTTGAAACTTTAGTTTTTGAACTTTTATTGTTTTTCAGTGTACAGGATACGTAACTAGCGTAGTCTTTGCCAATCAACTGTGTCGTGAATCTGCTGCCCGACTGTATTTGGACACAGGAAGTAGAGCTGTGATATTTGATATGGTTGAGCCTTTGACATGAGTGTCTGACACTGACCTTGGTGTCTGACACTTTTTAATGTGATTTAATGGATATTGTTTAGGCTGATTTGTTGAGTTGTTGCATGTTTATTTTAGGAAGTTATTACAGTTGGGTCATCTGTCAGTGAACGCACTTCTGCTCCTGCTGTTTACTGAACGTGAAGCGGCTCCAACGAACAGGCTGTGGATATATGTCAGGTTCATAATATACAACAGGAGCATAAGGATATTTGACAGCATTTAACCTTCTTCGTGCTCATGCTGAATCTTCACTTATATTATGACCCAAAGTTAACCAGTGATATGTGGGAGCATTACAAACACGAATAAACAAGCTGTGATGGACTTGATGGGTTCTGCAGTTGAATTTACTCAAACACAAGCCGTGCATCACTGATGTCTGCTGCACAGAGCAAGTCCAGCTGTGAACCCGCTGCTCAACAATATCTGGACATATGTAAGAAGTACAGCTGTTATGATATTTAATTTGGTTGTGATGACAACATGGCTAACATGTCAGCTTTTTATTTTAATTTAAACCCTAAATTTCTGGTGCATGGAATACATTAACGATATTGCAGTTGAAGCAGTGTCTTTTTATTCAGCGGCCCAATTTGGTCTTTTTGTAAAATGAGGAAAAAGTGGAGGGTGCATAAAGCTGGAAACTCTGTACCCAGCCCAAGCTAATGTCAGAAAAGGTCAGGTGCAGTGAGAGGGCAGAGTTTACGCTGCTGTGGCTGCTCTTACATGACTCCCATGTATTTATTAATAGAGCTGTGGTGGGTCATTTAATAAACAATTGACACTCAAGTCCTGAATTTAGTCTGAATAAAGAGGATTTTAAAGGACAGCTGGTGAGAGTGTGGCAATGTAATATGCTATAACAAGCTTAGTGCTGCGTTACATAAGCACAATCAGTATATTTCAGTAACTCCATTCATCCCTTAATAAATAACAGATTTCAAATTGAGTGTTTATATCCAGCTGTAACAGGTTTCCAAGACATCACTAAACTCGTTCACCTGCTTTTAAGTGCTCTGACCTTTGTGTAGCCTAGGAACTGGCTCTCCAGAGTTAAATATTGTCTCGGAGCGATATGAACGACAGAAAGGCAGCTCCGTAATGCATTGTTCACTCTGTTAAATGCTCCGCAGCCAAAAAGAGATCTGGGAGTCTGGGAATATACCGTTAAGGGGTTTTAAGACGGGCCTATATTTGGTACTTTTTCCACAGCTCATAAAGGAAGTGTTTCTTTTGCTCTGTCAGCCACAAAGAGATTTAAGCAGGCTGTAAAGTAGCTGACGTCTGCGTAACGGCTCTCTATAATGTTTAAATGACTAACAAGACATGTCAAGAACCACATTTTTTCAGATTTGCACTGTTTAAAAAGAACACATACAGCATCTATGACCCTGCCCCCCCATTTTCTTGACTTGTCTTGTCTTTTGTCACCTACAGAAGCTGAGGAGAGACAAATGGAGGTCGGAAATTCTTGGACAGTTATCAAGACCCAGGAGGGAGTATGTGCGGTTGCCACGGCTACTATTTATACGCCGTCTATTTTTTTTTTTTCACTTTTTTTTTCACAAGGCTGGTGGGAAAATGGCCGCCAAGGTGGAGCATTGTTGAAACTGAATAAGGGAGCAACAAAATTGAAGGCCAACCATCTTGTGGTCTATTATGAACTGAACAATTCCTGTTTTTTTTTTTTTTTTTTATTTACTCATATTTCTGTAGAGCTGAATAATGACACTACGAAAACCAGAATGTATTTATTATCTCTCTTATAACGGTTTATCAAGAATCCACCTTTCTACCACAAGTCTTTGCTGCTCTCCTCGTCGCCAATGCTTCGCAGCGAGGATCGACTCAAAAATGGTGGCTTCCACAGTGGATTTCTATACTTTTTTTTTTTTTTTTTTTTTTTTTATTATTATTATTTTAAAGTTTATTTTTTTTGTTTTTTTCCCACACATTTTCTTCTGGACAGTTAAACCTCCATCCACACAAAACGTTTTAAACCCATAAATACTGCTGCGTTTTCACAAAGCATCCCCACTACTTTGGTTTATTACTATCTTAAGCTAAACTAGACTCATTTTAAAGTACTATTGTATTGGAGTTTGGACTGACTATTTTTTTTTTTTTTGGGGTTGAAGCACAGAAGTTTTAAATGTCTGTTTGGGATATTTCAGCTGTTGCACTAAAGTACAAACACTTGGGATCAATAAGGAAGTGAGTAAACCAAACTGAACCTAATGAACCAAGATAAGAGAAATATAAAAGGCTTATCATTTTGACTCATTTGAAAATACTGCAGGCCTTTGTTTTAGATTTAGTTGGACACTAGTTTAGACCTTTGCACACTACTGACTGCTGCTGCATACAAACTTTGCCTTGGGTAACACTATTTCCTATTCAGAAGACACTATAATATCAGTTAAAAAAATAATAATAATAATAATAATGGACCAAGAGATTGATAAGAACATTTTGTCTCCATTTCTCTCTAGTTTTTTCATACCCAATTAAAAACTTATATTTGACCTTTTCTTTATACAAAGGGCATTAGACCAAGATAAAATGAAAGCCAATAGTTATGTTGCCACAAGTGGAGGATGTATACATTGTGTAATTTTTGCGCTATCTTTGGAAAAAAAACAGCGTACTCTACAAATACTGTTTTACCCTGACCCTATATAATGTGGTCCAGTACATTTTTCACTGATTTTCACTGACTGTTGGCATCACAAGCTGCAAAGAACTGTATTGCTTACACTTCTCTCTCTATAAACACATGTCTGCTCACTTTCTGGCATTCCCTTTATGTTGGTGACCTTTGCCCACCGTTTTTACAATCCGAGTTTAATTGAGACGCAAACACAGCAATGAGAGGTCACCATTTTAAAGTGTTTCTCCAAACTTCAATACAACTTTTTCAACTTGACTTGCTCTACAGCATTTCAAAAAGGCTTTATTTTAGCCTCAGACCCTAAATTGCTTTAATGTGGATGCTATATGATAACACAGCAGAAGTCAGGATTTGAAACCATATTTGTGTGGACGTAGCTTTAGATGTTTAACAACGGTTGGATAAAGTCTTACCTTGAGTCCTTGTGAAATGTGAACAGCTCCATCAGACTGTTAGTGACTGTTCTGGCTTCATTTAGCGCTCACTGTTCATCCCTTTCCACGTGACATCAGTTCAGTCTGGATGTATTTATACCGAATGCTTTCCTCTATCATCTTTCATTTCATTTGTTCGCTGTGTCTCATACTTTGGTCCCCCACCGACCTAACTTTTTTTTTTTTTTTTTTCTTCTTGACATCACTTTAATTATTTAACTCGTCACATTTAAGAAAAAAGCACTTTATCTGTACCTCGGTGGCCTGCTGTAAGCTCACAGATACAGCCCTGAAAGGCAGCAGGGGTATTTAGAAGTCTTTGTGGTTTGACTATCCATGGCCTTGGAAATGAAAAGAATAAACGTTATTTTATTTTATCGTACGAAATTTAAAGGGGGGGAGGGGAACCAGACCAGACACGGAAGGTTGTGTACACTGTATTCTCGCGTTTTCCTGGGGGTGCTTTTTTCAAGCTAACACTAAAAAAAAGATGGAGCATTTCCACTGGAGAGACTTGTTCGAGCATACGTGTCAAAAGCCCCTTATGCATTATCAGTGAAAGCTTTATACAAGTGACTTTCTGAGAAAACACAATGCTGTTGGAATACTGTGAATTCAACTGCTGAGCGTGCTGAAGGAAAAAAAAAAACAAGGCTGGAGAGCTCACCATTGGCTGGAGCATGCTGTTATTGAGTCACTCGGCGAAGAAGCAGACTGAAGCGATGACCTTTAGTGACCTTTTGTGTTGAAAGCAGCACTGTTGAAACGGGCAGGAGGCGGAGTGGGTGGGGGATTTTTTTTTTTTTTGCAAAGTTAGAGGCTGGAAGAATTCAGGCATATGAAAAAGTAAACGAAAATTGCACACAGTCGCGCTCAACCAACCCAATCCCACTCCTTTTGAGTGGAAGCTGGTTTTTGCCTTTGTGGTCCAATTGTGATGGAAAACAGATCCCATAAGTCAAAATTTATTAAGAAACCTTTTAAAAAAATAATTTTCTCAGATTAATAACCCTTTTTTAAATCATTTATGTTAAGAAGCCAATAAAATAAAAAAAAATTTTTGCTTAGTTTCTTAAATTATTGGTTCAGCAGTGTCTTTTAATTTGAAATACAATGTCAGAATTTCAAGATTAAAGCTTTTTTTATATTGAGAAATTAAATCCGTATTTTGATTTTCTCATTGATATATTTAGAGCTTGTTTTCATTGCAGTGACTAAAACCATCATAAACCAATTTTTTGAGAATCTTTTTTTTTTTTTTGCTCAAAGTAATTAATTGCAAATTTAAAATAACATGCCACATTCTTGTTAACTTCTATGGAATTTGGTTTTTCAATGTTGTGACACCATTGAGCAAATATTTTAAGAACCCAAGGTTAAAAATTCATAGTCTCTACAAAACTAAAAAGAAATCCATACAAATAATTTTTATTAATGGTTTAAGAGTGTCATTATTTTTGAAAAACTATTTCAAAATGTCAAGACCTACGTTAATTATTTTGAGAAATTAAGCCAATATCCAGTCACATAGTACTAAGTTTCCAGTCGATTTTCTTGATGTGTTGACTTGAAGGACTTTTTGAAACCTTCTCAAATGTTTTGACTTAAATCAGAAACTCTCAATAATGACCATGGAATTTTTGTTGTCTTTAAATTAATGACAAAAAAAGCCATTATAAGAACATGTCATAATGAAAACTAAAGACAGTAAATAGATTTTTCTACTTACACTTTCAAAATAATGGTTAGACTGTCTCATTCATTTGAGATTTTGTGTCCAAATTTCAACACCCACTCATCAATTTAAGGAATTAAACCAATATTTTGAGTTATGAAGTCAACATAATGACTCATTCTTATAGAAATTTTTCCATCGCAGTGACTGAAACCAGCATCCACACCTTCCTGTTCTCCTGGGAACCGTTTTGCATTAAGACTCAGAACTGGTCTGATGATGGAAGTGCATTAAGAGGACGCAGATAACAGCACTCCTTCCATCTTTATAATCCATGGTTTGGCTGTTTGAGGTCGAGCCCGGCTAGTTTCCAGACAGAGTGGGGTCGTCCAGTGTATGTACGTGAGCCTGAAGGGGTTTCTCCCATAAAGCAACATGACTATCTGCTGTTGCCCTCGTCGGTCAATGTTATTGGCTACTTTTTGTTTTCTTTTTTTACATGTACTGTACATAAAATAAAATATACAAGCAATAATGGTGCTTTGGGAGTCTTTTTCATCAGAATACTTGATAGTTTTATTTAAAGGGATAAATGCTTGTGTTGTATAGGAAAACCCACCCTCCATGAGTCCTTAACTCCCCCAGTGTCCAGTGTGATACTGTAATGAATAGAACCATTTTCTTTTCCTCCTGTCAGGTCAGGAACAGGAGGTTAGGATCAATTACTATTTTTCTTAATTATAAATACCCCTTTCTCCCTGTATTTTATTTTTTTCTTTGCTCTGCCCTGGACTCATGCTAAAGCTACCTAACATCTAGCAACATCCCACACATGTCAAAACAGATTTTAAACAGACAGAGGGTGGACATTGTGCAAACACAATCAGCACCACATTATTTTAAGCAAAAGTGTTGTCAGTCTTTGTATGAGCATTAATTAGATGTGCATAACTTCCAAAAAACATAGCCTAACTGTAAGTTAACAAATTTATTTTCTTACAAAAAAAAAAGTAAAAAACTGAGTCCAGAGGCTTTTACTTATACTTTTTTTCCAAGATGACCTGAAAGACTGAGAACCTTCACAGACATGTTTTCTTACTAACATAAATGTGATTTTTCATAATATTACTATGAGATTGGATACATTTCAGGTTGAATCAGAAAACTCGTGACATGAAATGTTCTTTTCTGCTGCAGTGCGGCGCTGTCTTGAGTGTGTAACCCAACCACTAGGCTCTCCAGAGTCACATGTCTGTGGTCGTCCTGTTGCGAGCTGAGCATATGCAGCTGGTTTCAGGGCAACCTGAGATGTAATTTACCATGGATATGTGTACACGTACCGCCTGCTGCAAAGGGACACCTTATTTTGACTGAAAACAAGCTTAAAACGTCTACAACCAGCAGCAGAAGGTTGGACTACTCCCCAAAATGTGTCTGGGATAAATCCCATTCATTGTCGGCTCGTCACGCTCCTCAGCTGTATCCATGACTGTTGATTTGTAGCTCGAGTCATAAATAGGAGTGGTTAAGTATGGCTCTTGCATAACTAGCGTGGTTTGCTGTGTGGACAGACCCTTTGAGGTGAGGTGACCCGGGCTGGAACGTTTTACTCCAGGGACTCAGCTGCAGCCTCCCCTCCCCCACACTGCTCTTATTTCAAACCTCTGTCCAATGGCACGCACTTCTCTGCCCACAAAGCTTCAAAAGCAGGGTTGTCCAAAGACCAGCCTGTGGTTGATCATAGGAGGGGGAAAAATATAAAATTACAAATGCTGAGGGCTTTAGTTTGACTGATAAACTGCAAAAGTGAATCATCTGCATATTACTGATGTTAAAGGTCCAAGTCCGTTTTTACAATGATTGCACTTAAGTAGTAATTTATAGCAGTAGTTATTATATTTATATTATTAAATGCCTACTGTAGAGCCAAATACAGGTCACCTTCTGCTAGTTTTCAGCTGCTCTATTATTGATTCTAACCCATTAAGAGACAGGGAGGCTTGTCCGCTCTGTTCTTTAGACTGAGTGGATAAAAAAAGAACCTTAAGTCAAAAGGAAGTCACATTAAAACATCCACAGTGCTATTCATCACTTCTCTATTATTTATAATGACTACGTGCTCTTTTAAGTGCATCACTACTGTTATATCATCTCTCCTTTTTACAAAGATTTCTGGAGACTGTTACACACAAGCCCAAAAAAACAAAAACCTGGGTGTGACCCTGGCCTTTAAACAAATGGACACTAAATGCAGTTAGTCCGAGGGTGTGTGCTGTGGGGCTGCAGTTACAGACCAGCTGTAGTCTCTTTTAGTTTTACCAAATATTAAATTATATTCTCCAAAGACCTTTTACAGATTTTTGAATTGTACAGGTTACAAATGCTACCCTACTACAACTGCTTGGGAGGAATGTTTGTTAAATTTGTCTTTTCACTTTGTGCCTTTGATTGTTTTAAATGAAAGCCATTCATTAATTTAGCAGCATCAGATAAAACTATGTTAATTATTTTTTGCTCATTGTTTATAATTTCTTGAGCAAAAACCACGCAGAGGTGCATTGAATGTGGTTCAGAATAATAGCAGACCTTCACGTGTAGGTGTGACTCTGGTTTTTAGGCAGATGGATGTTAAACTGTGTTAAGTGCATGTTGTGGTACTGCAATAATAACCCCAGCTGCTCTCTGCACATTTAGTTCTTCCCTATATTCAATTATACCCCACAAAAGTTTCATTTTACATTTCACAGTTGGTCCCGGTTCATTGGTTCAGACAAGTTGTAAAAACACTTCAGACGCCATTTCCTCACAGCTCACTTATGAGTGTGCCTCTTTTATACATTTATAAAGAAAAAGGCAGGAAGTTTCGGAAATAGAGCCATTAAAACGAGACATGGTTGACAAATTCAGGGAAAAAACTGCTGTTTCTGGAAAACACACACCCTGCCTGATTTCATAACTGCAAAGTGGACACAGAGGTAAAGAGAAAAGAGTGGAAAGAACAGTCATATTTGACACAAAAGAGAAGCCTCACAGATCTTCCACTGAATCAGATCAAAGTAAATGTCAATTCTGCAACATGTACAGTACAAACAGAGAATTGAACTTGCGTTACTCTCAGACCCACGGTGTGTCCAAATAACAAATAAAAATACCCTATAGCGTACAACACCATCCATATTATTTAGTTATATGTGGTACCAAAGGAAAACACTGCTTAAGTAAACCACCCCAGAGCCAACATAAAACCAGTCTAAAGACTTTTATTAATCCTGCCTAATTTTAGAAAAACAATAATAGGTCGGAGAAAGTGTCCACTGTGTGGAAATGGCTGTCAGGAGAAGGGATTCTGGACTGATTACACTTTCCAAAGTGAATGGGTATGGCTGGTCAGGCGATGAGTGACTGACATGCATTGAAAA
>JALDNG010000016.1:13302500-13305000 GCA_024349245.1 Neodontobutis hainanensis
TCACAAACCAAATAATGCAATGTTTTGTCACTGCTCCAACAGAAATAACCTGGGTTCTGGCTCAGTCTTGGACAGTTTTCTACAGAGCATTGTACAGTTTGTCCTCTCTGTGCTCAGACGCTATTTTGCTCTGGGCTTAGTTAAATGAACAAAAACAGGAAGTAATGGATCCAATAGCTTCCTCATCTGGGTTTTATGGTTCTTTTTTTGAGGGGATTATGTCTATTGAAAGCATTGTTTGGACCACTTCAATTTATGGCATTAGCTTCTTTGCCAAAACCATGCTGCTTCATATTTTACTAATAGCAGCTTCATTTCCACAGCTGCCTTGTTCTACATAGACCTATAAAAACTACCATTATCTTTACTTTACCGTGTTAAATCTCTCTTTATGTGACGTTTCCCACCTGTCCCTTCAGTTGTTTGGTGTATAGCTTCATAAGCAGGTCTTGGCTTGCCTCCAGCTGCATGAGCCCGCGGTCTCCTTCTTTTGTCCTTGATGCCTCACAGTCGTTCCTCCTTCCTGTCATCTGTATTGACAAACCGGGCTGATTTAAATTGGGTCATTTTATTGATCTGTTTAATCATTTAAGGTTTGATCACTTCAGAGTCACATTTACATTCAGTATCTGCAGCTGGTTTCGCCCTCTTTTATGTCTCGAGGTAATACATGTTAATATGGTTCAATTATGCTGTGCTTTAGAGAGAAATTGGACTTTTAAAACTCATTACGGTTGAGATATGACCTTCAAAACAAACAATTTACTTGCAATTAAAAAAATAAAACCAGGTTTAGATGAAACGACAGATAAGAAAAAGGGATTTCAAGCCCAGTCTTTGAGAGAAAGGAGAAAACAATGCTACGTACTTATGAATCAAAATTGTAAGTGGATTTAAGGCTGTTTAGAAACAGGTATGGTGTAAGTAAAACTAGAACAAAATCTGATATTATTTGATCCATGTTCCATCTTTGGAAATAGTCTAGTGAGAATAGTAGATTGTTCTTACTGGAAAACAGCTCAGTGTGGTGTATAATATTTCATTTATGGAGGAAATGACTTTTTTGAGAATGAAAAGGCTCAAGAAAGGAAAGAAATAAAACTCACCCTACTAGAAACTATTCCTTTATAATAACTGAATATAAACTGCCCATAGTTAATTTAGCTAAGTATATGCTGTCTTTCTTCTTGCTGTGATAATCTATGAAGTAAAAATAAAGTCTAAAAAAACAAAGTGTGTTGTCAGCAGGCAGAAACATAAGGCCAGCTCACAAAATGGGTTTAAAACCCTCTCACCATGTTCTCTGTTAAAGGCTCTTCAAGATAGCATTTATGTTTTTATTGGAGTGCTTTACAGGGCAATGGAAATCTGTTGCATTTCATGTTCATTTTCAGTCCCGAAAAACACAAGCCTATTAAAACAGCTGGTGTTTTTTGGTGAAATACATCCCTGTAACTTAAGACTTAACCTTTACTGCTCTAGAAATTCTAGATTTATGCGGCATACAGAGTTAAAAGTGACATGAGCGGCTAAAGTATCTGGCAGTGTAAATTCATTTTCATGCAAACCTGTGACATAAAACTGTATGAGACAAAAGCAATGTTCAATATAAAAAAAGATGTCTGATTTAGAGCACAGTATTCACTGTGGGCAAAAGCTTATTCGACTTCATTTCTTTTGTCATCTCTGGATCTTAAAGTGAACTTTGTCTTGATTTGTTGCCTTTTCCCAAACCTCCTCATGCTATTCCAGGAAGATCCATTTCTAAGGGATCTGGGTGCGGCCTGCTCTCCTGCGTCAAGTCAAGCCACATGACGCGGGTAAAGACAATTTGAGGGGAAGCTGCTGTCTCGATTGACGGACTTTCAACAGCGTGTCATGTCAGTTTGCTTCCTGCCTGGTGCATTCAGGCCCGGGATTCCTCAAATATTAACAAAACCCAACAGCTTGAGCAAACACTGGGCCTTTCTTTGTCAGATTGCTGTTCACGTTTTCCCTCGTTTCTTTTACGTGACCAGGCATTTGAATGTGTCCGGATGTGGACGTGGTTCTGGCCCAGGCCGTGAGCAGTGCTGCGTTGGCTCCGGAGCAGCTGTCAGCCTGCTCCACAAACTCGAAGAAAGAAAACAGCCCTGCCCCCAACGTCCACAGCCTGCAGCCTGCTCCCACTGCAGGGGGGATGGGCGTCAGTTCGCAGCAATATCACACATGCAGTTTGAGCAATTCCAAAGCCGTTCTTACAGTTTCAAGTAGAAAAACTGTACCATTTCTTTCTTATAATACTAATTAAGATACCACATTAAACCCCTTAATGTGTCATTTTCGACCACCCCTCTTCTGTTGGCCTTCTCTCCCATTGTCCTTGCACTGGTGTTTTTAATAAGCCACAGCCAGAAGCAAAATCCTTCAGGGCTTTGAAGGAGTGTGCCAGTGTTGCCATAGGAAGGAGCAGTCTGTGGCGTTTTTTATGGGAAACGAACAACGCTCACGTCAACGGGGA